>OZ005740.1:238681906-238996906 GCA_963930735.1 Dioctria linearis | reverse complement strand
TCCAAACAAACACACACTGTTTGCATAAATAAACCCAGATTGGAGTACTGGAAATTAATTTGTTGGTTATGTAACATTTCGAGGACGAACCCTGTTTAACCTATATTGAGTTAGGATAACAAAAGTTTGAATTTCAGTAGTGCAAACATCTTAGATTCATTCAGAATTCACTCTCCATACAATTTCTGGATGCAGGAGTTGTGGGAAATATTTTTTAATGAAAATTTGCTTGTGGTTTAGAGTGGAAATACGGTATTGAAGGGAAAAGCTAGAAAATGTTAATGAAATTAGAGTCGAACTCACAATTAAGAAATATATGACAGAAGTAGGTCTTGAGATATGACCTCCATTTTTAAGCTAAAGGAATATAGCATCTAAATATGCTTTTCAATACATGGGTAAATTTCAGGAACAAATGACGTTAGAAAAGTTTTTAGATCTAACTTTTAAAAAAAATGGTACAAAAAGCAGTGCAGAGGATTGCAACGACATGAGACCATTGATATTGCTTATCACTTTTAAAACAAACGTGTAAAATCGTTAATAATATTTAGATTTTTTTTTTCGAACATAGAAAAGAGAGCTATGGCTATGAAATCATATAAAGGGAGGATGAACGGAAGTTCTGTTTTGAAAAGGCTTTGGAATAAGATGAGGCGTAATAGATAATACTTTGGTTTACGTCTCTATATGTCTGAGCTTAAATCCTAAGGATAACAAGCCATGATTAAGTCATTCTGCGGACACAAGCCTAATAACTGAAAAGCAATTCAGGTGTTGTGTAATGTGAGCGTTACTTTATTTGGTAGTTTGATGGGTCGAGAAAGTTATTTTATCGAGTTTTAATGACTATTCATTATCATCTGAACAAAAGTAGAATTTTTCTTTGGGGAAACGATTCTTGAATGTACTTACTTAGTTTGTTGAGCACAAATCTAAAAGGCTATAAGCACCCAGGCTGAATAAATTAAAAAAACTTTAAAACTCTGGCAAATTATTTTTAAATTATTTTGCTGGTAGAAGATGCATGCGATAATGCAACTGCTCTTGAATGAACGTTTACAATTTGACCTCTGATTGTAATAGTGATTTTGATGGTGGTATGGACTCAGTAAAGGTTTGCGTAGTAGTCTGAAGCCTCTATTTCGCTAAGGAAAATTTTGTTAGTATTTTATGGTACACTTTCAGTAGCTAAACTCAATTTATTTGGTAAGTAGTGAAAATTTTTATACTATTATTTTATATTAGGCCTAATGCGCACTGGAGACCTTTTGTCACTGTCGGCATGGGCTAGTTTAGCACGATCACAGTGAATAACTGTAAGTCAAAAGCTCATATTTTATATCATCAATCATCAATATAAATTTCGAGGAGGCAGTTGTGATATGTGCATTTGTCATAAAGATATGGAAAATATCAACGCTATTGAACTCTTCCAATTTGGAGCCAAAGGGTGCTTAAATGAAAATATATCACTTAATGTTTGATGAACTGCGATCCTCTCCTGAAAAGTTCTCTGGATATTTCCGTATGAGTGTTGAAAGCATTGATGATTTACTACCAGGGTCCAGGGCAGGTAACTCTTATCACTTTTAAATTAAAAGTCACAAGTAACCGGTAATTGTAGCACTTACAAAAACCAGTTGTTATATAACCGTTTCATTTTAACTTTTAGATCAGTAAGTATCAGCTCAAATGCAGAAAAAGCCCTTTCTGGGTAAATAAACTTCTTTTCTTCCCAGTAGTCAATGACATCTGCATCTATGTAAATTCGTTTTTCTATATAAGCATCTATTTTACCGTATTTGGATATTTATAAACCCTTTATGGTTTCTCTAAGAAGAGAGGAGGAGCTAAATATTGAGTTTTTAAAAAAGTTGTTAGCGAACTACTTCTAGGAAAATATAGTTTCTTGTGAACTTAAAAATTTGATAAAATATAATTATTCAACATGTGAAACATTGCTAAGAAAGTGTACTCATCTAATAACAATTTTGGAATGCCATAAGTATTACGAAACAGATGAAGAAATGACGATATTGTAAATTGAAGAAGGTAAGCAATGTTATTAGTTTTGATAAATTACTGGAAGCAAAAGTGTAATTGTTTTTTATAAGTACTATATCTTATTAAATGAAGAAGAAGAGGAGGGAGAACAAGCAGGACCAAATTGCTCGTGCAGCTAAATTTATATGCCAAAACTAAAAAAAAGTCAAATTAAAATAAAGTATAACCAATGCAATAAATTTTGGTATTTTGTTTATATATGTAGCTTGTTTTTTTTTCTCAACACTGCCTCCCGTGAAATTTGAAGTAAGGTCACGATATGAACAAAACAAAAGTCAAACGACCATTCTTTACACTTTTGTATTGAGCTTCGAATGCAAGTCTGAAGTTACAATTAGTCTAAGAGCATACATAATTAATGAAAATTATGAGTGAATTCTACTACTCAAGCACAAAAAACCAAATTTACTGAGAATAAGTTTATTAGACCTAAAATACCGTTTTGAGTTTTATTTTTGAGTTTTCCTCTGTGATAGTTGGCGGTTATTGGCTTGTACTTTCGTATTAATTCAAGTAGTGTTGTTTAATTTAACTCAACGTTTACTTCTAATTCCTAGGAGAAGGATAAACTTGCTGTATTAGTTAGCGATGGAGGTATAAATAGTAGTGATTTACACTTTCGCGGAAAACTGATAAGACTATTGACAACTTTTTTCAGAAGAACGCAAGATGAGTTAAGATTCCATCAGAAGAAATAGTTAGTAAAATATCATGTACTTCTATTCCATTCCTTTGAATGTGACTCAAGGTGCAAGCTCACTATCAGTCAATTACTTCACCCGTGACAGAATCGCTTGCGACAGCAACTATTTCTACAGTCTCTGCTCGAAAAGGCGTATCGGTTATGATTTCTTAATGTCCACCCTGAGATTGACATTAAATTGATTAAAAAAAATTTTAGGAACGACTTCTTCCGACTTTTTCCTCCCCATCAAACATTTTAGTTGTGACCCCCCTTAGACTGCCGGTCTGGATACGCGCATGGTACATACTAGATCTGCGAAACCATTATCAAGGTAAAATCGTTTGCTTTTGCAAGCCGAATGTGTTCGAACACAAATGGAAAACATTTAAGAATACATTGTGTCTGTTCAGTAATATGTAACATTATGGAAATTTAAAAAACAATAATTTATTAACGAACACTTAATAGGTGTAATGCAATGCAACTAATATACTAATTAACATGTATATTGGCGAAGAAAACAAAATTCCATAGATGAAAATAATGAAAACTTCAGGAAAGAAAATTATACTTCCTCATAGTAAATATAATGAAAAAATTTTTATATAATTGAAAAGTTTTTTTCAATGTAAAATTGTCTTGATTCTTAGTTTATTAAATATTTTCAGCATGAAGCAATACGCACTTATTTTCCAGACATAACACTTTTTCTTCCATATTCCGCAAAAATTTTACTGTGAGTTTGTACTTTCAGTAATACCTCAAAATTAAAAATTCTTTAACAGGTGACTTAAGCATCTGACTGAAGAAAATAAAAGTCTAAGAAAATGCTTTTATTGTTTGATTGAAAAATAAAAGTAAAGGAATGACTTTCATTATTTGACTGAAAAATAAAAGTCATATTTTGACTTTTATTATTTGACTGAAAAACATACGTTAAAAAATACCGGTTATTAAAAACTTTTATTGTAAAAGTCAAATTTTTCGCGGTCATGCCACGAGTTGAAAGAGCTTCCAAAAATGTACACACCATTAAAATATTTGTTCTTACATTGCCGATATTGTATGTGACTTTTTCGTTTGAAAATTTGAAAATACCGATTATTTTCGAGTTCTGTTTACTACAGATCTTCAGGCCTGCTCTAATTTATCAAAGTACCATTATGCGATCATCAATTGCATATATATTTCCCTCACATTTTTATCTTCAAATTGCTATCAGAGTATTCCGGCAAATTTTAGTGGTATAGAAGTGGTGTCATTTGTACTTCTTGTATTAATGCTTCATTGTTATATCTTCCTCTCACACTATCGTTGCAGCAGCCATTTTTTAAAAACATCCTTGCGTCTCCTAAAACAATGGCAGTCAAACGGCGACAAAAATTTTATCAGTGCCTGCACATTCATATAAACGTGAAGGCACAGTGCTATATTCGTCACCAAAAAGTTGCTAGTAGGAGGGTTCAGAAAGTCACGTTGTTGTCACGTCACTTCATGCACGCGGCCTAATGGAATTGATGGTGGTGACAAAAAGTCTCAGTGCGCGATATATCTTAACATGCATTACGTTATTAGTCCTGTTGATAACCCAAAGTATTTTAGTATCTCCTAAGGTGCCCAGGGCCCCACTTGGCTAAAGACGGTCATGGATGTGAAGCTATTAAAAGGCTCTAAATGGGGTGCATATGTTGAAAGTAACACGAACATCGAAATGAAAAACTTGCTCTACTATTTGTCGTGTTTCGATTAGTTATCCATTTTTTTTTCTATCTTTTATATAGTTCAATATTAAGTAAGACTCCTAGGTGTAAGTTAATGTACGTTAACGACCTTTTGGAATTAGACTGTTTGAGCATTGCATTATGCATTGTTTAAAAAAAAAAGCATTGTAGCTTACTAAAGACCTATCGAATGATTAAAAAATTATGATTTTATTTACGGTTAATTAAATGATATTATGTTATGACATGATCAAAAAGGTTGCAACCTTTATATCGAAAAGAATGCATTGCATTTTTCGTAAGAACACCCTGTAGATTTTTAGATTTTCATGAGGACAAACATTGTGTGTGCCTCTTTTCTATGAGCATAGAGGAGCGTAATATATAAATGGAATGATGTGGCCTTTACCGTCCAAAGATATTCTTTCCGCAAATACAGATTATAATCTTAAGGTTTTCTTTGCATCTTCAAAAACAAGTTGGAAACCAAATACGCCTATTATATTAATTTTTAATAAGCATTTATCACCTGATGAGGCCTTTACTATCCTTAATGATTTTCCTTCCAGCAATCCAGAGTTTAATTACATCGGGATTAAGTTCAAACTCCACAAGCATATCATCTACTTCTGTTTTCTTTATTGCAGCCCAAATATGTCTGATGATGACACGGTATCCGTATTTGACAATATCTCCAACAATATTGATCACTAGCTTTCTGTCTCTCCCTCTTCCGAAATCGTCCCAGCAGGCGATTTTAATGTAAATAACACACCGTGGCTTAGATATTCTTCTACCACAAGCCCTGCGGATCAATTTGCCGAACTCTTCCGTGGATCGTTTAATTTGCAACATCTAGTGGATAAACGCTAATTCCGGATATTGTTGGAGATAGGGCTTATCTACTTGACTTGTTTCTAACATCTCACCTCGACAATTATTCATTGTCAGTTGGTTCCCCTATTGGTATTCAGACCACCATTTAATCACGGCTACATTTGTCACCTGAAACCTTAAACCGTCATAGTTCTCCATCTACATATGTTACCCTGGCCCTATAAAAGTGCTGAGTTGGAAAGTCTCAATAAGTAAGAAATTGATTGGTCAGTTTATTTTGCTTCGGGAGTGTCGATTAATGCACTTAGTAATATACTAAGTCCTGGCATACATGAATATATTCCGTACAGGAATAACAAAATCGCTCTTGGTTTAATGGTAAGTGAAAGCAAGCTATAAAAGCTAAAGAGTCTGCTTTTCGCGCTTCTCAATTACATTCATGTCCCGAGCTAAAACAAGTAGGTATATAAAACTGCACGAAACACATGAAGTCAATTATCCAGAGAGAAAAACTTCTTTTTGACCAGAGTGTTGTACAAAATATCTTGGTAAGCTGCAAAAGTAGCAAAGATTCTGATCTCTCGTCAAAAATATAAGTATTAACTTTATCAGTTCTTCTATAACTTCACTAATTAACAATGGTGAAGTGAAGTGGTTGTTGACTCCTTGGACAAGCATAATATTTTGATTGCTAAATTTGCTTCAAATTCTCGTCATCCACCCACTCACAGAAACCTGTATTGCATCTCGCATGTGGAAGAGTACAAATCCAATACACATGCGAACGAGAGATATATTCAATGTTCATAAGAAGCTCAACGTCTCCGAAGTCGCCGGTCCTGATGGTTTCTCACCTCTGTAAATAAAAAGCTGCATTCGATTCTCTGCGTAAATTATTCTACCTCTCTTATTCAATTGGTAACTTGCAACTGCTTAGAAACTAGCTCAGGCTCAGTCTATACTCAAAAACACAGAGCTAAGCAATCCCTCAAATTTCGACCGATTGTTACTACTTCGATTCTTTCGTATTTTGAATCTACCATTAAGTCTTAATTAATGATTTGTTGAATTTTCTTACGGAAGCATAGTTTCCACAAATTTGGTGAATCAAAAATCATTGCCCTAGATATTTCATAGGCCTTTGATAACGTTCTGCCCTTTTGGCCAAACTTAAGGTACTTGGTCTCTCTCCCTCTTCTATTATGGATTGAAAGTTTTTTTCCTGATCACCTAGTACGGGTTGTACTAAATGATGTTATATCTGAACCTTACTCATAAATTCCGGTGTGCCCCAGGGCTCTTTTATTTCCCCGCCTCTTTTCTCAATTTTCATTAATGATCTGCTTACCTACTTTCAATCCTGGTTTTGCTGCTGGTAGTACGGTTGATTTCTTTTACTACAGCAGACCTGTACCTAAGCTTTATGTACTTGATTAAAACGAATTGAGTGTATAAATGTTGTGGCCCAGTCTGCTGGTACATGGAAGCAAGAGCATGGCAGGTGTACCGGAACACATAACTTCGCACAGTAAGGTGTCCGCTTATTGCTAAATAATGTGATGATTGTTTACATTACAGCGGCAGTGACTAAACATGCTACTTCGCATAGAGCACGGTCATTGCTCGTTTTGTTTACAACAGCACAGCTGCTTGCTATCAGTGACATTGGCCAGCAGTCTCGTCATCGGTTGTAGAATATTACCGCATCATAATAATTACATATGTTGAGGGTCAGACTCTTTCCGAGTTCCGTGTGCAAGTTTTCGAGGTGCGCAACTGAATTGGTGTGGTCAGTTCGGGTTACAATTAAACAGCGATGGGTCGGCGCTAATAGTTAGATTAAGTTAAAGTTAAAGTTAAAGTTAAGTTAGTGATATCAGTGAATTAAATAAATGTAGTGAATTTGTTGAGAATGGAGTGTTTGATTACCTAGGGACACGACATAAAACTAAAAAGACAAAATAAAAACCAAATAAAATTCCAGAAAGTTTTATGGGAAAAGTCAACAAAATAGTCGTCTGCTCTTCTTATCGACCGTTTTTTGAAGTTTTTCTATGCGATTTCATGGAATTTTGTTTCATTTTTCCTTTAAATATATCGTGCTTAGTAAACGGTTTACAGGCGGCATATTTGTTAAAGAATTTCAGTAAATTAACACTTTGCGCAGTAACTAAACCTGCAATATATATTTTGTTCAAATTCAGGAATTCATCATAAATTGTAACTTTGCAAAATACAGGAATTAAGTTGCCTCCCAGTATTTATTCTCCTACTTACAGCATCCGTACGTTATTCGTATTGGCCCTGGTAATAGTATTCGCACATATTTCCAGCCTGCTTCTTCTGTATTGGCTCTGGTATGGTTATTGAACGCTGTCATCCGGTTTGGGCTCGATAATGCCACATCAAGTGCGCCGGCCTTCAATAAGTCATTATGGAATCATGGAGCTAGGGTCTTGAAGTGCAAGGGCAAGGTCTTGTGCGACTACGCTGGAAATTACTGTGGGAAGGATTTCAGCTAATACTCGTTCCGCTGCATGACATTTCTGAAAGACCGAAAGGTCGTGTGGTGATTCCAGACAAAGACTGATAGGAGCAATCCGCAAAATGTTCTGGAGGCTCAAAATCCCGAAGTCCCGACGGGGAGTGAGAGATTGTGATCGTAGAAGACCCTAAAGGTGGTGACAGAGTCTTCGTGGTTTTGGTGGACAGAGTTTCAGTGCTTCATGAAGAGGCAGGGGAAGCTCCATTTTGCAGTAGAGGAAGTATTTTTTAGGCTGTTTATACCTGGTCACAGCGATATACCTGGAAACGATGCTCTGGCCAGAAAGGGTTCTGCTATGAATATATGCCTAGCGAAGAAATGCTCTTGATTTTTGCTTATTTTCATGTCATGACAACAAATTACTTATGCTAATAAGAGCGATTAGCTAAAAATATTACAATATTGACAAATTCGCTAATTATAGGTTTAATTTAAGTAAAGAAATAATTTGATATATTTACATTTGATTTAAGTAAATTATATTATTGCTGATAAATTAATTCCATTTAATTTGTAATTAAAATCTTTCTTCTTCTGATTTAACTACTTCTTTCGCTTTCAGAGAGAATTTTATGATTTATTCTATACCAACTTATTCGTGTCATGAATATCTATTAAAAAGAGTATAATATTTTAAGTAATATAATACAATCCAATATTTAGAAGATCCACAGGTTAGGCTAGGCCACTGGGACTCCACAACCAGAGTTGATCTATTGTGATCTCTGATAAGTCCCAATGTGGGCTTAAACATAAAAAAGGGGGCAGGTGCGGTTTGATAAATGAGAAGACAGGTTGGTTTCCAAAATGTCAACATTCAACAATTTATTTATCACAAATTTTCCTTAAAACTAGACAATTCAGCTAAGTTCTTTTTAACTAAAATTCACACAATTCATAATTCAATTCTAGCAATACTAATATAACCTTTTAATTAAAATGCAATTCACTACTATTACCCTACGTAAATTCAAATTTTTACTATTACTATGTCTACTTGTTTTGGTTTTGGATAATGCTTAACTTCTCAATCTGTAATGAGAGAAGAAAAGTTAGGAATTTCGTAAAAAAGGCGTTACGGCGTTGGGGCTTATCTTTGGCCCTCAGTTCGATTCGATGTCTTCTCTTTTCTTCTTTTTGATCCTTGGTTTTGTTTTTGGTCACGGCTCGTGTTGTTGTTGGTTCTTTTTCTTACAGCTGCTGCGCCACATCAGCTGTAGTTAATGAATTTCTCGCAAGAGTTTGTTATTAAATTTGGGAGGGACTGGGAGGGAGTAAGGATTGGATATGTTTTGGGATCTTTAGGAAGCCAAGGACTGGAAAGTTCCTATACTGGCAGGTTTTATCAGAGAGTGATTTCCAGCAGCTCACTCTGAGAACAATGTGGTTGTGCGTCTGGAAGTGGCTTTAACAATAACGCCCTGCACAACCATATGATTGATGGTGATGCTATGTCGCCTGCATGCAATTGCCGAGGCGTATACGTCGCAGTATACTTTAAGTTCTGTCAACTTGTGGAGAATATTTTGATCTATGAGGAATGTCAGAAATTTGATGGCAGCTGCTGTCAATAGGTAAGTGTTTCTTTTTCTTTTTCGGATTTTGCTTCTACCTACAAACAGTTTATATCATCGTGGGATATTGTATTGGTTTTTAGCGTAAATTTTGTTTTAAGTTAAAGTCTCAGATCATAAATGATCTACGATTTATATATGGGACAATAATGCCTTTTGTTTTCCTTTTTAGCTAGATGCATCGTGGGAAAATTCTTCGTTATCGTGGGAATGTATGGATTATCTTTTGTTGTGAGTGTTTTAGTTAGTAAGTTTAGTGCTCAAGGATTTTTAATTGGGAGATTTTGTTCGAGTCTGAACATCCTCCCATCTCCAGGAATGGCCATATTTAAATATAGTGTTTTGTTTTAAACATAAACTTACTTGTGTTTTTTATCTGGAAGCGTGCTCTTATTAATCCGTTGCTCAACTTGAGAACCGGAGTGTATCGCCGTCCTTAGTGGTTATGCGGCAGCATTTCATTGCTGGAAAACCTTCAGCCATGGGATCGGCTTGTTTTAACTTGCTCCCAGAGCCAAGGTTCCACTATCAAATTATTTGGAGCTCTTATTGAGGGTCTTGTTGATGGTAAAACCGGGCATTGATCTACAGTCTTCAATGCTGGCATTTTGGTTGGAGCATGGTGCGATGGTGATGTAGTTGTTATTTGTGCTGGCTTTGCAAGTGTTTGTTGTAGGGCATTGAAATGGGTGCCGGTTGTATGTCCGACACGTCGTGTGGCAACGCGACGGAAATTTTTAAAGCTGACTTTTGAACTGAGGTGAAGGAAGCCTTCAAAGCTGGCCTTTGTGCTGACCGTCGTCATCCTGATTACGCGGTGTGTGGTGTCATTGCTGAGGCCGTCAAAACTGGCCTTTTGAGTGCGCCAGTTTTGTTTTTGGTGGAGTAGATTTTAGGGCCGTCAATGCTGGCGCTTTAAACTTTATATTGCTCGGAATTGTAGCTGTTTCCGGTTGTATGGCTGATTTCCTGGTACCGGTGGGGGCCTAGCTGGCCTTGCTGGTTTTCATACAGTTGCCTCGTCAGCTAACCTTTTCGTATGGCCTGATGCTGATAGTGCCTCAAATGGAGGTATAAATGTCTTTGGACGTCTTGGCATATCAGCTTGTCCTTTAGAGGAATTTCGAGCTCAGGGACGTCATCGATATAAAGACAGTCGTCTAAATTGGGTAGCGCATCCATCTTCCTCCCTTGAGTTAGAAAAAAGGGGGAGTAGAAAAACAAACAAATTTAAATAAATAATACGTAAAGCAACTCACAAATTGAGCCAATAATCCAAAAAAATTTGCAAAAGAAAAGTAAATAAATGATAAAATAACCGGCCAAGTGCGAGTCGGACTGGCGCACGAAGGGTTCCGTACCATCGTACAAAATTTAATACTAATGTACTTTTTATTTATTTTTTGAAATGAGAGTAAGCGTCATGTGAAAAAATAATGCTGTCATTTGAAAAAAATAATGCTGTCATTCGAAAAAATAATAATAATGCTGTCATTTGAAAAAAATGCCTACTTATGATAATAATAATGAATGAGAATAAAATGAGGAAAAAAACGCCGAAAAATCATGTTTCTTGTATGGGTGCCTCCTTTAATTTTTAATTTCATATTATTTTTATTATTTGTTGTTATATCGGCAATAGGAAAACACAATCTGTGAAAATTTCAGCTGTCTACCTATTACGGTTCATGAGACGGATGGACGGACAGCGAAGTCTTAAAAATAGGGTTCCCCTTATTACCCTTTGGGTACGGAATCCTAAAAATGAAAAGGAAAACTAAATAATTAAACACAAAAAACTTCGGATATTTTTCGGCTGCTTCCTTCTGTTTTGCGAATTGTCACCTTTCTGACAGATGCAGTTCATGGTGAAGTAGGTTTTGCTTTTGGTAGTGTACTGCATTACCGGCAATTTTCTTAATTGTATTGTGGTTTACATACAGTTTGTGAGATGGCGTTGCTGCTCGTGATGAAGCGTGTGGGTAGCAGAATATTTTCGCTAATGTGAGTTATTCTGTTATTGGTAGCTTGAATAACTTTGTATTGGCATTATTTTATAAGGTTGTAGTTTTCGGATAGATCGGGCTCTGGAATAGCTTTGATATTTCTGCCTGTTAGAAAATTACCGTGTGTTAACATGTTGTAATCACTAGGATCATTTGATATTGGTGTCAGCGGGCGTGAGTTGACCACATGCTTCTATTTGACACATGATAGTAGATAGTTTTTCGTACGGCAGAGTGGAATTTTGTGATGTTCTTTTGAGATGAGTTTTTATTGACTTCACTTTGGCTTCCCGTAGTCCGCCGAAGTGTGGCGCTGCGGGCAGATTGAAGTGCCACATGATTCCTTTCAAGGTGACGTCATTGGATATGTCCTGTGGAAGCTGGCTAACTGGCATAAGAGTTCCTTGCTGGCTCCAATGAAATTTGTGCCACAGTCGTAGTATAAATGTCGGCATAATCCTCTTCTGCTGGTAAATCGCTTCAGGGCTTCGAGAAATGCTGTTCTGTCACAATCTCAATGTGAGATAAGCCTTTGTAATTTTGGTTTTTCAACACATGTTTCCACCTAATTGTACGTCTAAAGATTTCATAATCTTCTGTACAAGGCCGAATAAATATATTGTATTGTATTGTATTGTAATAGACCTATGCTCATATCATATACTCCAGTTAGATGGTTATCAACGTAGAAATCTGCCTTCATGCTCAGAGCAGCGAGTGAGAATTGTGCTCTTTATTATTAGCCAGTTGGTGAAGGGTTCTAATAGCCAGATATGGAGCTGCTACTGTTCCAAATGTGACAGTTTTCATTCGAAAATCTTTTATGGGCTCCTTTGGGCTGTTGTTCCGCACGATTTTTTGATAGGCCTGGTGGTCTTAATGCATATGTATCATCCTGTACAATTTTTCAATGCCAGCTGTCATCACGTATTTGTATAGCCGCCATTGTAGGATTATGGGCCATAGTTGAATCGTAGGACCTATTAACATCTGATCATGCAACGATTGACCATTGCTTCTGATGCATTGAATACTACTCGCATTTTAGTTGTTGCACTCTCCTTCGTGACTACATGATGTGGCAGATAGTAGTGTTAGATCGGCTTTGCTTCGGCGATGCTTCGTTCTGTTTCTAGTTGACTGAACGAAATTTCTATCATATGTCCCAGCTATTGATACTCTTCCTTGCCTTGTATTGTGCAGACATTTCTGGTTGCTTTTCCAATCGTTTCTCAACTTGGAAGAACTGTCTTAATGCCATGGATCGCGATTGCCTGAGTTCGGGTCCAATTTTCCTCTGGATGGGCAATTTGACCTGATAAGCTCCATGACTTAAGAATTGTTGTGTGGGCTTGGTAGATTTTCTCGCACAGTTCTTCGTCCGTCCACTGCCAGCAGTGGCTTTAAAAATGACACCCTGCAAATCTGTGTGAATGATTTTGAGAGCATGTGGTTGCGTGCTATAACCTATGCTTACATGCTGCCGTATACTTTACGGGATGTCGCTTGGAATATGAATGGCATATGTGGCATGTAATGGCTAGGGCGTACAATAAAGTGGTAATGCAAAATATAATCTTTTTACGAGCTCAATTATTGCCCTTAGGGTTAGATTACAAACCTTATTTGGACAGATACGTGTTTCTCCAGTGGTGGTACCTTAAAGCTGAAAAATGGATGAAGAGTCATCAGGCAAAAGTGGAGAGTGCCACTTGTAGACTGACAACTCCTAAACCCGTTTGGTCAGTTTTTCCATCCTTTCTGGATTCGTCAGTATAACAGACATGGGCCCGTTGCGGAAACTGGAGCCCTATGTCTTCTATTAGACTTCTCTCGTAAATAGTTACCTGATAACCCCTTTCGGAGGAAAATCTATAATTAGAAAAGCCATACAAATACTTTAATAACTAAATCGTTTTGTACCTATTTAAAATTATAGAGAAACGGTAGTAAAAATATTCTGCCATCAAAGTAACCTGAAAAACAGTATAAATGTTTTCTTGCTTTAACAAAAAAGAAAAATGTATATATGTACACAGGGTGTCCCGTAGGTCGGCGTCAAGCTGGAATCGGGTGCTAGACCAAATCATAATAGTTACTAGAAAAATATAAAAAAAATCTAAGTCATGTATTTTTCAAATTATATACATTTCTTTTGTTTTCAAGAAAATGTGCACCTTGCGATGGTTTTTTGCTGCTGTTGCTACAAATCTTTACGTTATTTCAATTTTATTTTTCTTATGTAATCCCGAATAGAGCTTATGTAACCTGTTGCTTTAAATGCTAAGTCAACTGCTCCAGCTTGGAAGAGGGGCTTCTATCAG
The DNA here is from genome assembly GCA_963930735.1 of Dioctria linearis. Classification (NCBI taxonomy): domain Eukaryota; kingdom Metazoa; phylum Arthropoda; class Insecta; order Diptera; family Asilidae; genus Dioctria; species Dioctria linearis. The sequence continues at coordinate 238,983,147 of OZ005740.1, read as the reverse complement.
CTCGCGCCGCCATCCCATCTTGCCAGTAGCGAACGGTCGTCACCGAGAGGAGTATGGCTGCTAGGAATTATAATTTTCGCCTAAACAAAATCATAAGTTCCGTTGTTTAATTGTAATTTCCACATGTAGATACTTGTTTAGTTTGAACGTTAGGTAATGTTGTTTACGATTTCGGTGTTTATTTGATTAATGAGTAATTTTGTAAAATCTTGTCATAGGTCTAATAAGGCCCCCTGGGGGTAGAAGGGCCCATTTTTTTATTCGAAATTATTAAAAATAACCGAATTTTATTGATTTTCCTAGTTTTAGCAAGTTTAAAGGAAATCATTCCTCTGATTAAGATTTTCAAGAAGTTAATTTTTGCTTTGGTCCTTATTATACTGTGGTATTTTAATAAAGCCCTTGGAGAATTTTTATAAAACTGAATTATTTTTTCAAATACCCACTTCCTTTATAGTTTTTCTATGTTTTTAGTTGTGCAAATATATAAACTTCACGGAAAACTTGTTTTTGTAGTTCTATGTCACAAAATACTTGATTTATTGCATTTTAAAATTAGGTGGGCCTTATTTGCCGCAGGTACCTTACTTGATTTTCTGTCTTTGTTATTTTAAACTAGTCAGTAGAAAATTTAACGAGCAAATATAATCTCAAAAGAATTAAGATGGTCAAAAGGTAATAGGAATCGTAGACGTAATACTAACCATCAAAGTTGGCTGCAAGTTTCAAGTTTGTTTTAGAATTATCCCGAAATATCAAAAGGGACAATTTCAAGTTGACGGATTCAAAACACCAACCTGACCCCTATTATGACACCGATGAGGTCTGTTTTCATTAAAGAGTACAAGTCTTTTGAACTACACCCACATCCGCTGTATTACGGAAACCTGAGTGCATCCGGTATGGATTGATATTTGCTATAATTCTTCCAACCAAAACTTATTGGCAAGTTATGAAAAAAAAATTGTTTTTTTAAGCTTGTAGTTCATTTTTTCCAAACATACTTATACATACTTTTCAGATTAAATATGCCTTAAAATTTATTTCTCTCAAAATTACAAAATCCAACAATTCGCTAAGAGATTTCAGATATGCTCTCAAGGAGCTGTTGAACATTTTCCCTCTAAAATTCAATAAGTCCCAAAAAGGCCACCTCGGGAACTAATATGCAAATTAAGGAACTAAACGACAAGCATGGACAGTACTACATATAAATAACCCTATGGATGGTCTCTCCGTCTTTAATCTACAATATTCGACTTTTCCTTGGCACAACAAAATCGACTTTCAATCCTATTACAAATTCGTTTTCGATCCGATGGAATATAATCGTGCGAAACTGTTATGATGCCCCTCTGTTGCGCGTTCCTTTTCGTATTTCATTCACACATACACGCATATACATACTTCAAACCTTCAATTACAAATTCATCCGTCGTACGTTTTTGTAAACTAATCAGCACGCGTGCATATTTGCCTGACAGTCTTCCCTTCAGTTTTTATGGAACAAGATGTCCTTTCTAGTTACAAACCAGTCTGAAAAATTCAATAAGGACCCAAGATGTCCTTCGAATATTTCATGACGTCGATCCTTTCTTTACCTTCTCTGTTTCCTTGGGGCTTTTTCCTTATCTCCACAATTCGAGCCGTGGGGTTTGTTTTCAGTAAAGAAAGGACTTTGGATGGCACACAACATTGGAACCAGAACACCAAGCTAAAGTGACAAAAGAACTTGAGCCTTGGTGAGGGTTGCAACAAAATTCATCTATTTCCAAACGGAAAGTTCTTAACATCTCAAAGTGTGACGTTGACTGATTTGTCCGAGAAACGAGCTACAGATATCTGAGGAGAGAAAAATGACAAAAGCCTGCAGGAAAACGAAAAAGGCTGGCAAAAGAAGCTTTGAGGTGCGAAGAAAATTTCTGGGAAAAAAAGGAACATTTGCGTATTTCAAGTTAATTTGAATAACTGAGGATTTTATTTTTGGACTGGAGGAAGATTGTCCTTTTCGTCAGGTGCTTTCATTTTTCAAGAGACTTAGTGTCAAAAAAGGTTGTATCAGTCGATTATTTAGATAAAATAGGACGGACACTTGGGCTAAATAGATGGCGTACAGAAAAGAGCTACTTATTCAAAGCTGGCCAATATTTTACCAGAAATTTTTTAAGAACGTTTGTGCTCAGGTTTAGTTTCATTGCCTGAAATCGACTCAAGAAGGTAAAAACTCTTTGCTGAAAGAAAATCTTAGAAGGAATGTTGTTTCAAAAAGAAAATTAAATACCCATTCAGTCAGAAATTCTCAACAAGATTAATTTACAAAGAAAAGAAATTTTCAAACAGAAAATTTGTTAGAATTTGACCCTCTTATTTTCAATACAAATCACAGAAGCGATAGCTACTTTGAGTCCCTTACTAAAATCTTGGAAAAATATATTTCTGTTAAATTAGGAAAACCTCCTCTCACCGCATTCAAGCTTTATTTTTTTCTCATATAAAATTATTTTAAATTGGCCACATTTTGCGGGAATGCGCTGATGCAATTGTATGGCCAGCATATCGGTGGAAATACATATTTTGGTCATATATGAAAATACTGCTGCAATATTTCCGTGTGGCTGGCAATATGGTCTAATATTTATGAGTGTTGTTGAAACTGGCTGATGTATTTCCAGTGGTATCGAAATTTACTCGAAAGTTTTTCTTAAGAATTATTGTGCATTATTGAAGGCCGATAAAAGGTGCTTGGCTTGGCCCGCTAATTCTTTTTATGAACGTAGAGACGTAGATAAGCAATAAGCATTAATTTTAGTATGTTTAGAAATTTACAGAAAATGTTTCGGCATTACAGAATGAAAATATTGTCTGGAAATAAGTCTTTTAAACTAATTGTGAGGGAAAAAAAATAGTGCATCAGATTGAAGAGGCATCGTTGATTTTATATTGGAGTGAGGCACCCATATCCATTGCTTAGACATAAAGTCTATCCAACCAATTCATCCAATCCATAAATTCATCTGTTCCTTTCATTTCAACAATATCGACAATTTACTCAGCTGAAAACAAAAAATGAAAATTACTTCGTAACATAGTAACGACGTCAAAAGAAAGACGATTGCAGTCAATGAAAACTTTTGTCGGTTAATTTTATTGTCCTGAGCTTCGCTAAACTTAGCCAAGACTTGTCAGATAATCTTGTCGGTAAATATGAACTGAGTGCGACATCACCTTTGACTATGAGCTTTGCTTATCTGGAATTTGTTGTCTATGTTGTAAGTTAGCCAAGATCATTGCGTCGCAAAGTATTCACCAAGATAGGAATTGCGATGAAATCAGACTTGCTGGTCGTGTGAATCTTGTGGTTATGTTACTTGAAGTTCCTTTATCTACAGTGGGTTGCCAAATCATTGGGGACACTTTGAAAAATTGAAATTTTCCTAGTTATATTTTAAAAACATTGATGAAAATTGTGTTTTAATTTAGTGAAATTATTTTTAATGGTAAATGGTGAATTTTCCGTAATGGCTTCTAAATTAAAAAATCCGGGAAAAACTACTAATATTTCGTTATCGCTACCTTTGCCGTAATTATTTCTCCTGGGCGTCCGGGCATGCCCTCAATGCACCTTTTCGCATAATATTTTAATTCTGGAAGTGTTGCCATACATGTAGCAGCTTTGCGATAAGTTGTCGCTTATTTATAATAAGCTACCTCGCTACTTTCCTCTTTATTAGCTCCCAAGGGTTTTAGATAGGGTTAATGTCGGAAGAATTACCTGGCCATGGCAAAACCCTAACGTTATTTTTAGCCAGGAATGCTATTATGCTTCTAGTTTTATGTCATGGGGCTGATGGCGTGCATCAGCAGGAACCCATTCAGCGACCTGAGGTAGCAGGTGATTTTCGAGGAGTCTCTTGTACTGGTCTTGCCTCATTGTTTCCTCTAGGATGTATATGTGCCCCATACCCTTCGTGGATATTACGGACAACACCATAACACACCATAACATTTGCTGCGTATTTCACCATCTCTACGAGGCACTCAGGGTGGAATTTCTCTCCGGGGCGTCGTCGCACAAACGAACGTTTATCTTCCAAGATTTGGAAAGTTGACTCGTTGGAGAAGCAGACCAAATAAATGTTGACAAGGTCATGAAAAAGTCATTATTCAGAAATATTTCCCAATAATAAATCATCCTTATTCGACTCCAGTACTCAACAGTCATATTCTGGGCCGATTAGCTATCAGACTATCTTTAGCCCACCGGCTCTGGACTGTCCTCTTAGAGACCTTAATTCGCTCTGCGTTGATCATGGTGGCTACACAAGCCACACTCTTTCCCCGATGCTGAACACCAAATACCCTGATTTTAAGGTCGTCACAAAGTGTCGCGATCCGTTTCCTCCCATATGGCTCGCTTCCAGGGCCAGATTACGGTCGGTTTTTTCCTTTATTCTGTTAACCATCGACTTCAAAACACCTGCAATATTGATAGCTGCCTTGTCCAGAGTGCAGTAGTAGCACGCTTACTTCTGCTCATTTTGTCAGAGAAATGTCTTTACCTTTTCCCATATCGAACAAAAACCAATAATGACATTACTAAAGCATAATTTATGAACAAAAATTAATATTGACATAAAATAATACAATATCAAGCAATACTTACGTTTAAATAATTTTCCACTGTTAAAACTATAAAACTTTGCTTTGAAAATTGAATTTTTAATTTAATTTGTTACACGTTTTAACTTAAACACATGTTTTGACGGTCGTACAGCAAAGTATCTTGAATTTCTGGCATATAATGTACACTGCACGTGTTGCTACTTTTCAAAACATATTTCTGTATCTATCGGCAATAAGAAGAAGACAAGAAAAGACACTGGATCAAATGTATTTGGTCATTAAATACATTTAAACGTAGAAAGTTCAGAAAATTCGAACTGTCCCTAATAATTTGGCAAGCCACTGTATATGGATAATGCAAGCAGAACGACTTTTTCTACCAAGATAATTGAATTTATTGTATTGAAAGGATGTCGACTGCTCATAAACTAAATTTTTCCATATTTAAAAAGTAGAAAAAGTGGAGGTGAAAAAAAACTTTAAAAATCTATGAATTACATGACGTTTGAAGATTCAATCGAATATAAAGAACAGATTTGGAGTTTTTAGCTCGTAAGAAACGCCCGTAGCCCGTAGAAACGCTTAACTTGAAATTGTCGATCAAGATTTCCTTTCTCCGCCATCTTGAAAAGGGGTAAATTTGGTTTTTTTGCGTCGCGAGAGCCGAGTTATAGAAAAAAAAAAACCAATTTTACCGCTTTTCTCAAGACGGTGGGAAAAGGAAATTTTGGCATACAATTTCAAGCTAAGCTATTCTAAGCCCCTACACAATATCTAAAACTAAGCTTGCTCAGTTCACTTGCATTATCAAAACTGCACAATGACTGGACTAATATAACTTTTGAAATACGTACGGTCGTTAAATAGCAGAAACTATAATAATGTAGGTAGGCAAAATGTATATTTAGTAATAATCTCTACACTGTGTCCACGAATTATTGTCGGCATTAAATCAAAAATCAAATGAAAACTAATTGTGAATAAATTTTAATTTCATTTAATTCCTATATCCACTACATATACATAAATGTCTTATATTTATATAATATAGTTCAAATCTGTCACCTTTAGCCTGAATAACGGCCTTAAAACGTTTGGTGAAAGCCCCACAGGAGGCATGGACGACGCCATCAGGAATTTCATTCCATATTTTAACTCAGAGTTTCTTAAAGTTTTCCAAACTCATTTTTCTAACATTCGTAAGTTTACTGAGCATGTATCCCCATATGGAGAAATAAAGAGGGTTTAGGTCTGATTTTTCAAAAATTTTCCAAGTAGTTTTCCTTTGTTATTTTTACCCCTTTGTCAACAAAAAGGAGAGGTTACTTCCCACGTTGCACCCTGCTCTTACGATGGTAGGGATATCATTCATACAAACTGCATACAAAAGATCAATCTGCACGTTGTGTTGTTGTTGTAGAATGTACAACTTTTCATCAGAAGAAATTACCTCAGAATCTAGGTGCCATTGAAGAAGGTATCGATACTTTTTCACTCTGACAACTCTCTGCTATTCCGTTAGACCATGAATTTTCGATTGTTTGTAGGCCTTCATGTTTAAATCTTTATGTATAATATTGCAGATTGAAGACTTTGAAATTCTTAAGTCTGCAGCAAGTTTTCTCATTGATTGATGTTCATTTCTTCGAATTCTTTCCCATATGTTTTTCTTGTTAATCACACTCCTAACGGATCATTTTCTAACAGGGTTTTTTATTTTTTCTATAGTACCCGACTCTTTGAATCTTGCAGCTACTCGCTCCACCAATCTTTTGTATACACCTATACTTTTTAAAGCACGAAATAACTCACAGTATCTTTTACCATTTTTATGTTGCTGTAAAATTAGCTGACGTTTAGCTTCCATGATGATTTATCAATGATTGTCTGATTTAAATAAGGCAAAAACTTTACAGTATTATAACAATAAGTAAAGGTGAATTTCCAAGAAATTATAAAAAATAAGTTTTCTAGCGAAGTATCCACAATCATTTCTTACTTGCCGACAACAATTTGTATTCAAATCAACATCTGAGGCTTAAGCTTTCGATATGAGGTGCTTAAGTTAAGCTTGGCTGCCAGTGATATAACATTAGCTTAAGCCTAGACTGTGAAACCGGGCGTTAACAAAATATTCAAATAGTTGCATGTAGGTATGTGCTGAAGTAGTCCTAATTCATCGCCCATGGCACATAAACATATCGACGGTGATACTACATAACCGTGAGACTACTAATATCACCACCCCATAAATTCAAATCAAAGTCAAATTTTCAGCAGACACTAAACTTCCTTTTTTTTATATATGTATATCATAAAATATTGAAATTGAAAATCTACCGTGATAAATAATTTGAATTGAATCAAACTGTTGTGAAATGAAGAATGAAGAATGCCAGAATTCGTGCCGTGTAAAACTAAAAAACAAATCTATTAAAGCTCCAATTCCATTTAATTAGGCTCAAAGTAGTACAGCTAATTTCCTTTATTTCGAAAATGTTCCATGTGTGTGAAGAAAAATAATTAAAAAAGCAACGATTATATGAAATAAGGGCACAAACACTCAGAATTACAGAGAGACTCTAAAAATACCACAGAAAAACAGAACCGGATCGGTATTAAGAAAAAAACAAGACATCTTGTGATAGGGAGCAAAATGTAAACTTTAGTCCTTTCAGTACGGCACTATATACTTCTTGTAACTGTGGCAACTTTGGAGGACAAGTCCTAATTGATTTAGAAATTAAACGAAAGGTTTAGCGCCTTTTCTTGCCTTGCCTTTCCTTGCCGCCCATGGAGTCTGCTCCATGGTCCTTTGTTTCTGCAAGGTAATCTTATCCTTTTTGTTTGGAATGCTCGACAATGACAAAGCTTACCCAATTTGTCGACATGCTGACAGCCATAGAGACATGAAAGAAGAACAAAAAGGAAAACTCATTAACGCATTTTTCCAATAAAAATCTCTGGCTTATGCACAATACGGAAATTTATTTTCGATTTTAGCAAACAAAGGATGCATAAAGCTGTAGAGAGATACAGTCAAGGAATTTACTGTGAAAAGGGCAATTGATCCCGAAATATGCTTAAATTTGAAATTGCCCATCAATGGAGAAACAGACAAACTCGAACATTGGAAATTAATAATATCATTATTCCGGATGGCAGTTCAACGAAGCTGTTTGAAATTTATTTATTCAACCGCAATTAAGTATAATACGATATTTCAAGTTGTGGCAGGCATGATACTTCCAGTTTTGTAATCTCTGTCTACCTTATACTACGATATTTGTACCAGAGCTCAACATAATTGACCTACATATGTACATTAACGTGTGGAACACGTCTACATCGAGAATATCTACATAATTTGCAGGATCATGCGAAGGTCTCTAAAATTGGTTGTAACATTGCCAACGGCCGGCCGGCGCCCACCGGCAGCCTATGTATGATGAACTGCCAGCAGACAGTAGCCTATTCTCACTGAGCCCTGGGCCGAACTACTTATGATCTGAAATCCACCAAAATTATATCACAAGAGGCAGAACAATACTAGCCCAATATAATCATTTGCCATGAAAGCGCCGTTAAAGCGCTATAAAGTCCTGTTATAGGTGAATTTATGCACCTCGACCGTATAAAGAGCCCATCGTACTCCCGCAGGCTTCATATTCGCGAAATTACAGACCTACACGTACCACCAGAAGCTGAACCTGATGCTGCAACCATGTAAATTTCGAGTGCACATTCCTATTAAAGGGAATCCCTGTACTCAAATGTCTGTGATATAGGCGCACCAAATGTATCTTTCATTGCATAGAAGTAGATGTATGTATATGTACCTAGATATATGTATACACATACCTATCTGTCGTAGCAGTCACCTGAAATTTGATTTAGTATGCACCTGTGCATCCTCTGGTCGGATGTAATTGGGATGCTTTTAAACTTTGTCAGCGAGTTAACTCACTTATGATGTCCTAAGTGCAAGCTTTGTGGTGAAATTCGCATCAAGAAATTTTATTAGGATCCAATTTTGATTTTTCAGTAGTTGTAGTCAAAGAGGTGACTGACGGGAAAACTGGCAAAGTTAATTGATCTAGAAATTTATCAGATTTCGCTTGTATAAATCTAAAAGTCATTGAAGTTTTTACTTGCCAACGAAATTTCTCCATTTATTTAAAAATAGTAGCTTTTACCTGCAGATTTCCATTTGCATTGGCTTTATCGAAAAAAAAAAAAAAATTCAGCATTTAGGCGGATTTTGAAACTAATATATTAGCTCTTCCTTATGCTAAATGAATTTAGACTGGACTGACTTTCATCCCGATTCGAAGAAGCGAAAAAAAACATCCGTTTTCTGGGTTTAGGCGTTATTTGGCACTAGAATATCTGCTCTTTCTTATCAGCCATTCCTCATAGAGCCGATCTCCTTGGAACCCGACTTCTCGGCACAGAATTTGTTTAACGAGGGCTTGAAACTATCAGGACCTACAGCTAAGGAGACGTTGATCTCCTTTTGGACCTTGAACATATCTCTCGTACGGATATGTATTGGCTCTTGCACACATCTACAACGGGAAAATGTGAAATGGGTGGAAAAGAAGAATTTGAAGTAAATCTAACAGTCAAATTATTAGTTTTATTCAGGGAGTCAACAATCACTTCATTGTAAAGTAGTGACGGAATAGAGGAACTGCTGTAGTTGCTCCTGATGGTTTTGACCTGGGACCAGAATCCGTTGCTGCCTTTTTCTAAGTTTCTGGTCAAAAAGAAATTTTTCTCTTTGGATAGTGTTTCACCTCTGAACATGGACGCAATTGATATGTGCGAAAAGCAGACTATTTCGCTTTTATAGCTTGGTTGTACTTATCGTTAAACCAAGAGCGATTTTGCTGTTCTTAAGATCTGCTCTATAAATATTGAATGTATTGACGCATGCCCAAGGCTTGTACTAAATTCAAATGTGCATTCATCAACATCCCTTGAAGCAAAACAAACGTTCTATCGCGTTAACATGAATAGACTCGGTTCTGCTTCAAACACCCCGAACAAAACGACGCTCATGTACAGGAATCCGCGCTTCCTGTTTTCTCTATTGACTTCAACAACCATGACCGAAGTCCAAGGTGCTAGCTAGGGCCTGCGTTCCCAAATGTATCATATTGAACGCTTCCAGAAATTGTTAAGTTTTTTACAAAAAATGCAGTAGAATAGATGTGAATCATTTTGTTAGGAAAAATTCAGAAGATCTAATGCAATTTTTTTCAGTGGTCTTCAGGCGGCGCCTGCTCTCACCACTGAGCTGACGAGACAGATGCTTTTCCCTCTTGCATTTCTTAATTTTATTTAGCCAATTAAGGTTATTTTCAGTTGACATTAAGAAGTAACAATGAAAGGGTACAAATTGTAAATTTTTCTAAATTTTATTTATTTTTTCCATACGGAAATTGAACTCATAATTTTTAGAATCGTCCATAGATAGAGAATATTCAAGTAGTACCTGAAATCATGTCCAGATTCATCTTTAGGAAATTTTTTAAAACTATCTTTAACGAAAGGCTCACAAGGGCCTAATTCAAGTAGAACACGAATTAGATCAAGTGCTATGGGTATATCTCAATTCCAGTTTCGATCTGTTTTATATTTCCTATTTGTGTCAATTATTGGAAGGACTTTTATACTGTAAAAGCTACGTCCTCTGAATTATTCACAGCTGAAGTAAGCAGTTCTTCACAGGGCCTCCTCACTACCACCATCCATGAAGCCGCTGCTGTAGTTATCAGCAAGTCCTCAGAGTATTCCACATCATATTCTACCGTCGAGACACAGCATTTAGCTATGGAGCTATAAGTAGGCAGTAAGTCTTCGGTATGTGTCACCACTGGTTCAGGTGAGATGTCCAAGATAAAAACGGTCAAATTTTCATTCTACTGTTTGCTACTTAATCTGTGTTGTTATTTTATAGTAGGTAGTAGTACATATACATAAAAAATTCTGCAGCATCGCAAATCCGTTTTGCGGCAAGTACTGTTTAAATTATTATGAAACAAATATGCTTTGTTTTTAGAATTATACTTAAGTATATTAGATATAAATGGCTTCACAGGAAAATCAGAGATTCAGTATATTTATGCTTGAATTCGTGAATCTGAATTTCGTTGGTACTCAGCTGCCACATTTTGATGATCTAACTCTGGATGGGGCGATCGCGACCCCCTAGATACGCTTCTTGGTAGACGTACATTTCTTATTACATTCGAGCTGTTAATATCGGACTGAATTGTCGGTATAGATGCGGGTATCTTTTTGATCGACATGAAGTTAAGTATTTTATTTTATTTTATTAAGACAATAAATTTCTTCGTAAGCTTTACGTTTGGCACCAATTGGTTCTTCTTTGTCCATACACTCATGATTTATTTGCATTGCACTGAAATTAATGTAATAGGTCTCTAATAAGCCAAGTCTTCTCTGTAACCATAAAGTAATAAAGGCTAAAGAGATGACAAGATTAAGTTTGCTTTGCGAACAATATTTGAAAGCTCAATCTGAAAGTTTGGATGCAATCGTAAAAGCTTTTCTTGCAGAGCTTGCATCTTCTGTATTGAATTTATAACCCACTGTACCAGCAGGCATCACATCCATTCAAGGCATGATATACTGAATGAAGTAAATGCAACACTACCACAGTTTACCATGATAGATATTAATACGCATATGAATGGGTTACTTTTGGAAGCTCTTTTGATACAAAATATTACTTCCGCGGAAGAAAAATTTTGCGACGATATACAATTAGCAGCGTTTTTTTATACTGTACTGGTTCATTGGAAATTTAAATTAATTTCATTCTATTAAACGTCTATAGGTAGCCATGATTTTTTTTATGGTAACAAATTATCAAATTGCATTTCAATTTTCACAAAATGCCAAAATAGATCTAAAATATTTGGTTCTAATTCTGAAGTTGTAATTCTTCAAAAGCTGGCAATTTGATGATTTTTTATCCATTATAAATCCGTGTATCTCCTTTTATATGGATCAGGAAAAAGAACGCAGAATTGTAATCGTAATAGTACTGCAAATTATTTGCAAGCAAATTTCTTAGACGGCGATTTATTATTGTCGTATATTTCTATCTCATTCTACAGTTTTTATCTTACAGACGTAAATATAATGAAATAGTTGAAGAATAATTCTAACAGGTCGAAACGGGAACATTTTCGAAAATATAAACAACATTTTTACAAATATCAATTATTTTTTTCCAATACGTCGATGTTCTTCATATTGTGATCGGGTGATATTCAAATTGTCTGTACTACTGATTGATGAAGCTGAAAATTTGAATACAATTATATTTTTTAAATCCCCATCGATTTACGTTCCAAAAATATTTTTATGTCGCCGTCAAATTGATTTAGTAGGAGCACGCCTTCTGATATTTCGTCGGTTGTTGGTACGTGTTGACTGTTGGTTTGATTGCATTCGGAACGACGGCTTTTGAGCAAATTCGGCAGGCATGGGAAATTACTAATGTGTAAAATGTTCCTTTGGTTACAGATCGATAGAGAGTTAATTGTTTTACATTAGTAATACTGTAAATACTATTATGATTTCTTATAATATTTTCGTGTGCGATTTTTATAATTCTATTGTTTCTTTTTACTGGTTTGATCAATAGTTTTTCGTAAAGTTCTATGGTTGTCAAAGGGATGTAGACAATGTAAAGTAGGTATGAACTGTTGCTAATAAAGTCTAAATGTCTAAAAGTCTAATGCCTCCTCTGGGGTAGCATAGGGTAGATTATCCTTTTCGATTGTATCGATAGCTAATTTAACTTCTGAGTTCGATAAAATGAGGGAGTTTATTATACCTGCTCTAGCCCAATGAATTGCATAATTAATGCTTGTTATTTCCTCTTTCATTAATCTTAATTTGTACTGAATTTTTATTGCTAGCTTTTCGTCTAATTTATTTACTTTTTGAATTTCTTTGGTAATAACGTTTGCCATTTTAGTGATATTATTAATTCTGTCATTGTACAGTTGGTTTATAATGACTTGTTTATTATTAGTTTCCAACACAATATTTATTTTACCTTTAATTATTTCGAAGTCGTCATGGTCTGGACTTCCGGCGATCCATTTCCATGCGCTGCCAATAAAATCTAGAGATCGTTTGATTTTATGAGTCCTAAGACCGTCTAGTAACGTCTGTAGTTGCGTAAGTTCGTGATTCAGGTAAGGAAGCAACGGGTGATCTATCGTAATGTGTTCGTTTAGTATTGAGTGCATTTTGTCTATGAAGTTTTGGTAGTTATTCAGTTCTATTATATAAATTATTTTAAAGTTCCCTTCCTGTATTTTCGCCTTTCCAGTACTAATGGAGATGATCTGGGAGTTTGTGTAATCGAGTATTTGGATTTCTGCGGATGCAATGCCTACGGCACATCTGTAATTAAAGAGGATTTAGGATTTAATGTTACTTTTGTGGACTACCCTCCCTGATTCTGTTAGGATTGTAGTGTTTCTATTTTCTTTTACTATTTCGGGTTTGTATCTGACAGTGACCTTTGAACCTCATCTTTTATTGTGTTTCACGTATATGGATTGACAAGGTTTATAGACTTTTATGGGTTTGCGTTTACTTTTGTGGTATTTCAGATCTCGTTCCTGTTTTTGTCTTAGTTTTTAGATGTTATTGAGGCGCATTTGTTCGAATTGTTCTGGGCTTACGTTGGGGGTGCTATCATAATATACTTCGACTGGCTTTTTCCCTGTAGTCAAATGGATTGAATGGTTATACTCGTTAACCGATCTTTCGAATAATTCTTCGAATGTTCGTTCTATTCCATCAGATTTTAAACACCTCATTATATCGGAGAGGGTTGAGTGGAATCTTTCGATCTGCCCATTTACCTCACTTTTGTATGGAGGGGTCTTGAAGATTTTTATTTTTGACACTATGGAGTTAGAATTAAGTGATTTTTCATTGTCGATTACAACGACTTCTGGTACACTAAAGAAGAAGAGCATGTCTCTAAGGGGTTGTTTAATGTCTTCTACAGCTCTAGATTTTATGGGTTTACAAAAGGCAAGTTTGGTAAATTTATCGATAGCGGTTAAAACCAATTTATTTTCGGTTGAGAAGATGTCAATATGAAGGGTGTGTCCGGGATAGTGCGGGATAGGTGTAGGGTTGATTATTTGGTTATTAGGGTGTCGATCGTATTTATTTTCCTTGCATATAGAGCATCTTTTAAATAGGGATTTAAGTTTCTTGCTCATCTTTGGGAAATAATAGCTTTCAATTATTTGTTCTCTGTTCTCTTGCGCGTTACGATGGGCGCGACGGTGGACGGATAGTATTTTTTCTTCCTGTTCGTTCTCGTCGATAATGTCCTGAACTAATTTTTGAGTAAAGCGGATTCTATAACTTCTAAAATGTAGTGGATATATTTTTTGGATACTTCCCATTGTTGCTTCTGTTGTTTTCAGACCATTTATTGTACTTGGGTTTAAATATCTTTTGAAAATGTTGATAATATCTGTATCGGTAAAGGCTGGTTGGGTAATGATGTGTCTTGAGTAATTTGGAAAAGGGTTTAATTTTTGATAAGAGGCTTCGTTGCCTTTATTTAGAATGAGCTGGTTTCGAAAGACATTAGCAGGAGTTTCGACTGTGGGGATAAGGTCGTGTGGGGAACTGTCGTCGCTATGTTGAGTCGCTGTCATTGAATTAACTTCGGAAGATATGGGTATTCTTGATAGGGCATCTGCCGCAACATTAGTTCTCTCTGGCTTGTATTTGAGTTCGTAGTTGTATTCTTCGAGTATAGCTTTCCAACTTTTCATATTGGAGTTGTTATTTCTATTGCTCAAGGCGTATGTGAGCGGTTGGTGATCTGTAAATATTTTCACCTTCCTGGATTCGTATAGGAAGTTTCTTAATGAAGTTAATGACCAAATTATTGCGAGCATTTCCTTCTCATTTGCTGCGTAGTTCTCCTCTGTCCTATCAAGAGTTCTTGAAAGAAACGTGATCGGTTTCCCTTCTTGTGATAGTACTGTCCCTAGCGCGAAATTACAGGCGTCTGTGGTTAATTCGAATTCATTTGAAAGTTAGGAAATTTCAATAGAACTTCATTAGAGACGAGTGAATTTTTAATTTTATTGAAGGCACTTATCTCTTCATTGTCCAGATCAACACGTTTAGTTCTTGAAAGGGATTTGGACACATTCCACCTTCCCCTCTTAGAAGCGAAGTCAGGGCCTTCGCAACTTTGGCGTAATCTTTGATGAAGCCACGGTAGAAGCCAGCCATTCCAAGGTATGATCTGAGCTCTTTTACAGTTTTTGGTAAAGGGAAATCAATTATAGCCATCTTTAGAGATGACGAATCCTAAGAACTCTACTTCGTCTTGAAGGAATTCGCACTTGTCAAGCTGAATTTTCATGTTGGCTTTTTCTAGCGTTTTAAAGATTGATTCCAGATTATCGAAGTGTTCTTTTTCACTTTTGGCGAATATAATAATGTCGTCGATGTATACGTAACAGCGTTTTGCAATATGGTTCCGTAGGATATCATCGAGAGCACGTTGGAAAATTGAGGGGGCGTTTTTAAGGCCAAATGGGAGACGTGTGAACTCGTATTTTCCGTGATTTACTGAAAAAGCTGTCTTCTCAATATGTGATTCCTTTAATGGAATCAGATGGAAGCCACTTTTCAGGTCTACAATGGTAAAGAATTTGTTCCCTCTCTTAAGTTCGCTAGAATGTCATTGATTTCGGGTATTGGATACTTCTCGGGTGTTGTAACTGTATTTAGCTTGCGATAGTCGATAACAATTCTGTATTTTTTTCCCCCGGATGCGTCTTCTTTTTTGGGTACGATCCAGATTGGGGAGTTGTAGGGCGATTTAGATGGTCTAATAACGCCATCTTCAAGAAGTTGTTTAATTTGTTTATCAATTTCGTCTTTCAGGCACATGGGTTATGGATATGGTCGGGAATAAACTGGCTCATCATTAACAGTACGGATTTCTCCTCTTACTGTTGTTGCAAAAGTTAATTTTTCATCAGGATCCGAAAAAAGATTTGGGCTGTTGTTTATTATCTTGTCTAATTTTTGTTTTTGTTCGGAGTTAAGGTGCGATGTTCTGAGATTTATGGTGTTAACGGAGTCTGAGATATGTTGTTTGAGTGGGATCGTTAAATTTGGATGGATGGTCATGAATCCTTTGTTTGTATGTATTGTAGCACCAAGTGTTTTAGGCGGCTATCATTACTGATTATACCATTGAACGTTTTTAGACTGGGTAAAATGAAAAATTTTAATTTTCTTTCGGAACCAAAAAGATCAACTAGAGCATGGTGAGTATCCTTAATGCTGCCTGCCACAGAATTTGCTATAAAAGGTTTTTCGTTTGGAATGGGATTGCGCACAGAGCGTGACTGGATATAATTTTTATTCGAACCAGTATCTACTAGGAAATTGAAAATTTTTTCGCTCTCCGCTACATGTTCCAGATAGGGAAGCGAAGAGCTCTTTAATCTAAAAAATGAATGTCGTCCAATTGTTCGACCTCTTGTTCGTCGACGTAATTGTTAGAATCGTCTTCTTCGATTATTTCTAGAATTTCTTGTGAATTAGTATATTCCACAAGAGTTTGGTCATAACGTGAATCGTATTGTGACATCTGTTCATGATAGTATTGTAAGTTAGGATCTTAATCATAAGATTGTTCTGAATGATAGATTCTCTGGAATTTTTCAGGATAATGTACTTGGTTTGAGTTAAGACATTTGTTTGCTAAGTTATTCATTTGTGGTCTGTTGTGATAATTTATTTGACATGAGTGAATAGAATGGTCTACCTCCATTGGCTGTGGTTTGGAAAAATAGTTTCTATTGGGTATTTGTGGTGGTTGTTGTGGGAATTATCTGGGGTAATTTGAGTGGTATTGATGAGGGTATTGAAATGGTCTGGGGAGACTTTGTGGCACTTGAGGGTTGTGCAATAGCTCTGGATGAAAGTTGCGTATTTGTTGAGTAGAAATTTTTCGTTGGGGTGGAAGAATATTTCTCCTGGGTAAAGGTGGAGGATGTGAAGAGAACTGAGCGTTTCGGATATGTGACTGTGTTGAACTCGCTATTGAACGTTTTCTAATTTAAGGCATAGGTGAAGAGCCTCTGGTAAGTCGGCTGGTCCTCTCATGCTGAGCAGCCTTGGTAGATCTCCTCTAAGACCTCTCATAAAGGTCTCAAGGGCCCTGTCCCGATAAGCTTGGGTCATTACGTTCATAGATTCTTGGCTCATATCCATTGAGGATAGTTTATTTAAAATAAGTGATAGATGATAATGGACTTGCTGATAGAATTCGGGAATGGAATTGCTTCTTTGTACAAGGGTAGTCATTTGGTACTCGAGTGTACCTAAATCTCTTTTGTCTGCGTAATGGAGAGCTAAACACTTTGAAATTTTATCCCAGTTCAGGGGGGTATTATATGATTCAAGAGCAGTATCCGCGTTTCCTATTATTTTATTTCTAATCACATTAAGAATTCCGTAATATTTTGGTGTACCCTTAAGATTATCGTAGATTTTTAGGATTCGGTCTACGCTTTTCCTCCAGGAACCGAATTCTCCAGGTTGTCCTGATAATTCGCGCAAGCGTTTAACCACGTCTTGTATTTTATCCATATCGTTAAGGTTTGCAAGGATTAATAATCTGGTTAATGATTTGCTGGTTTAGATCTCTAACAATTTCGGATAGAGCGTTTTTAAGTTGGGTAAGGTCGAGAGCATTCATACTACCGGAGCTGATGGATGTAGATTGACCCTCCTTTGAGTTTAGCAAGGATGGTTTGACAATGGTTTCTTTAGACATTTTGTTATTTTATTTATTCTTGATCTAAGGCGAAATTGTCGCTAAACACTGGTAGATTAGGGTTTTAAATCCAAAGAATAGAATAAAATGGCGTAAAGCAAAACTTTGTTTATCAGCAGGTAGAAAATTGTCTAAAATCTTATCAAGATTTCGGTAGGATATTAACGGAGAGGAAAAAGAAATAAATTATTCAGAGAGACCACCGTTAAGTATTTGTCGCTTTAAACTTTATCTATTTATCACTGTGTTGCCAGAAATACAAAATCACAAATAGATTTTACCAATAGCACATGGATATGAATACGCGCACTTCCCATTTAATAATCGGTATTTTTTTTTAAAAAAACTTTGGTAAAATTGATTTAAATTTCAAATTAAATTTTTTTTTTTCTATTATTATTACCTATATATATATTTTTTTTTAGATTAATTGTCGTAAAAATAGAAGAAAAATGTGTAAAAATTCACCAAAATGAAATTTTTTTATAAGAATTCACTTTTATTCACTGGTTCTTTTTCTTTATTTGATTTGACAATTTTCTTTACTTTCAGTGATTATTTCAAAAATAAGAGGAAAAAAATATTATTCTTAGACTTACATTAAAAATAGCAGACGTATGGTTAACATCTGTAACATTAAGGACGTGTGGGTTCTCAAATGCCTTGTCCTTTGTGGGACCGTACGTAGTATTTCGTTGCAATCAATCGGGCGGCTGTTGAAAAGTATTACAAAAATCTGGCCTGGTTATCCTGGATTTCTTTTACTAGTCATCTCCGTTTTTTTCCTGGTGTAGGTGACTCCGGGGCCTAGTTTCCCAATTATAATTGTAGGATTTCGATAGATTTTAACCTGCCTACTTGCTACTGTCGCTTTAAATAGTCGTCGAGATACTTGCACTTTATTGATTATTTCAAAGTAAAAAGATGCTGGTTCACCTTGCACTTCACTAAATTTTCTTAAGTCGGTTAATAACTTTACCAAAAATTTATTTCTACTCTTTGAAAATTTAATTGGACTATTTAAAACACAACGGTCCCTGCTCGGGCGCCAGTTAATAATTCGACATTAAAAAATATTAAAAAAAAATAAGAACAACAAAATTTAAGCTAATGATAATGATTTTTATTAAAACCGATTTAAATGGATTTCTGATTACAACTGATCTTAAAGAAAATCTAAAACTAGAGCAAACATGAAAAAACTTAAAGCTCTGCAGTTGAGGAAATGCATATTCGACAGAATTTCCTTAAAAACGGAAATTCCCACGTCGAGAAGTGCAACGTGCCGCTGGTGTTGATGCAACCTGATATTTTATGATTTTACTGCTTGCGTGCTTTAACTTATACAGTTAAAAAAATAGAAAATCTGTTCTATCCTTCAAAAACCATTGTGTCCACAGGCAAAACATTTCATAAACTAAATGTAATTTTCATTCCGAAAACGAAACATTTTATGGTACATTTTGCGAAATATAATGTCAACTACCACTACACTGACAGTCTATGGTTTTCTGTTTCACTTCACTTTGGATTGATGATTCGTTTTTGTTTCGCATTCACAACGCCAAAGCGTTTCTATGCAAGCATGTTTACGTTTTCGTTATGTTTTTTGTATCGAATTGCTTAAAGGCTATTCTACAACAGTAAGAGCAGTCGCCCGGCAAGCGGAAGGTCCCGGTTTCAAACCCCGGACGAGGCGGTTGTTTTTTCTTCTTGTATTTGTGTTTTAATTTAGAATCATTAAATAAAAGTTCTTAAGAATTCTTCTATTCTCTATCTTGATCGATTCTAACAAGTGTAGGTTCGATTCCTGTCAGGGAAAAAATTTAAAATATTCTACAACAACTGTCGAATATGCGTTGCGCCAGATTCCGAGAGCGCTCGTACTGTGTTTCGTCCTTCAAATCGCCATTCATCATCGCTGTTTGTTGCAATTGCGTTTCCAATTTTTTGGCTGCCTGTTTTGACAGCGGACTTCCGGTTGGCCGTTTGCCGGTCTTAACGTCGCAATTGTGTGAGAGGCTTGTTTTTACTGAGTCAAATGAAGCTGTTGCAATACTAAACGAAGCAAGGTAACGGCCAAGAAGGAAATGTATTTTCAGTAATTTGTCCGATAATATCCGCAAGCTTTTTATGTGATCAATTGAATATTTATATTACAGCAGGTTTCTTAATTCATTCAAGGATCACGTGGGATTTTTCCATAGTAGACAAATAGCTGATTCTCCGAAATTTGGGATTAGTAGCGGTTTTGGTTTTTTTTTTGTTCTGCAAAGTTTTCGGCTGTGAATACTGTTACGATAAGTCTCTTTTAAGAAATTGAGAAACTTTAAAGCTTGCGAAGTATTCATCTGCGAATAGTGATGTTTTTTAAACTGCATGTGTTAATTTTAATGAAGAATTTAGATGGAAATAAAAGTTGATTTTCTCAAATATTGATTATTCTTAATTAACCCAAAAGGAGAAATCACAACCGATATATTTATTCATTTTTGTGGTATGTATGTAATACTAAACCATTCATTTGATTAAATCCCATTTATTTATTACTGAACTGTTTGATAAGTAATAAATCCACCCAACTATTAAACGACCATAAACTCTTCAGAAAACTTTTGCACTCCACTTGTTAAAGGGCCCCTTCAATTCCACAGCTAATACATGCACAAATAAACTTCCCTGTAAATCTGCGAGTATGTTTTTCTTTACACCATAAGCCCCGGCAGAAAAGTGTAAAAACTTTGGGAGTAGTTTTGTGGCCTGTGTAAGAATAAACCCCAAATGACAGCCGATGACAAGTAGGCAAGTTCTATGAAAGAGATGAAAAAAGAATTGCTGACAGGTCTACATTCACAAAAATACTTCACCCGTGTGGCGGAAACATCATCGATGCGAATGTATTGGGAAAAAAGGAAAATATTTCTGAGTCCCAGGAATAATCCACAACTAATCAAGCCGCTATCCCACCCCCAAGGCATCCTTCTACCGAATCAGCTAAGCATCCCTCGGATTTATTACTACTGAGTCGTTGAGGGATGATGTTGATGTATTACTAAACATATATAGGGGAGATATGTTCATCTATCAAATTTTTCTTATTCGTTTATTGCTGGCCGAATTTCGAAGCACTGAATGTGTGCCACAATAAAGTTTCGATAGAGCAACTAACTATACTATACATTCCCCCATCTCTATACGCAGTCGTTTGAAAATAACACATAATTGATTGCTCTATTCACTGGGGCACCCGGCACCCTGACACCCATATTCATTGCCGGATTCCTAGAATTTACTCTTCTGGGCTTATATTGGGGATTACTGATGCCTTTTGCTGCTTTCAACTCCCAGTCCCAAAACGTGTGCACCATCTCTATGTCTGCATGCTTTTTTCTTCGTGCAGGTACAATAAACCTCCTGCACTGCGTCGCTATTGACTGACCAACAATTTAAGGAACCACTACCGTTCATGTTATGGGCTGGAGCTAGGTGCCCGCAAAAGCAACTCTTCACCGTATAGTTACCTTTTCAGATGAAGGTGTTAATTTAACAATCGTCGAATTCTCCTGCTATGGAGACTGACCAGTCTGCGGAATGCCTTTCTAAATTCATACGTTGTTTTTGCTGTAGTTTTCGGTTTAACGCAAATCCCTTTAGGGTATGTAGGTGGAAACATAGTGGCGAATTGTTTCATAAATTTCGTGAATATTTCTGTCCGTTCATGATATATGAGAGATGCTGCTGTCAGGTTGTGGTGGAACCTGTAAAGCGGAATTTTTGAACAAATTAATTTTTCATTTGATATTGGATGCAATGCAGATAAGTGCATACTCATAGCTACCTAGCCGTATGAAATAGCTCAACTGAATGATATTTGAAAGGTAATTTACCGAAATAATTCGTGTTTTGTCAGCGGGCAACAAGTGTGTGTTTATGTTTGGAATTAAGGAGGATTTTCGACAGTAATGTGATATGCGAAATTACTCTTTTATCAAGCACATATGTACAGGTAAAATTGGCTTTCTAAATTATGTAATTTGCGGAATTAAAAAGAGAACAATTTATATTCTTTTTTGCGGAGATTTTTAAAATAATTATGGTCATCATATTCCGGACGAGTATAGGGATCTGATTAAAAGTGCAAGTGCAGTCACATAAGCAGTAATATTCCAAAAAACTCAAATCACTTTCCCTTTATTATCGCTATGTAAGGGGGATTCGAATTTTGAAAATCCTCTATGCGACTTGCTTCGATATAGATGCTTCGTACCAAAATTTTAGACGAGAAACATACTGATTCTGAAGCTCTTGGCGGTGATATACTTCTTGCTGTAAAAATCACTTTAATTTAGTAGCAGCAAATTGAGCTTCCCAATTTATTCAACACTCTAGACAGTAAACTTATAGCTCTAAATCTGTGACTCTTAAAATATGACTTATACATACTTTGTTGCTATATTCTTCCAGATTGCCTAAAAATCATTGATGATAAAGGTCAGAATATTTACGACCTACTCATTTCAACATCTAATTTTATCCATGGTAAGATAAAACCTCTTGACGACTTACTTCTTATTGGTGATTTTCAACTTACCGAATATACAATCAATACTAAATGAAGTTGACGATGACTATCTTCCACTTAATAACAAAGGAATCACTTTTCCTGGGCACTATTTCATCCCTTGGTCTCAGCCAAATCAGTAATTTTATGAATAACATAGGTAGGCAGTTAGACTTGTATTTTCTATTGACGCGGGTAACATATTAGTTGAACCTTGTCCAGCTATAATGCCTACTCTTGAAAAATACCACCTCCTCTACTAATTACATATGGATATGAAACTGAAAACTTAACAAATTGTAACGAAACACAATACTTTTTCAATTTTTGAAAACCTGTGTAGGCAATGTTTGATTAAAAAATACCAATTGAATAAGTCAATTTAATTTAATTATTCTAAAACTTAATGCCTATACATAATAGATTGTTATTACTAACGCTGCTTAATTCCCGGGTGTTGTGTCAGAACTGAACTCGGCTCTCTGACCGTACTGAGATAAAAACTAATTTGCCGATAGATGCCCTGACTATCATTACAGTACAGTCATTGCCTTCTTTATGTTCCAGGCCGTGACATCGAATTATTTGAATGTATTAGAGTGGTACGATTTCGTACTTCTCTTAGCATTTGTTCTTATGGAAAAATGCAATACTTTCAACTTCAACCTTCTGCACAATGTAGATAAGCCTCCGTACTGAAAGTTTTATTCAGGAATTATGTTATTTAATTCCTTGTGCATTTACCAGCATAAAAATCTAAGTACTTTCTTTAAGGAAATTGTTTATATTTTATTACTCAAACATAACACTACACATAAAAATGAGAAAATGCATTGAATTCTGTTGCCTTCATACCACAAATCACATTAGAAAGCAATCAGAGCTTTGTGCTTACCTATTGAGTTATATGACAAAAAATAAGTCTTTCAATGTTTAACACACACTAACTTCTTTAGTATAATAAAGACAAAAAGACAATGTTAACAATTTTTTTATATTATCCCGTAATGCTTCTATCAATTTAAAAATATTTCCCTCTTTCCATATCATATAATTCAGTTTTTTTCATTTCAAACATGACTCAAAGTAGTTTTTAACCAATGAATCGGCAGAGGTACACATTCGCCTCATGTTTTCACAAGCTGCGCTTGCACACTGCGCTGTGAATCGAACGGACGGCAACGGTTTTCTGTGTTTAACTCTTCAAAACTTTGAAATTATAATTCAAAAGTATTTCAAATATTAGGCTATTTTATAGGCGAATTTGTTGCCTTTATGGTAGTATAATTTATACTTTAGGTTTTTATACATTTTCAAAAGAAAATCAGTTTCAAACAAAAGGAGATCTAATTTAAGAACTATTTGCTCCCACTTTGAAGTGAGCTTTCATTTCTCTGTGAGAAAACACACAGAGAAATGAAAGCTGGTATGATGGCAACAGAATTCAACACATTTTCTCATTTTTATGTGTAGTGTCATGTTTGAGTAATAAAATATAAACAATTTTCTTAAAGATAGTACTTAGATTTTTATGCTGGTAAATACACAAGGAATTAAATAACATAATTCCTGAATAAAACTTTTAGTACGGAGGCTTATTTACATTGTGCAGAAGGTTGAAGTTGAAAGTAATGCATTTTTCCATAAGAACAAATGCTAAGAGAAGTGCGAAATCGTACCACTCTAATACTTTTACAAGTAGCAAAATCGTTTTGTGTCACGGCCTGGAACATAAAGACGGCAATGGTACAGTACGATAATAATAATAATGCGCAGTGGTAGTGTATGGATTTAATACGCTACATCACTCGCCCTTTGCGAAAAGTTACTTTACTTATTTGTCTATAATTACTTAAAGTACCAATATAAGTTCCAGACTAAATGATTTCTTGAACGAATAATACCTATTACTATTATCTGTACATATGATTTATATTTTTTATGTAATGTATAATTCAAGCTGTGTAATATTAGTTAATTTTGATTTCTGAGTTCTTATTGTTAACGTGTGAATTAATTGCAGTTCTGTTGTTGATTTTACTTTACTTTTATACAGTTCTTCTAATATTTCTACAATTTATTCCATTTGGTATGTTTCATTAATTAGCTTTCCTATCTATACAATTCAATTAAAAAAAATATATATATAAATTAATTTTGTTGTAATTTAATCTAGTAAAAATTACAGTTATTATTTTAACTTCATACACTTTGTTTGAAAATATAAGTATTACTTTAAATTTTAAACATTACTTTTAGCTTCAATTCAGATTTAGTTGTATGGTTTACGGAGAAAACGTCTGGGTTTAAAACAAATGCTGGTTTTAGACTGTCAATATTTATTTGTTCTTCGTTCCCATTTATGAGAATCTTAAAAATTTTTCTTTCCGTGTTACAATTTTATAAGGCCCTATGAAAGGTGGGTTCAGACATCCTTTATTAACCATTTCTTTTACAAATACGTGCGAGCATTTATGTATTTCTTGAGGTACAAAAATATTACTTTGCTTTCGTACCCGTGTGTTTTGAGGTCTGATTTTCAAAATAGATTCTTGAAGTTCTTTTGCGAGAGGGGCAGTAATTTTCAATTCCACTGGGGGTGTAGTTGTAACTAATTCACCCGGCAATCGTAAAGGTTGACCATACAGTAGTTGGGCTGGTAATGCTTCCAAATCTGCCATTAAAGCCGATCTAATGCCTAATAGGATCCAAGGTAAATTACGATACCAATTCTTGGGATCATTAGTGGTTCGGATTGCGGCCTTTAATTGTCGATGGAACCTTTCGATTGAACCATTTGATTGAGGATGGTATGTAGTTGTTCTTATTCGGTGGTTTCCAAGGATGTTCGAAAGTTCTTTGAACAATGCGGATTCGAATTGAGTTCCTTGATCGGTTGTTATAGTTTTGGGTACTCCATATTTTGCGATCCAGTGGTGAAGGAAGGCATTAACAATGGTGGTTGCATGAATTGTTCTAAGTGGGATAGCCTCAGGACAGTGGGAAAAGCGGTCTTTTATGGTTAAAAGATAGGTGTGTCCATTAGAGGGTGACAAAGGTCCTACTATGTCCATATGAACATGCTCGAATCTCCCGTTAGGTACGCTGAAAATTCCGTGAGGTGATATTATGTGTCTATTTACTTTGCTTTTCTGGCAAGCGATGCATGTCTTGGACCATGTATTTACATCCTTATTTATATTAGGCCAGAAATATTTCGAAGTGATTAGTTTTCTTGTTGCTCTAATGCCCGGATGGGATAGATTATGCATTGTGTCAAATATGGTTCGACGAAGAGCTTTGGGGATATATGGTCTATTGCTTCCTGTAGCAGTTTCACACCATATTTCTTTTTCTTCAATGGGGACAAAAATATTTGTAAGTGTGTAATTATGATTGTGTGGATTTTTTTCTAATTTAGCAAGAATTTCTTTCAATTCAGAATCTTTTTCTTGTTCTAAGAGCAACATTAGAATGTCAATTTTGGTATGATGGCTTATTGTGTCAATGTGTGCTCTTGAAAGGGTGTCAGAAACAATGTTATGAGATCCTTTAATATGTCGGATATCGTTTGTGAATTGCGAAATATAATCGAGATGGTTAGTTTGGCGAGGGGACTTGTCTCATTTGGGGAAAAGTACGTTAGTTAGAGGCTTATGGTCTGTGTACACCGTAAAATCTTTTCCTTCCACAAAGTATTTGAAACGCTTATTGGCCAGGTAAATGGCTAAAAGTTCCCTGTCAAAAGCTGAATATTTTTTTTCTGCTGGTTGCAGCCTTTTGAAAAGAAGCTAAGAGTTGCCATTGCCCTGCATTGCATTGTTGCAGGACAGCACCTGTGGCATCGCTGGAGGCATCTACCCAGAGACTAACTTTTGCATTAGGATCTGGGTGAACCAGTAATGTACAGTTTTATAGAACCCTTTTAATTATATCAAAAGAATTGTTATGAATATCGGACCATTTAAATACGATCTTGGAATTTTTCTTTGAGTTTGAATGTTTAAGTAGATCATATAGGGGTGAAGCGAGTTTTGCTATATTTGGTAAGAAGCGGTGATAAAAATTTATCATTCTTAAGAAACGCTGTAGTTTCTTAAAGGTTGCGGGTGAAGGAAAGTCCTTTATAGCTTGAATCCTAGAATCAGAAGGAGAAATGCCTTCCCTGTGATTTTATGCCCTAGAAAGTCTAACTCTCTAACTCCAAAACTACATTTTGTAGTGTTAACGTTGATCCCATATTTATCTAATCTCGAAAAAAGCAAACGTAGATGCTCTTTATGTTCTTCTTGAGACTTACTTCCAACTAGAATGTCGTCGACATATGCGAAAATAAAATCTAGTCCTTCTAACACATCATTGATGAAACGTTGGAAGGTTTGTGCCCCATTTATGACGCCGAAAGGCATACGAAGAAATTCGTAAAGACCGAAGGGAGTTATGACCGCAGTTTTGTATACATCTTCAGGAGCAACCGGGATCTGGTGATATGCCCTCATAAGATCGATTTTAGAAAATATTTTGCACTCATGAAGGTTAATAGTGCAGTCATGAATGTTGGGTAATGGGTGCTTATCGAATATTGTAGCCGCGTTTAAATGGCGATAGTCGCCGCAAGATCTCCAATCTGATGATCCCTTTTTGGGAACCATATGCAAAGGTGAAGCAACCAAGGATGAAGAAGGGCGGCATATACCTAATCTGACCATTGTTTCAAACTCATTTTTTGATATTTTAAATTTTTCGGGGTTCAATCTTCGTGCACGTGCAGATGGAAGAGTACTATTTGTGCTAATGTGGTGAAAACATTATGATTGATGGTTGCCTTGAAGTCTGGTGGGGCTTTCAGGTTAGGAAAATCATTCAGTATAGAACCGTACTCGCCCTGCAGAGTGTATAGTTTTGGAGAGCACGACTTTACCGCGCGAGATATGCAATTGACGGAGAGCAAAGTTTTTTTATCTACGAGCCTTTTGTGTCGCAGATCAATTAATAAATCAAATTTGTAAAGAAAATCTGCACCGAGAATCGCGTGATCAACAGCGGCGATGATGAAAGTGTGGTCAAAACAGCGGCGTAAATTGAGGTTTAAATTTAACTGCTTGAGTCCAAAAGTTGAGATAGGTGTACCGTTTGCGGATACTAACTTATAATCCGTCATGCATGCGTGTCTAGGGTAGGTCCTTTTGGGAACTATGGAAATTTCCGCACCGGTGTCAATTAAAATATATGTTTTTGAATTTTCATCGAAGACAAATAGGCGGCTAGAAATGTTGCTTAACTTCGGTGCCGCGAGCGAAGGAGCTATTTTCAGTTTTTTTGGAATATCTTTGTTGCCTAATTTATTTTTGTAGGGAGGTATGCATTTCTTGGCTTTATTGCCATATCTTTGATGGTACCAACATATATCTTGTGATACTCTTGGATGGGAATACGACCTGTGATGTGAACGATTTCTAGAAAACCTTCTTGGTTCGTGCTTAGACTGTTTGGTCTCCAAACGACTAATACGATCAGTCAAATTTTTAATCAAAAGAGAATTGAAAGAAAATAGTATTGTTCTCGTACGAAATTAGTTTTAGGGAGTTTCATGAAGAATTAGAATACAAATATATTAAATATCTTAAATGTCTTAAATGTAATCACATTAATTAGGTTAACATGTAGTGGGATTAACTTGTAATCGATTAATGTGTAATCAGATTAACTTGTATTCAGATTACACGTTAATCGATTACATTATGTAATTATGGAAATGGATTACATTAGTAATCTGTTACAAAGTAATCTGATTACAGATTTCATGGTTAATTGTAATTGTTAATCATTAATCAGAATTAATTTTGCCCAACACTGGTTGCGAGTGATGAATAATATGTTGCATGTTGTATGTATGTACCGTCAGCACTTGTTGTAAACCCAATGTGTTCTCCAGTTTACACTTTTAATTTTTTATAATTTTTAAAGAAAATCTACAAGAGAAAAAAAATCTGTATATATTACAAATTACTTGAATTTCTAATTGACAAATTATCTTTTGTTGACTTCTGGTATACATATATGTATGTATGTACATATGCCTTTTTGTAGAAACGTGAACCGAATTGGTAGAAATGAATATCCATTAAATCCCAATAAAACTTGTTATCATCCAAGGGTGAAATTTGTCCACAGAGTGCAGAAGATTATAATTTTTCAGTTTTTATGTGATTTGCGATGATTGCCCGTTATCCATTGGAATATATAATCGTCTTTGAAAGCGAGATTTCTGCAGATAATGTGTTTTTATATCCGAAATTTGCCAGCAGAACTGCGTTTTGTTGAATTTGTGATATGATGCTGTTGATAATCTAAATTTTACTGCCGATGGCCTTGCCTTTGTGGTTTTGATGCACTTTTAGATTGCACGTGGGAAATGAAATTAACTTGCATCGTCGACACCGTGATAGATTTGCTTTGTTTTTTATGATTTTTATTAAATACTCGGGGTCACAATTTATGTAGGCAATGTTTGATTAAAAAATACCAATTGAGTAATTCAATTTAATTTAATTATTCTAAAACTTAATGCCTATAAATAATAGATTGTTATTTCTAACGATGCTTAATTCCCGGGTGTTGTGTCAGAACTGAACTCGGCTCTCTGACCGTACTGAGATAAAAACTAATTTGCCGATAGATGCCCTGACTATCATTACAGTACAGTACGGTAAATAATTTAAAATGAGCAGTGGTAGTCTATGGATTTAATACGCTACAAGCTGATTACTCGTAACTTTCTACTAGACTTACCTGTATCGATTTCAACACATTGCTGTCCTGCAATAATGTTGATGATGAAGTTTCTCAATTTTACACAGCAGCTTTCCAAAACATCTCTGCCATGGTTCAATAATGAACTGATAGAATAAATTGTGGAAAAGTTATATGAGGGATAAGGCGATGCCTAAGAAAAGGGGAGTGCATCTAAGGCTAGCAGACACTCGAAATAAAAGGTCTTTTCTTTGATAAGACTAACTAACAACTTCTCTTTATTGAACTATTCTAGCTTATTTATAATAAAGTAAATATGCTAACCTAAACTTAATTACGGTTAGTACATTGCTTTTTGATAGGTACATACATGCATGCCCAGGCACGTTAATTCAAATCGCTTATTTGCACTTATGTGTTTAACTTCAGCAGAAAGATGTGACGCAACTAGCCTGACCCGTATTTTGCGAAAATGTAAACAAAACGCGTATAAACAATTGTAGTCACTTCTTATAGTTGTGAAAAGGCACGTATCCAGACCTGCAGCTTGTCAGGGGTCACAACTAAAATGTTCGAGGAGGGAGGAAAAAGTCGGAAGTACTCGCTTTTAAATTTTTTGTTTATCATATTTAAGTTAGATATCACAAAATTCAATTTTCGGTTTGATTTGGAGAACCTGTCGATAATATTATCCACATCAATGTCCATCTCAGAGTGGACAGACATTAAGGACTCATATCCAGATACTCTTTCTCGTGCAAAGATTGTAGACATATGTAGATGTGATGCAGAGGGCAGGAATAGGAGTAGAAGTGCATGATATGTCACTGACTATTTCTTTTGATGGGAACTTAATTGATCTTGCTTTCTTCTGAATAAAGTTATCAATGTGCTTATCAGTCTTCTGCTTTCCACTTTCGCAACTATTTCTACCTCCATCGCTAACTATAAATTAAAAGTAATCGTGAAGTTAAGTTAAACAACACTACTTGAATTCATTCGAATGTATAAGCAAAGTAACGGCAATTACCGCAGGCAGAGGAAGCGAATGGTTTTTATTTTTATAGTCTTGCCGTAAAAATTGTGAAGAAAAATTGTAGAATCAATTTTAGTGGCATCGATCCAACTGGTCGTTTTCAGCAACCAATAGTGTATAAAAATTCGAAAGAAAATGTTTAATAAAATTTTTAAGAACAAAATGTATGGTTGCCAACGCTCATAAATATCTTTAGCGATCCAGATTAGCCAAGGCACCTGAATCAATATAAATCTTTGGAACCATTCTCCGCCACCAATAGTGCATGAAAAATGAATGCCTGTGCCCCTGTCCGACAGAGTGAATCACCAGAATCAATCCACCAATTCGCTTGGACTTTTGTCGGCGAATAGTTAATCATTCAAATTCTTAAGAACAATTTGCAACTATATTTCTAGGTGAGGCTATATCAAGGGTTAAAGAAATAAAATAATTGCACGCTGTACTATGAGCGTGTTCATAAAAATGCTGTGGCAGCGCGCGATGTGGCGAGACACGTCGAGGTAAATCGTTCGAGAATGAAATTTTTAATTTTTTCGCGAGGTGCAGCGCACTAATTTTGATAGCTGGCATATTCTTATAGGTGTTTTCATTGATATAATCGAAATCTTCACATGAATGATGAATTCACCAAATTCCAGACATTTCGGCAAGCAAAAGAGCGGAAAGTACTATTAGGTGAAAAATGCCATATAGTTGCATTACTTGACAAACACTAAATTTCTTCTTCTGATTCTGATGACATAATTTATGCTCTCACTTCACGATTTACCAAGAAACTGAACGCCTTGTTGTGAACACTACACCTCGAGATATATCTTCACTTTGCCTTGCCAAACTGCCTAGCCTCGCATCGCCTCGCCTTGTTGTGCACGAACCCTAAGAAAAATGTAATGCTTCCCTACGAACGAACAAATTTTTAACAAATCAGGCTTGAATCAGAGTCGCTATGAAAAATCAACGGGTGGCTAGACGTTTATTGCATAACTAGGGTTCTACTGGAAGAACCGTAAAACGATATTTGTTAAGTCAAGGCTTAAATACAATTGCGACGGGCAATGGCAAACGACGACAAATGCCGCTGTCAAACTTCTAAAAGCACAGCGTCTTATGCGAATGCCCAAATTTCGACAGGTGACGGTCAGCGGTGGACGAAGTTGCCGTCGGGAATTACTCGAATCTATCATTTACGGTCAACTATCATCTTTCCGTAAGAATCTGCTCTCTTCAAACCAACATGGGTTTATTTCGGGCAGGTCTACAACCACTAACTTGTTGGAATTTGTCTCGAATACTATTGGCGGGTTGGCAAAACGCTTTCAGACAGATTGTGTTTATACAGACTTTAGTAAAGCCTTCGACAGGTTATCTCACTCCATGATACTATTTAAAATGATAAGGATGGGCTCCACCGTCATTTTTAATATTGACGGAGTCTTATTTAGATAACAGAAAATACCAAATCTATTTCCAAAATTCCATCTCCAGAGTCTTGAGGGTTTCGTCTGACGTACATCAAGGTAGTAACTTGGACCCGTTGTTCTTTATTGTATCTATTGACGACATTATCTCTGTTATGAGCACAGACTTCAATAATATAGAGGATTAGCAGCAGGCCTTTCCCATACAAAATTTTTGAAGCCAGCATAACTATGGGGGCAGAGGGGCAAAACAAAACCCTTTTTTTAGCGATGATAGTTTCTATCCATATATATGTAGTGGTAAATATAAAAAAAAATCATTATTCTAAAACTAAACCTCAAAAATAGAGATGAGAGAAAATAACAAACAAGAGGAGAAAAACAAAAGAGAAAAGAAAAAAAATTGTGAAGCAAACCAAAATAAAAATGAAAATATGAAAAATAAGGGTAACTAAATTACGTAAATTCGATAGCGAACAAAAAAAAAATAGCACAAGAAAAAAGAAGAAAGATCCCACTGCAGATGCCGGCAATTGATTGCAATTGATTAGGAAATCATTATCCATATAACGTGTGCTGCCAGAGTAACCATTTAAAGCTAGAGGCCGAACTCTCGCGCTGGATGGAAGAGCGTTCCAAATGCGAATAGTTTGAACAAAGTAAAAGGCATTCAAACCAGAATATTTAAAGCGAGGTAATAGCAAATCGCAACGTCTGTCACTAGGCAAGAAGTTTAAAAATTCATACAGTTAAGCCGGTCTACGCGTGTTTATTATGTTATGCAGGAAAAGTATTGCCTTCCGTTGAAAATGCGTTTCCAAAGAGCAATTCAAAATTATGTGGCAAAAAGGAGAGATGTGATCATCTACGTAGGCTCGTTGTAGGCTACTTCAAACGTACGCTTACAGCGTGAATCTAGTTCGGGGAAGATGATTGAACCATGCATTAGATGCGGCAATACCAGGGTCCTAACCAGCCTTTTGCGCAGGTTGGTGGGAAGCATATCAGCATACAGGCAGAGTCGACGATGCACCCCATAATCCTTCCTCAGGATCATTTTCATATGGTCACAAAAACCAATTTGAGAATTGAGTATAATGCCTAAGTTTTTCACTTACTATACATATGGTATGGTAGAGAGATTGAGTTCTATCTATTCAGAAAATATTTTAAAATTTACGTTTTTCTCGTTTCAAATTTAAAACTACGCTTCATATGTAATTACGATTACAATGCGTAATAAATTTTGTATTTTATAAGAAAAGTAAGAATCCTGTATAAAAATCTCAAAAGTTTTTATGTTTCTTCACGAATTTTTATTTCATGTAATTCCTTTAAAATAAATAAAATAAAATAAATAAATATTACGAAAATTCTCTGTACTTTATGTACTTTTTTAAATCAAACCAACAATTTGTGTGGTGGGGATACAGTTTTAAAGTTATTAATACCACTTTTTATAATTTTTGAATTAGCGTTAAAAACATTCTTCTGAGTAATGATATTGTCAACCTTTATCGATTATTATATCATTAGGTAGTCAGAAAAAAGGAAGGTAAGCAGAGGTAGTGTAAGATTCTTAATTTTTCATGAGGATCGGCAGTTTTGGCATCATAAAAAATTAACAAATGAGTACCATAATAGGTTTCTAAAATTGTCGACGACGAATGCATTATAAGTTCCTAAGTAAAGGAGCAAAGTAGTTAATACCCTGAAGTCATAATACCTCAACCATTGATTCGCTTTATTATAAATTTAGTTGCTATGGGTAGAATAAAGCCGACACATTCCCATCCCAGGTAGAAAGGCGAAGTACCTATAATATCGGTCAAGTATCTATGAACTAATCCAAATACCTGAATAATGCTTGGCTTAATTCGTATTCCGTATTGAAAATAAATATTGAAGCATACAATTTTTGTTATTAGCTTGAAATATTACTATGAATTATCAAGGTAATAACATACTATTACAATAAATAATTTCCTTTTATATATAACAATTTCCCTTCTGAAAATATTTTTCTTACTTTGTGGCAGCACAAATCGTTTGCAACATAAAAAGCATATTTTATGCTGTCTTCACTTTTTGCGAGTTGTCATCAGTCTATGTATTGAAGTGTGTGGTTGTGAAGCACTGCAAAGTCTTGATTTAAGCTGATGTTGTTGAGCCTTTCGCTCAGATTATCCTAGCTTTTATAAAACGTTGGTCCTGAGAGTTTTAAGATCCCACCATAACATTTCATATGTATGTACACTTGTTTTGTGAAACGTCTTCTTGAATACGCTAGCCAGGTTTGGTCTACATTTTACGGTACACACATCGATCGTATCGAGTCTGTTCAGGGGAGCTTCCTACACTTCACTCTTAAGGCCGGTTCACACGTTCAAGCAAATCGTACGACTGGGCCATTCATAGTCCAGTCGTATGATTTGCATGAGAGTGTGTAGCGCATGTCGGAGCTTGAGTTGAGACTGAAGTCTGATATGAATGAAATCTGACGAAACTATTGTGTACAAGTAAAACCTGACAACTTTGCTATAGGAATCAATGAAAGTTTGAACAAAATTCGTTGCGAGTAGTGGCAGAAGTTAACATATGATTTTGTCTAGTCCAATTCCATAGCAAAATCATATGTTTTGCTTGTACGCAATAGTTTCGGCCAATTTCAGTCACGCTCTCTTAGGTTCAAGTTCCGACAATCGCTACACACGCTCATGTAAATCAAACGACTGGATCAGTCGCAAGGTTTACTTGAGCGTGTGTAGTGGCCTTTAGGCACCTACCCTGGAATAATTCATTGATTTTTTCACCCTATGAGGATCGCTTGGAGCTTTTAAATATGTCCTCGCTTAAAAAACGTCGCATGGTTGCCAATGTAACTTTTGTGCGTCAACTCCACCCACTGACTTTTATCTATGGACTGTACGATTTGCTATTTCATGTTGTATTTCTGTATATCAAAGTTTGAGCCCCCTTTAAAACGTTTACTACATAAAAACATGTAAAACTCAACAATCAGATGAAATTTTACACCCGAAAATCGAATTACATTAAAAAATATTTTTCTTGTGTTCAAGTGATGTTTTAATCGCTTATAAGCACTCTTATAAGAAAGTCAACCCATTCCAACTTTAATTTTCAAAAGGTTATTTTTACCTGAATTCTACGTATGGGCAAGAGAGGCAGAACATGGGAAACATATCTTTCCCTAATTCATACTGCGGTGATTGCATCTGCAGCCAACACAAAAACATCAAATGGCATAAGAAAACGTTCAGTAAGCGATGCCTTATGTTTGTAGCTCCAACTCTGCTATAGCGCGAAAGAGAAAACTATAAAACTTGTACCATGCTTTCCTATTGGAAAATGACAATACGATCAGTCCATTGTTATAAGTCAGTGGTCAACCCATAAACGCAAATATTCATTCTCTGTTGATTCTTAACTAAATCTCTTTCCCTGATAGAAGGCACAATTCAAGAAGGCTACCTCTGTTGCAAGGTTTAACTATAACATGTACAAACCTGTTAATCACAAATGCATTGCTGTTGTTAATATGACCGAACAATTGATGTTTTTAAGCAGGTTTTAAACAGTCTACATAATATTTAATTGTTTTCTTCTATGTAATTTTATTTAATTGTTTAATTTTTTTGTTCAATGTTGCATTGCATATAATTTCATCTGGTGTTTGGTTTATGCAAAACCCTCAAGAATACTTCACAAGCCATGAAACAGACTCCCTCCCTACCACATGCGAGGTCCAACGGAGTCCTTACATTCTAAAATATTTGCAGTGTTCTTATGTAAAATGACAAAGGTTTGATTTGAATAGCTCCTCCGCCCTAAACTACTATTCATACAGAAAAATGGCGTTCTGTTAATCTTAAGTTGTTTTCTTATCTTCCGAACCGTAATAAAATTTTTATACCTTACCTAACAAAATTATTCAAAAAATTTATCTTAACCAAATGAGTACGATTTTCCAAACAAAAATTCTCAGCTGAGTAATCATTGTAATGCCGTGGAATGTCGTGGGCTGATGATATCGAATGTAGCTGCCTACAGTTTCGGACTCCGGCTGCATATACACAAATATAATTGTTACTCAGCTGAGAGTTAGGGAGCGTAAAATGGTAAGACCTTTCCTTAAGAGTGTACTTCCAAACGTTTTCAAATCTCATTCCAGCATCAGAATTTATAATGCATGCATCCGCTTTAAACTCATTTTCCCGAGAATCTAGTGAGTAATAAATTGATGAATTGTGGTTTGGGAAAAACTCACATAAAACGATTTATCTAAGGAAAATTCATCCAAAACAGTTCATCCAATAGCAATACGTCCATTAAGCAATTCAACTATGGACAATTAGCTTATCCATTTTCTACCTACAACAATTTGTCCAAAAAAGTTCATCCAAAACAATCAATCTAATTCCGACTTTTAAAAATATTATGATACTAGGGGCAGCCCGTCGGCGTTGCCCGATGATATTATAGATACCTAGATGGGTGCGGGTCGGGTTGGGTTTGTTAAATATAAGTAATATCTAAGCTATTATCTGACTCGATCGGGCTATTCCGTACTCTAGAGTTTCACCCTGTGTCTGTGGCTGTGTGTGTGTGGGTTTGGGTGTATGCATGTGTGTACGTGCTTGAATGTGCATGCATACATTCATTTGTGTGGGAGAATGTAGCTCTACGTCGATGCGTTCTCATGCTGTCCCCAAATATATAGTAAAACATGAAATTTCGGTATGGCAACGATTGGTCCCATTTTCGAACTGAGCTTGAAATTTTTATAAAAACTCCGTGTACAAAATATGAGCTCTCCAACTCGAAGCCCAAGTACATAGTGAAAAACAAAAGTTCTGTATGGCATCACTAAGAAGGGGTAACCAAATTTAGCCCATTTTTGAACTTTTATTTACCATTTCTTTGAAAACCCCACATAGCAAATGTTTTGGATGACAACCCTACGAGGATTTGCCTGATTGGTCCCATTTCTGCACTCAATTTCAATTTTTCTTTAAGAAAATCCCGTGTACAAAATGTCAGCTCTCTACATCGGCGAGTGAGACAGTGTCCAAATATATAATGAAAACCTAAATATTTGTATGGCAACACCAAAAAGCGGTGGGCCGATTTGGTTCATTTTTAACTTGTATTTGCAGTTCTCATGAAAACGCCGTGTGCGAAATTTGAGCTCTCCACGTCGATACGTTCTCGGACAGTTTCCAAATATATAGTGCAAAACCAAAGTTTTGTATGGCAACATCAAGAAGATGTTCCCCGGTTCAAGCCATTTTTGTTATTTTATTTACTATTGCTATGAAAACACCAAGTACCAAATTTTAGTTTTGCACGTCGACGCGTTCTCATGCAGTAGTAAAATATATAGTTAAAAACGAAGTTTTTGTATGGCAACCTTACGAAGGAGTTGCCCGATCTGTCCCATCCAGTTTTTAACTTAAATTTGCATTTTTTTTTTAAAAACGCAGTGTACAAAATTTAAGCTCTCCACGTAGACGCGTTCGCATGCAGTTTCCAAATATATTGTGAAAACCTAAATTTTTGTATGCCAACATCAAAAAGTGGTGGCCCGATTTAGTCCATTTTTGAAATTGTATTTGCAATATTTATGAAAACACCGTGTACAAATTTTCATGTCTCCACGTGTCGACGCGTTCTCAGACAGTTTCCAAATATATAGTGAAAAACCAACATTTTGTATGGCAACACCGAGTAGGGGTTGCCCGATTTAGTTTGTTTTTTAGATTTCATTTGCTATTGCCATGCTGCGTACCAAATTTCAGCTCTCTACGTGTATTCGTTGTCAGGCAGTGTCTAAATATATACTAAAAACGAAATATGTGTATGGCAAGCCTACGAAGGAGATGCCCGGTTCAGTCCATTTTTGAACTTGTATTTGGAAATTTTATTAAAACAAAATTTCAGCTTTCCACGTCGACGTGTTCTCAGGCAGTTTTTGGATCTCGATAACAGCGGTATCTATCGTGTCCAAAACTATCCTACATTACAAGCTGAAACTAACCAAACACATTCACAAAATTTCATTGGAATCGGCGGCTTCGGAGATTAGCGTGTACAAATAGCGTGATTTTTATTTATTAAGATTATCGATGCTTGCTGCGCCGATTGCGATTTGGCCTTCAGTTTTGGACCACCCTGTATAGCTTTCTCTTTCCGTTTCAGCATGAAAATTTCATTAGCATCCAGATATCGCGGGAGTGTAATATAAATTTTGGTAAGCATACTAAAACTTGGTAAAACATATAATAGACAGTAGATATACACTTCTTGCCTTGTCTTACTGCTGGTGTTTTTCACATAAAGCACCATAATTTCCTGGACTGGGCTGCAATTTATTGTAAAAATAAAAGAAAACGTTTTTAATTTTTTTTTCAATAATTTATTTTTCAAACCGACACTTAAAGAAATTTTCGAGGAGTTCTAATTAGGGAGGATTAATATATGTATACGCCTATTTGCTTTAGTTAAATATTTGCAAGAAAACTGAATCTGATATTAGTTATCCCGGGTATGACAATTTTCCCAACTTACTACTTTTCATCAAAATACCCGGCTTTTGTAAGCTTTTAGAAATTCCTAAAATCACGGATATTTCATAATATACATATGTAATTTTCTTTATTACTTATTTATTTGAAATACTCAGTGCAGAGGCGAACTCCGACTGGGCATGGTGTCACCTGGTGTGGTGACCCTATTTATATCAATTTTTGACGTCATCTTTTATGTTTTACTCTTCACTTGCAAAAGTAAAAGTTGTAAACCAAAAAGAGACCGTAAAATTTTTAGAGGATTTTCAAAGTGAGAACCACCTTTGTAAATGACGCCAGTGACCCACGAGCTAGTACTAAAAAATAATAATGAACAAAATTTTACCCACTTCTCAAAAAGCTTCGCCATCACTGATCTAGGGTATCATAAGAATTGGTTTTAAACCAATTCTAGGTTTTTTACTTGTTGTTGAATGTAGTTCTTTGGATTAATTTTCAGTAGCCAAATTTTCCTATTCAGTCACTATATATCGACGCTGAAGAGCATAAACGTTGTAACCGACCAAAATGAAACTTTTCACTAGAGCCCAAAAACTTTTTCAAAATCAGAAGAAAAAATCATAACTTCTAAACTATTTGTGATAGAATTGCTATTTTTGTACAGATTTTTTTTTTAAGAATTATATATATCCACAATTTGCAACCAGTAGAATTACGCTACAATTAATATAAGTATTAGTTTTGCCAGTTACAGCATTCGATTTTTTGTTTCACGGACCTCAAGAATGCTGTATCTGAATAGCTGTAATGTATGAAACGAAATCAATGTTAAAAAACTTATAGCAACTAAAATGCTGTATAAAATATACCTTATTTATTTGTATGATATATGTGAGCTGTATCCAAGTTCTATGTTTAAGACTAGATCTAACTGTTGATGTACAATAGCACAGAACAAGACAGGTAGTTTAAGTAAAAGGCTGTAGTTGCTATTAAGTTTTTATTTAATACTGTTTTAACGTAGTAACACCGTATTCTGATATTTTGTGAAAGATTACCGAATTTTCTTAATTATCCTGTAACTCCTAAAACGGTTGAGATGCCGCTTCCCCCTTGCCATACAATTTTCTGCTCGACTAGGTTACTACAATCATTTCCGGTCCTATGGAGCACATTGCACGAAACACCCTGTATAAATGGTACTTTATGTATATATATTCTTTGGAAGAATGTTCACGTTTCTGCCGCTGTACACATCAGACTTACAAAAACTGTAGGAAATTTAGTCTTCTTCAAATTTATATTTTACATTTTTGTCGTACGATCAACCGTTGAGGAATTATTTTGAAAAAACCACTTTTGGTACTTTAATTCAAGATGGCGGACCGCGCGGACCCTGCCCAAAAGTCTAAACTTGGATTTTTCATCGGGGGCCAGGAACTGGATAACATATATAAAAATCACAACTACCCTACCTTTTGTAGGGCAAAGGCCTTATTTAGTGCCTATTGCCTGGACTAAATAGAAATAAGTTATCAATTCAGTCTGTTGAAAATATAATTAAAGTTAAATATAATTTCAAGAATTTTAACTGCAGTGAATTTATATATTTTAAATAAAACAGAAATTCTAAAGGATATAAGAAGCTCTGAAAAATATATGAAATAATTTGTAAATGAAATAATTTTTAAATATGTATATATATGTACATACTACTTAAACTTAAAGAGATAAGTAGATATAACTGTAGACTGAACTTAAATTTAATTTGTTTTTGAAAAGCAGGAGAAGGAATAAGTTTTGTGGTATAAAGTATTTAAAAAAACTAACTAATTGATTTTGGTTTTTTTTACGTTTATTTCTATTATCATTAATTAATCCATAACTAAATACAAGTACTTAAAACTGTACTTCTTTTCTTGGGTAATATGCTCTCTTTTCTGGGTGTGTGCTTTTAATAAAAAGGATCATTCAGAAAAATTGTTCAAGGAGTTTCACTTGACTATTATTAAATGTCCAACTATTGTGGCAGTAATTTAATATACATATATTTAATGAGTAGTTATCAAGAGAATAAAATGTATTATAAAAATTACAAATATATACAATAGAAATTCAAAAACATCAAAATTTAATTTTGTTTTTAGCTCTTTTACCGTTGGGAATATACACAATGGTACAAACTTATAAATTTCCTCCTGATGACCTTGAAAGCTCACTTTTGTGAGCACGTATTTCAGGTGGTGCGGAACAGATTAGTTGAAATAAAAATGTATTTTATATATACACCCGAACCCCATGAAATCTCTTGAATGGAAAAGATGGTTTACATTTGATTGCTTCAAATATCCTATTTCTCCATTATTTAACCAGAACTGCTGAATCAATGATTTAATCGAGTACAAGTAATTCAACCAGTTCTAAATCAATTTTTATTGTCATCCGAGTCAATGTTTGGTAATGCAAAACTAAATTTACTTAAGATTTTACAGACAGCTATTTTCCAAATAACCCGTGTGTGACAAGGAAAAATTTAATTTCACACGATTGCAGAATTTCTGAAACACCCTATGGTACAAAAACTTGAACCAAAAAATTTATTTGGTTTCATTTCCTTTATAATAGATTTTGGTAATAGATGGCACTGATCCACATAAATTGAGCAATTTAAGTTTGATTTTGTATTGACTAGACAAGACGATTGGGGTCTATCTACTATTTTTAGATACCCCAGTTCCTTTCTATCGTCTAATAATGATTTGTTGAAAGGTAGGCTAATGAGCTGAAATAGAAAAAGAACGCAGAGTCGCACTGTGGTGGAAGATTCAAGAGGTGAAAAGAAACAAGACTGGTATAAAAAATATAAAATATACAGTATTAAATCATCGAACCGAACTACAGTAAGGAACTAAACCATTGTCGTATTCGGTAAAATGCTTGCTTAACGCATGTTCGAAATTTTATAAACTAGAGTCCTCAAAAAGGTAATTTTATTAAATTCACCAACCCTTTTGCAAATTTTTATCCTAAATCACAGACTATGTGTATTGTCTACTAGTCGCAATTTTAATTTTCACGTTAGATGGCCATAGTTACTTTTGTTTGAGTTTTGTTATACAACTTTTATACGTAGAAAAAGCAGGTAGTTGAGTATGGGTTGAGCTTAAAGCTTTGGGGGACGTAACTGTATGCATACCTCAGTAGAGAATGCATATGAGTACTTCCAACACAGCCTACTTATTACAAAATTTCTAAGTTATTTTATTATTATTGAAAACAAAACTGTTATAATTACAGGATTTATTTTGGCTTCACCCAAAATATACGACTTCTTTGAATTTAAATATTTGTAGTATTTTGCTTGTGTTTTGTGAATTTAATTATATCGTTCTGAGTACTTGTTGGATTTAATTCACCAGATTTGAATTTGGATTTGACTTCTGAATCCTGAAATCATTTTATACCAAAGATGGGGGTTTTTGCATTACCACTAAACCAACAACAGCACTAAAATGTTAATTATAGTTAAACTCCAGTTGGCGCTATCACTAAACGATTAGTGGTAGTGCAAATACTTTTAACTATCAATGAGTGGTAATGAATTCGTGCATTGGTAGTGCAAACATTTGTCACTAGCATTGAACCACAATTTAATGGTAAACATAACACATCATAAGATAGCGACACTTTCCCCTCAATCCAACGGTCAAGTTGAGCGTATGAACCGCTTAATTACACCGATGTTGTCTAAAGAGTTGGATGCGGAATTTGGTATAAAAATCTCGTGAAGGTTGAGTTTGCGCTGAATAATACAGTTAATCGCAGTGTTGGGTTTTCAGCAAGAATGCTGTTGTTTGGGGTTAACCGAAAGGTTTAACTGTGTGGCAGAAAAATAGAGCATATCCAGGATATTAATCAAAATCAGGTTAGAAATTTAGAAGGAATTTGAGAGGAAACTTCTGAGACAATATTAAAGAGTTAAGATTAAAACAAAATGTATTACGATAGAAGACATAAGGCGCAGCATAAGTATTTCAAAAAAGAATACGTAATGATAAAAATGTATTGACAACGCCGGGAATTAATAAAAAATTGTTGGCTTACGAAATTGTTGAAGTTTTAAAATATTACAGATATATTATTAAAGATGCGGACGGGTTACAGTTAACGCACATTCCGTACAAAGGTATTTGTTTCCCAGCCAATATGAAGCCATATATCTTTTGTATTTATGAACTCAGTGTGATTGTAAAATACCATATACATAATAAAGTAACATGTTCATGTACATCTTACTGTAAATATTGTATTAGTTTTGGATTTAATTTGTTTTTAATTTTATCCTTTTATAATTTAAACAAGAAAAAAATATATTCGAAAGATTACATTTTAAACGTAGATTTCTGAAGACGTTTAGGAACAAATTTCTGCAATAAAATCATTATACTTATATATTATTTATGATAAATCTTTTTTCGTCAAAACTCTCGTTAGGTATTTGATTCGACTTTTTCTTTTGTCTTGAAAAAAATGACTGTAAATTTTTATTGATTGATTCATGTTCTAATTAATAATATTTAAAAATATTAATTTTGAGCTAACGTTTCGTACAAGTGATATTTAGTTGTAAGAAGTTTGTGAAGGGCAATCGACATGAGGCGATTATATGTAGGTCAGAAATGGCCGAATTGTAGGAGTTCTCTATATAAAAATGTAGAAAAAACATAAATAAAGCCTCACTCGATAACTGGCCTGAACAGTTATGTCGATCGCTCTCAAAATTTATCTAATCTGCAATCAAATTGCATTCAAGTAATGTACATACGAATCAAGTATTAAAGCATCAGTCAAACGATCCAGACGTGACTCGTTTTCTTCATATTACCTCGTTGCCATCAGTTATCGGCCTCCTACATTTGTTATTGTATTACAGAAAGTAGTTCTCCGGCATGCATATTTATTTCAAATAAGAATACGATAATTCAATAATTTAAATAATAAACTAAGTAATCCACTTTAATTATTTGATGTTACACAAGTTTTTACTCGAAGTCGTTACCGTACTTTGCAAATGATACTCTCAATTTCTCTCCCTATCATACAATTTGCCGTTTTTCATGTTTTTGCTTGAAGAAGTACGCGAACTCTTATTTTTCGTCATAATTGAATTAGTTATCAATTTAGAATACTGCAGATACCCTGTACCTGTAAAAAATACCCATACGATTTAAGTTAAGCAGGTGATGCAACATTGCAAATTTAAAATTACTAAAAAGTATTGCTGCATTCACCCACTTGAACGAAAATTCAATCTGCCAAATTAGGTTAATATATATTTAATGAGTAATAATGTAGAGAAAAAAATGTAGTGTTAAAATTACAAATGAAAACAATAGAAATTTAAAAACATCAAAATTTACCTTTTTTTTTGCTGGCAATTTCCTTTGAAAAATCTTTTACCATTGAGAATATATTCACAATGGTACAAATACATAAATTTCCCCCTGATAACCTTGATAGCTCACTTTTGTGAGGACGTATTTGAGGTGGTGCGGAACAGATTAGTTGAAATAAAAATGTATTTTATATATACACCCGAACCCCATGAAATCTCTTGAATGGAAAAGATGGTTTACATTTGATTGCTTCAAATATCCTATTTCTCCATTATTTAACCAGAACTGCTGAATCAATGATTTAGTCGAGTACAAGTAATTCAACCAGTTCTAAATCAATTTTTATTGTCATCCGAGTCAATGTTTGGTAATGCAAAACTAAATTTACTTAAGATTTTACAGACAGCTATTTTCCAAATAACCCGTGTGTGACAAGGAAAAATTTAATTTCACACGATTGCAGAATTTCTGAAACACCCTATGGTACAAAAACTTGAACCAAAAAATTTATTTGGTTGCATTTCCTTTATGATAGATTTTGGTAATAGATGGCACTGATCTACATAAATTGAGCAATTTAAATTTGTTTTTGTATTGACTAGACAAGACGAATGGGGTCTATCTACTACTTTTAGATACCCCAGTTCCTTTCTATCGTCTAATAATGATTTGTTGAAAGTTAGGCTAATGAGCTGAAATAGAAAAAGAACGCAGGGTCGCATAGAGGTGGAAGATTCACGAGGTAAAAGAAACATGACTGGTATAAAATATACAGTATTAAATCATCGAACCGAACTACAGTAAGGAACTAAACCATTGTCGTATTCGGTAAAAATGCTTGCTTAACGCATGTTCGAAATTTTATAAACTAGAGTCGTCAAAAAGGTAATTTTATTAAATTCACCAACCCTTTTGAAAATTTTTAAACTAAATCACAGACTATGTGTATTGTCTATTATTGTCTATTTTATTTAAAAACAATAGAAATTCAAAAACATTAAGATTTACTATTTTTTCTGGCAATTCAATTTGAAAACTCTTTTACCACAATGGTACAAATATATAAATTTCCCCCTGATAACCTTGATAACTCACTTTTAGGAGCGCGGACTACAGAACTCTAATTCAGGTGGAGCCGAACAGGCCCAAACCCCTTGAAATCTTTTGAATGGAAAAGATGGTTTACATTTGATTGCTTCAAATATAATATTTCTCCA
Source organism: Dioctria linearis (assembly GCA_963930735.1). Lineage (NCBI taxonomy): Eukaryota > Metazoa > Arthropoda > Insecta > Diptera > Asilidae > Dioctria > Dioctria linearis. Next base: position 238,938,700 of record OZ005740.1, on the reverse strand, counting down.
TTATTTAACCAGAACTGCTGAATCAATGATTTAATCAAGTACAAGTAATTCAACCAGTTCTAAATCAATTTTTATTGTCATCCGAGTCAATGTTTGGTAATGCAAAACTAAATTTACTTAAGATTTTACAGACAGCTATTTTCCAAATAACCCGTGTATGACAAGGATAAATTTAATTTCACACGATTGCAGAATTTCTGAAACACCCTATGGTACAAAAACTTGAACCAACAAATAGATTTTGGTAATAGATGGCACTGATCTACATAAATTGAGCAATTTAAGTTTGTTTTTGTATTGACTAGACGAGACGAATGGGATCTATCTACTATTTTTAGATACCCCAGTTTCTTTATATCGCTTAATGATGATTTATTGAAAGGTTGCTAATGACCTGAAATCGTAAAGCGACGCGGCGTCGGAAAAGGCGGAAGATTCATAGGTGAAAATAATCAATTTATTAAATCATCAAACCAAACTATAGTAAGGAGCTAAACCATTGTCGTATAAGGTAATAATGCTTGCTTAAGGAATGTTCGAAATTTTGTAGACTAGAGTCGTCAAAAATGTAATTTTATTAAATTCACCAACCCTTTTGAAAATTGTTATGCTAAATCACAGATTCGTCTACAGACATTGTTTACAAGTCGAAACTTTGATTTTCTCGTTAGATGGCCATAGTTATTTTAGTTTGCGAGATGTGAGTTTAGTTATACAGCTTTTATACGTAGGAAAAGCAGATTAGGTGAGGATGGTTTGAGTAGCTATAGTTAAAGCTTTGGTGAGGTAACGGTAGGCATAAACAAATTTAGTTAACTGTGCTCAGTAGTGAATGTATATGATTACTTCTAACACAGCCTACTTATTATAAAGTTTCTAAATTATTTTATATTATGATTGAAAATAAAATGGCTATAATTACAGGTTCAACCAAGAAATTGGACATCTTTGAATTTGAATATTTGTAGTATTTTCCTTCTGTTTTGTTAATTTAATTAAATCATTCTGATTAGTTGTTGAATTTTATTCACGAGTTTTGAATTTGGTTTTGACTTCTGAATCCTGAAATCATTTTATACCAGAGATGTACGTTTTGCATTACCACTAAACTGGCAACAGCATTAAAATTTTAATTATAGTTAAACTGCAGTTTGCACTATCTGGGAGTGCACATTTTTTGTCACTATCACTAAACGAATAGGGTAGTGCAAAGTCTATTGCAAAATCACTATACAATTAGATGTAATGCAAATACTTCAGCCTATAGGCATGAATAAAATCCTAATACTAACCTGATCCATCCATCCAACCTAACTTCACATTTTCCCACATTTCCGCACTCACCTATAAAATAAATAGGAAAACGACAAAATAAGAAAAAGCTTTCTGAATTTAACGTCGCCGGAACGATAATTAGGTAAACAGTTTTGTTATTAAAAATTCTAGAATTAAGAAGATAAAAATTCAGCTTTAATTCCGACGTGATTTTGTTCGAAACTAATTAGGAAAGCTCCAATATAGTAAAAGATTATATATATTTGTGTATTGGAAGTTAGTAGGGTCCTATCACCACAGCCTATTGTCTAACAATACATTAGTACTTGTACCTCGCGACCTTGAATCTCAACGATTCGATTAGCCACGAGCGTTTTCTACTTCGATGGATAACTACGGATCCATTGAAGGGTTATCATTGAATCTGACCACGCGATTACTGGAATGTCTTCTACTTGCATATCTTAATTGAGCGAGCCAGTGTTAATGCTCCATTTAATTCTATATTCTAGAAGTCTATTTACACTTCAGCGAAGTGTCACAGAATCCATAGAGTTGAATACTTTTGGAAGTCCACATTGTCCCTACCCATCGTAGTATCTTCAATTTCTCTAAGTTCTATTCAGCTATCCTTAAAGCTGGAATCAATAGTTTGGCTACAATGACCACAGGTACGATCCAGCCAACGGATCGAACACTGTTGCTACATCAGACAAAATAGATCTCTTTGTCATTATTTCTTATGGCTGGGTGCAATGGCGAGGAAAGGTTTTGATGAGTTCATTTTCATCTTTCAAGTTTAGGCTGCTCTTTAATTCCCTATGCTCAATTGGTATCTGGTCTAAAAGCTTGATGTTATTACTGGTCCATTCTTTTAAGTTAAATCCCCCCAAAAAATCATCTAGATAAAAGTCAATGTATGCAGCTGTAGCTAAAGACCAATTTTTCTTTTCGTCTCTTGCAAGCTGTTGTAGTGAACATATTGCTAAAGACGGTGCTGATGAGGTACCAAACGTAACTGTAGCCAATTGATAGTCTTAAATACATTTTGTTTGTGAATTCTGCCAAACAATTTTGTAAAATGCGCGATGCTTAGGATGTATTGAGATCATTCTATACATCTTTTCAATGTCTGCCGTCATTGCTACTTAATATTTTGTCCAAATCAACAGAGTTGAGAATAGTTTGGGTTATGTAGTTGGCCCAACTCGTAGCTGCTAGTTCTAGTAACTTGCCTTTATGACTTTTAGCCGAGGCATGGAACACAACTCTAACCTTAGTAGTTGTTCTGCCTTTAAAAACTGCGTGTCATTTGTGTTGACTGTTGGATCTATTTGCTTCATGTATCCTTGTAATATATATTCGTCTAAACAATTGGTATACTCTATTTCTAAATTTTTATTGCTACTAAATTTTCCTTTCAAATGGTGGAATCGTTTTAGAGCTGAATCTCTCGATGAACCAAAATTAGGCGTTCTTCCATTTGAAAATAGAAGTTCTATTTGATAATGCCCATCTTTCATTCGACGGTGCGTTTCTTTAAAAATTCTTTCACATTCCTCGTCTTCTGGCTTCATTTTAGGTTTGTTATGAACTTCATTGGTCTTCCAAAACTGCTTAAGGTGATGGTTTAACTTTTCCGTCGACTAATTAATCACCGTAAAGGCTTCGATCTTCTGTACTGGTGGTTGTAAATTTCCTAATATTTCCTATTATCCTTCCAAATAAGGTATTAATGGCCATTGTTGATTTTCTGGATCCCATTCGTAAACCTTCTAGCAATATGTTGGCATATACTTGTGCTCCAAGTAGTATGTCGATTGGTCCTGTCTTCCAATAAGTAGGGTCTGCCAAGTTGATTCCTCCAAAATGTTCTCATTGTTTTATCTGAACTGGAACTGTTGGCATATGATCAGTAATCTTTTGTCCACTTTGACACTTTTGTCCTTGTATTTACACGATGTAAATTCTAGAGTTATTTCTTGATTGGACCATGCTGTCCTGCTTTTATTTAACCCGTTTATTTGTAAGCAGAGATTCATTTGTTGAAAATTTTCTGAATAATAAATGAGGTCTATGAACTTGAATCCAGTAAACAACGCAGCTCTAACCTGTTGTGTCTCCTTTATCTTTAAGAGACCTATAGTTAAAGCTGGGCCATCATTCTGATTCCTTGTCTTTACCTGTTACTTATTTTTGTCTTTTCGATCAGATGTGTGCAACCAGATATGATGTAACCCATTGTAATTCATGAACTTTTGTCTGGTTGTATATTGCCTTACTGAAGGCTTGCTCGAATAGCAATTGAACCATTTTCTTTTATCTTCAATGCACGTCCTCGATTTGATGTGCTCATCTGTTGGTTACGAGATATGTCTTTGCTGTCTGGACCGGTGATTTAGCACTCTCAGACTATGACATCGACTCTAGGACTCTGAATCGAATTAGCAGCAATCTTTAAAATTATTCTAAAGTTGGGAGTTTCATTGCATCTCTCAATTCTTCTTCCCAAAGCCGTAGAGTTACGAAACGTAATTTCTGTACCAACAAGTGTATCAGAAATATATCCTATTTTGAAACATCTACTTCCCATTCCTTTAATTGTTGTAGAGTTTGCTCGCTTGTGTCTATGAGTAACTTTATGCTCTTAGTGTTTTCTACCGCTAGCTTTGGTTGATTCGCGAGTGATTTTAATTGCGTGTTTACTAGAACTCTCTTGTCGTCATACCGAAGTTTGAGAGTTTCCCAAGCTCACTCATAATCTTCTGCTTCTCCTGCGAGACATCCTTTTGAGTGATGGAGCTTTTGTACTGTAGATAGTTTGTTATTGTTATGCACACGTATAAATCGTGAAATGACTTGACAGTTGAATATTCTCTATTGAATTTTGGTAATTGACTGAGGTTGTTACTTGTATGAACAATTTTAGTTATTCCTGGGTTTATTGTACTATCCTTTGAAGAATTTTAAGTACTCATTCAGCTAAATCCCCTAAATATTCCATATATTTAACCCCCAATATCGAATATGTATCCTTTTCTACATATTCGTGCATACATGTTTCTTTTGAAATTATAAGCTTTGTATCATTCATATCAGAGGCTGCCCACAATTTTTATGACTTATTATTTGCGTCTTAAAAAACACATAGTGTTCTTTATTCTAGCCTAGTCGGTCACTTTAAAACTGTTAATAAAATCCATCGTTAGTGACGTAAACTGAGTTGCACATATCCGGTTTTGTAAAATATCAAACTTCGGATGTTTCTCTTGATTAAACTAATAAAATATGATGCTGGCGTTAGGAAATAACAACACAACAAATTATAGACGACTTTCAGTATATTTTATTTCATATTTTTTTAAATTGTACATATATTGATTTTATTGCGTTAAATTTGAAAAACAAAAACGTTAACGTTGTTGTGTATGGGCGAGTATTGGAACAGTGTCAATACTTCCACATTTCTGTGCGTATTGTCACAATTTCCCAATACCTGTGTGCAGATTCGATGTAAAGTGATTTAGCACTTGAAATAAAATGCCGAGGTTCGGAAAATGCTGACCTGAAAAAACCTAGAAACATTTAATAAAGCTACCCGTAACTTGAACATCAATTGCTCTTTTCGTGTTGCCTCTTGTATCTGCCGAGAAACTGACCTCGTTCTTTTTTCAACAGTTTCTTTATTTGCCCTATTTTCTAACATTTTGTTGTTCTTAACTAATCTTAATATTTATACCCTTTCATGCCCGAATTATTTCTAGCGTGCGGATTATTCATATATTATAAAAAATGTTCTATTGGGAGCTTAAATAAGCTATGTGTAAAGTTTCATCCCGATCGCGCTTGAGGTTTAAGTGGGGAAGTTGTTGCGTATACACAATATTGAGTATAAAAGAGATATTTTTTTTTTGCAAAATGATGTATTTAGTATAAATGAATTAAATTATTTATAATAGGATAATATATATTTTTCGTATTGCAGCATAAGTGCACATTGCATTTTGTACACTCGCAATTTCGGAGTTCCTCTGGATCCACAATCTACCCAATGATCATAATGGTCAAGCCTATTTTCTTTAGATGGTACTGGTACATACCATATGTGTGTTTTTTGCTTCCCGTAAGCTTGCGAAGTCTGTGGAGCCAGATAATGATGTTGGTGCCTAATGGTGATTCACTGGAACACTGTGGTCGTTTCAAAGGACGTCCTCGCTTTCTTGCAATCAGTGGCATGTGCTTGTTTTTGGTGGCTCAGTAATTTCAAATCGCGGCAGTATAGCACCCATCCACTTGTAACTGCTGTGCCTCGACACCAGCAAATTATGCGGCTGTAGCAGGTATTTGACCTGTGACTTATGCGGTATAATTGACGAGCATGTCTGCAATATCTACTCCCCCCATAAATTTATTAATATGAACTACAATTGTCCGTTTATTTCAATGTGCTCTTTCGTTTTTGCATTCCATCGTTGACATTTTCCCAATGGCTCGGAAATGATGGATTTTTTGTTTTCATTTTTTGCAACTTTTATGCACAATTAACCATTTTAAAAGATTTCCTTCTTGGCTTCTATTAAATGTACACTTAAAAACTCAGCTCGGTTTATGTGTTTGGCATTTCTTAACAGCTGTCAAAATGTTGGCAACTTATCACGCAATAAAAAAAGAAAAATTGCTTCTCTCATACTGAGAGGAACCTACCTTGTTATTCTTTATACCATGGTGGTACCTACTATGCTTATGGGAGAAAAACTTAGTTTATTAAAAGAACTCCGACGATATCTAGAGATGCTAATGAAATTTTCATACTGAAACGGAAAGAGAAAGCTATACAGGGAGGTTCAAAATTGATGGTTCAAACTTCAAGAGCTGATAGAGGACGTTGGGTGATGGATGAGTAAAATGCGTCTTTTATTAGAGAGAGGGTGTTTATAAACTTGGTATATTTACCCTTAACACCTGTGACACTTTTACTGTACACCCATAAAGTAATAAGCGAAATGATGACTAACTAACTCTCCCAGCTTTCCAAGAAATACTTCACACTTATTTATTTTTTTAAACCTTATGTGAATTGTGAAACGTAGCTATTTATCTTGTATGCTCATTATTTAATGTAAATAAATCTCGTAACAATATCCATACATTTTATATTCTCTTATCACTATACCTGTTAAAGAGCACTTCATTTGTAAGATAGCTTGTGTCAGAAATGTGTTTGAAGAAGTATACAGTTTTATTATATTTTTTCCCTTCCATCCATCGAAAACTGAGCATTTTCCAGTATTAGCAACAAAAGATGAAATTTTTTATCCCACTGAAAAAGATATTAAAAATTTCCCCGGAACCCAACGTATGGTTTTAAAGTTTCATCACCCTCGAAAGTTCTTTGTTTTTTTTTTTCATACTTATATGCTGTCGCAAATTCCATGTGCTCCTTTAGTTGAATTGAATAAGGTAAAATAACAAACATTTTTCAAAATTTAGCTATTACAAGAACAGCAGCAGCTATCATTATGTTTCTGTGCATTCTATAGTTTTCCTCACTACCCCATATTTTAACAGAAAATTAACTTAAAATAATTATTGTCCCCCATCAGAAATGTTTTAAGTATAATGGAGTATTTAGTGGGGGAAAAATTCTATTGAAATGCGCATAAATAGAGAAAATTAAGAATCCAATTGATTTCTTAATTATTTTCAATTGTAATTTAATTTTTTTTTATTTTAGCAACCCCCCCCCCCCCCCCCCAACCACTTCACCACTTAACGCAAAGTAGAAGGAACGTAAACCGTACAATTAAACAGATCACTTCTAGCTAGATTTCACAATATTTTAAACATTCCATAAAGTTCAATATTCCGCGACGTACTATCAATTTAAATTGGAAGGACCTCACAACTTAAAGGCAGGACGTCCTAGCATGTTTTGTGATTAAGAGGAAAAGAATTTTGTTTAATGCATGCTAGCTATGTCTGACTATGGTTTAACAGTGGATAAGGTGGAACTGCGATTCATAATTAAATCACATCTGAATCGATGTAACGTGACAATTTTCTTCGAAGCCTTATACCCTAGACACACAGCACGAACTAATGAATCATTTGCACTAACTATTCATTAAAATGCTGTGTGTCAAATAGTATATGTCATTATAGCTCGAAAATCAGATGATAATGAAGTACACTAATGAAGTGTTTTCCTCCTTCATTATAGCTATAATGAGGAAAAATGTGCTAGATTTGGCATATAATGTAAATCTGGAGCTCCGCTGTGCATCTGCCGATTTGAAAAATAAGAAGAAGAAATGCAAAGAAATGCAAATCACAAATTATATTATTAATATTTTTTTAAATATAATGTTTTTCTCATTTGTTAATTGTTAAATTCGAAAAATAAACAAATGAAAACAAAGTTTATCGCGTTAATTCGATTCATATTGCTTCTTTAATGTGATAAGTTCATCAAAGCCAGTTTGACAGCTCAACTTAATTAAAGAAATGGCTGTGTGTCCGCAGTTTATAATGAATCATTATAGACTAATGAGTCGTTAGTTATTTCTTCATTAAGAGTGCTGTGTGTCTAAGGCATTATTATCGTTGTGAGTTAAAGTGACAGATAGCATCAGCGCATGCGTCAGGGTATGAATTTCATTTGTAGACAAAAGTGAGGAAGTGCTTAAAAGAAAAAAAATTATAAACGCGATGTATTTCAGACCTTTAGCTATAATAGGATGCTTCACCATAAAATCTATCATGAATTCAAATTCTGTTTTTGTTGCAATTTTTACACGAAAAATACAAAAAAAAAAAACAAGTAAAAAAGCTAGAATAAGACCAATTCTTATGATACCCTAGATGAATGCCCGTATTAAATTTCGTATGGTCACCGATCTATTCAAGTTTGATTTTTGAAGGTGTTTTTTTGGCATATATTTCTAGAACGGTTTGTCGCACAGAAAAAATGATTATAACCAATTTAATAGCATTTCGCATTCTGCAGAAGTTTTTGGTACAATAAAAATGTCTTGGACTGATCGTTTTCAAAGTATACGTAAAAAACCTAAATTTTTATATGGCAACACCAAGAACGAGTTGCCCGATTTAGTCCATTTTTGATATTTTATTTGCTAATGTAATAAAAACATTATGTACGAAATTTCAGCTCTCAACGTCTACGCGTTCTCAGGCAGTGTCCAAATATATAGCGGAAAACGAAATTTTTATATAGCAACGCCACGAAGGAGTTGCCCGATTTGTCTCATTTTCGAACTTAATTTTACTTTTTTTTTTTAAGTTTGTGTACAAAATTTCAGCTCTCTAAGTATACGCGCTCTCGAGTTATCGTGCGCACGGACGGACGGACGGACGGACGGACATGCAAAAATCAAAATAACTTTTAATATTATGCGTGGGTGTCCAATCCATTTTGTTCTACCATCATTATTTCGAGGTGTTACGTGTTACAAACGGAATGACAAACTTAGTATACCACATAGATTTCATCTAGGGTATAAAAATAATTTAATTTATAAAAAACTATTGAATTTTATGTTTTAATGAACAACTTAAAAAGCCATCATAAAATTTATCTTTTTCCGGTTGCTTTTACCTTTTACTTACACACATATAACATCTGTCACTTACAAAAACCAAGTGAGTGAAATTGTCACTTAATTATCACTTACAGCGACATTTGTCTACTTAATACAACGAGGTAATAACTAAAGGAGATGCAATGATATGTACGATCCGTGTACATGAGCGTACCCAAAATTGTCCTGCATTTGGTTATGTTTCATTCCGCCATTTTTGGTCTTCGCTGTCAGATCCATACTTAGGTTTTGTTTGATTTGGGCTTGGCGCATTGACGCATGAAAACTCATGAAATAACCGTAGGGGCACGAATCAAATATTACTCAAAAACTTTTTATTATTGAACTTTTCTTCCTAATTATTAACTTTTTTATGTTCAGTTTGCAAATTCAGTAAATACTTTTAAGTATGTGAAAATAAAAGCGATTAAAATTGCGAACAGGTTGTACAATTGTGTACAGGTGTACACATTTTACGGCGCGTATGTACAAACAATATCAGTGTCATTGTGTTAGAAATGGATACGTGATATTTTCTCATTTGCATCTCCTTTAGTTCTTACCTCGTTGACTTAATACGACAACACTATGTCGTATGTCTTGGACAAATGTCACTTTAAACGACAATCGTAATACCATTTTTGTGTCGTAACGCCATTTCTCACTTAAAGTGACAACGATAATTAGGGTGTATCTGTCACTTTAAGTGACAACGATAATAAGGCTTCGAAGAAAAATGTCACGTCACACCGTTCGACAACGATAATACGAAAAGTGAAGTGAAGTGAGAGTGACTACTTGTCTTTTCGGTAAGTCGATAATTATAATAATGGCGACTGTTCGCTTTGCATCGAATATTAAGCGTAGTCGAGCAGGTATTGATGATAAGCGTAGTCGAGCAGGTATTGATGACGAAACATTAAAAGTTATCACTTTAACCTTGCTGAAGTTCTTCTTGACGTTCCTGCTGAAAACATATGGAACTATCACGAGACGAACTTGACTGTTGATCCGGGGCAGAAAAAAAAGTGATCACTAAACGAGGAGCGAAATATCCGAAAAGGATTTGCAATACAAGTAAATTTACGAAACCAATAATGTTTGCAGGAAATGCCGAGGGAGATATCTTGCCACCTTATGTCGTGCATAAATCATCGCATTTATGGAGCACTTGGATAAAAGGTGGTCCAAGAGGATGTCGATTCAGCAATACGAAAAGTGGCTGGTTCGATACCAACACCTTCCGCATTTGGTTCGATTCCTTAATATTACCTCGACTTAAGAAGCAAGAGGGCATTTATCACCATATGCTATACAAATATGGAAGTAGTGTAATATCGACTTCGTGTGCTTTCCACCAAATAGCACACACATAACACAACCTCTCGACGTTGCAGTCTTTCATCCCATGAAGGTTGCATGGACAAAAATTTTAGCGATCTACAAGACATCCTCAAGTGGACAAAAGCAAGTTGTTTTCCAAAAACGGAACTTTCCAAAACTCTTAAGTGAGTTTATGAGTAGTTTGACTAATGCTAAGCAGAATATGCAGTCTGTATTTCAGAAATGTGGCATATATCCTTGCAATCAAGAAGAACTGGTTCGGAAGCTTCCTAGAGGAAACATAAATTTATCTAGCATTTATTCATCCTACATAGAAACTTTGGAGCATCGGCGCGACTGGATAACTGTGGAGGTGAAAAGAAAAGAAGACTTAAAATAGATTTAGCTCCAGGTAAAAGTTTATCTGTAGGTGCTGCGGATGGACAAATTAATCTGGAAACACATTCTGAAGTTGGTTAAATCAATCAAAATAATGCTATAGCTTCTATATCAGCTTTTCATGATACTATACTCATTAACAATTTCCACAAACACGTAAAAGAAGAAAGTTCAACTACTTTTTGAATCAGTAGTCTAGCTTTGTTTGCGTGGCGCAAAGTTTGGTTCCAGAGCTAATAACATTACGCTCCTTGCGATTTCAGATAAGATATTGCCAGAAATTATAAACCGCTGCAAAGTAGCCCCACTAATAGGAACAACTTTGCGCCACTTTATTTTTATTAATAATATTATTCTAGAGAGTATCTCATGCAACAAGTACAAACAAAATAATTCAACGTAATGCTTTCTCAAATTTTGAACCAAATATTAGCTATTCTGCTTAAAGTAAGTGATATATTTTGCTATAAGAAAGTATTCTAAGTTTTAAGTGGCGCAAAGTAACCACATTTTACGGTATTTATTGTTATTAATTAGACTCATTGGGTTGATACCACACCAATTCCCCTAACCTAATACGTCTTCTAGAAAAGCCATGGAATCAATGCATTCACATATAAAAGAAAACAACAAATAGTTCAGTATGGATATTGCAATTAAATTCTTTTAAGGAAATACTTTGCGCGTTTCACCCTGTACCCGGATAAATTTATAATCGGCATTAGATTCAGTAGGTCTAATTGCATCTACTTGCGAACTCATGAAAAATTGACAAAAATATGTATTGAATTCAATATTAATCAATTGGAAGTGCTCTAATAGTCAGGGAATGCATGTAAAGGCTGCGGAACCAAAGAAAAAGTTAGTGGAAGCCTGTAAAAAAATTAAATTAAAAAGTCCCAATTCCCAAAATATGTTAGAAGTCATATACAATCAGAAATTGCTCGCAGTATGAAATCTTGCTCGTCGAAGTGTGAGAAATAATTTCCAAAGGAATTAAATAAAATTTTATTAATCAAACATTCAACAAAATTACAGAATATAAATAAATCAGTTCTTTTAAAAGGATCATCCGAACTAATCTACTGACCTTGATAAAGGAGGATTATCGATCTGGCAGATTTTTAAGGAAACTTCAACTTGACGAGAGACCAATTGATTCAATTAACACATTTTTTTTAATTAAGGCTATAACTATTTGTGAGTAATATTTAGGAATGTTACATCAAAAAAATTGGTAAATGCTAACTATCACATGGGAGCTTTACGAACTAATAAATATTCAGAGAACTGCTGACCCTCTACACCACCGCCTGTACTCGCTTCAATTGTAAATCCGGCGTTTAACAACCGCGTGAGTACCTGAACTGAATTCAACTTGCAATATCCATTAAGAGGAAATCTTATCACTTGCCGCCAATCGCTCTGATGGTTCCATGCAACTCCTGTTCGACTTGTTTGGGTCGCCTGATTTGTCTCAGGAAAAACTTCATCAAGTAGTGAACGCTCCGCTGACAATAAAATTCGTTCTCCCAAATCTGGAGAAATGTGTAGCGCCACAACTTCATATATATAATCGAGACTATTTGTCCTTGGACTTGTCTTTACTCTTGCTGGGGGTGGAGGTGAATTCATGTAGTTACCGTTTCGCACTCGGTCTTTTTTTAAGTGTTCCAATTGCTTTAACATTGCTAAAATGAAAAGATTTTTCTATTAGACAAAAAGTATTAATCAATTTGTATCCGCTTCTTACGTTCAATTTCAAAATATCGTGCTTCTTCGAGTAATAGTTCCAGATCTGGAAAATCTTCCGATATTAACAGCCTCGAATTTCGCATAAAATTCAAAATGTGTCGAAACATTCCTCCATCCCGATCGATAAAGTAATGTTGCTTTAGGGAATCGAGAACAATGGGGATAGAGCCGTTGAAAAGTTTTGCCAGCTTCGATTCTGGGTATTTGGTCAGAGTTTCTAAAGAGCTCGTGTATATGGTTCCACCTACATCAATGTGGACGGGTGCAGTGTACCGAGATGCTGCAGCTACACACGGTATTCCAGTTATTGGCTTATGATTTCCATGAAGATATGAGTTTGGTCCTGATGATGTTCCCAAAGGAGGCGGCACACCAACTGTTGCACCTGGAGTTGTTGTGGGTGGCGTTGGAGTCGGAGAAGATGAATTTGAAATTGTTGGTGAAACAGTGGGAGATGAACTGTAAAAAGATTAGTGTTGTGTAATGAGAAATAATTTTACTTAAAAAGTATTCATTGACCTAATTTTGATTTCGCTTCTGGAAAATATTCGCCCCGTTGACGATAAATCTCTTGGTTCTATAGATTTGACATCTCTTTCTCGATCTCGCTCCATATCGCATTTTTTCCTAAAATGAAATGAATTTCGATAAATTTTTGTGTTTGTGTAAATTTAGACATTTCTTATAGCATAAAATGAAAACAATTTTTTTTTATATTATGAAGCCAAAATCAGGGGATAATTCTACCGTAGGAAGGAGATAGGGAAATAATTAGGATACATGATGTGAATGGAGAAGGTGCTGATATGTATATGTCACTCTTGAACCTTCGCAGATTGTAAACCCGACAAAGATAGATGATGGTAGGCACATTCGAACACTTCAGGATAAAAAACATCAAGGAATTTTACTGTACGGCCGTAAGTATTTTTTTTTTTTGAGGGTGAAAGGATATGCGAAGCTTGCAGTGCGAGTATTAAGTACAGGACTTAATCTACAAGTCATCAGACTAGATATTTTATCAGAACTTTAACCATGCATGTAGAGATAAAGGAGCGATAGGCAACCGACATTGCGGCGGAGTGAAAAGTTATTGCCACATCGCTAATGAGCTCGAAGGCTCTCTTTTGAACAGTATCTAATAAAGCAAAGGCTGTCCAATCAGCCCTGGCCCATATGTGGGAATTATATTCCATTCTAGGTACAATACATTTCTTCTTTTTTGGCAACTGAGAAGATGTGATCTGTCCAGCAAATTAACTTGCTGGAAATATTAATGCCAAGAATGACTAGTGACGGTGTATTGAAAATTATGCTCCATCAAAGAAACGCGACCGGATAAGTGTTGATCTTTTTTTAAAGAGATGAAACAGCTTTGACTCTTAAACGCATTGAATTCGGCGCGATTCGCTCTGCCGCAAGTGAGGATCTAATCATGGCAGTCTCAATTCTTTCTGGAGTCTATAAGAGTGTCAAAGATGTAAGTGAAATCAAGGGTATTCTCATCAGCAAAACTATAGATGGGATTGAAGGTATAGGAAAATAGAACATTAATAAAAAATAAAAAAAGAGAGACTGTAAAATACAGAGCCGTGGGACTCACCAGAATGTATAGGGCGAGATTAAAATGTAGCTGCATCTAATACAACCCGTATTAGGCGAAAAAAAAACTTTCAATCCATATTAGAGGAGGAGGGAAAAAATAAGTGTCTTAAGTTTGGCTAAAAGGGCAGGATGCCAGACTCTCTCGAATGCATTTGAAATATTTAGGGAAACGATTTTGGGCTCACCAAAATTGAGGAGACTACAGTACCAACGTTCAGTAAGAAATCTCAGCAAGTCTGCAGATGAGTGTCCAGGCCGGAAATTATATTGTTATATTAAAGTTTTCTATATATGTACTTCGGTAATTTAATGATAGATTCAAAGACATTCAAAAGTTTGGAAATGATTGCAATTGGTCGATAATTTCCGGGATCGCTACTCTCTCCTATTTTGAAAATAGGCTGAAAGTGGGTTAGTACAAGCAGTTCTAAAGTTTCCTGTCGAATAAGGAGGATTACATCTTTTTATTAAGAAGGTGGAGAACTATCAGGACCTATAGCTTTAGACACATTGAGCCCCTTAGGTTAGGTTAGGTTAGGTTAAGAGTACGTGCCACTAAGACGAAGTCGATTATTGGCTTTGGTGCTAGCTTGAAAACCTTATTAGTAGAGATAAATACTTTTCCAGTAATTTGCAACTTTCAAAATACAAGCACGGGATACTCATATATGATATACTTCGAAGTTTCATATTTCTCTTCGTACACACAAAGAAAATATGCCCACTTAAAACATAAAGACCTAGAACCAATGAAATTGCATAGATTAAAAAAACTATAAAGTTTCTAAAGTTACAGAGAGTACAGAGAGTGTATAACTTATAGAACCCACAAGAAACATAATCTTACTTCTAGAACATAATTTCCGCTAAAATAGCTCTGCATATAAAAAATGAAATAATTCTTATTTTACAAGTCGCAAACATCGCGTCACTATTTTTCTAATACGTAGTCTTCCTACCTTCCTACGTGAAACTTTAACTTCGCTCCCAAGAAAGAAAAAAACTAGATCAGCACTTTTAATCTGCTTCAAATGAGTAGGAAGACACCAGATTGTGGCATGTCAATTTCTGTCCTACAGTTACTCATATATTGCGCTAATTTTCTTTCTATTTTACTGAAGGCGGTAAGATTTCTTGACGCACTGTCGAGATGCAGATAACCTGTATTATTAGAAGGCGTATTTAAATCATTTACAAGATCTGAAGTACTTCGCGTTATGGTAGTATTTGTAGTAAATGTTACTTGAGAATTTTTTAAGTACCAGTACCGGGACTTGTACTTGGTACTTAAAAAAACATTTAAGTCCAGGTCCTGTACTGGTACTAATACTTAAGTACTTTACAGGTCTGAAGTTAGATACACATTTTAACTCTATTATTTACGTTTTTATTAAGCACTAATAAAGAGATAGTTGAAGTCTGTATACGCTTTAGTTTACGGTTTTTTTTCTGCAAACTTATTTAGCACCCGTTACGCTGTTAAGTTGTTTTTAATTAACCCTATTTCAATGTTTATGAGTGCCATCCACGAAAACCTCTCCTGAAGCAGTTGCTCATAACCAAGTTCACAGCCGGCTTGCAGCTACTTGTATAAATTTGGGCAGAAGTCTTTATTAATTTCTGTTTTCAGTCCAAATTTACTACAATGCTATTGTTTTGGAATATATGTATTATTTATTATTTTTGTTTCAGCCTGTAAGGTGGAAATGTCTACATTGAAAACATTTTTATAATTTTCTGCAAATGACTCTCCATGTTTCAGGTACAACTTTATAAATGAGTCAACTGACTGTTCCAAAGGTAGATTTTGAAACCTATTTTTGATGTTAGTAATAATGTTGTCGTTTACTTGGTTGTAAATATGTATCTTCCAATATTCGGATGGCCTTGGCCTTGTATTTGATGCAAAGTCAAATAAATTACTTTTACCTAGAGTGGACTTTATCAGAAAGTCTTTTGCTCTCTCCACTTTCCTTCTCCTTTTCGAGACTCGAGTAGGTACTAGACAAATTTAATGTTTTTCTGTGAATTTCTCGATTTCCTAAAGTATTTATTATTTAGAGTGCTAATTCTAGGGGAGGGGCGGGTACTCACTGGCTCATACCTAGTTCCGCCAATGAACATCAGTAAACATAGCATTAGAGGTTTTTAAGATAAATGCCACTTATTAAATTATATACTGTTAGAGTCGTTGTTATATCAAGACGGTCCAAACTTAATCTGATCTATTTTTAAGATACACAACAACATTTTCGAAATTTGAAAGCGAAAGAATAAACATGAGCGTAAATGTTTATCGTCCTATCCTAGAATTCAGTAGCAATAAATTTATCATTATAATAAAAAAAAAACAGAAGATTAGTGTCTGATGAAAGTTTGACATTGACTTTAACTTACGCGGTAGTTACATTAGTAGTCTCGCGGATATCCATTATCATCGACGACATAATAAATAGCCCCGCGTATTTATTTTGGCGCTTCTTTACTAGTCCTACATCAAACCAAGAATTTGAGTATAACTCCAATATTTATACAGTGGTAAGTCATACGATAGTAGACGATGACTAAAAGAAAGCCTTTAAACCTTCGTTGATAATGAAGTGATAACATCTTACTTCGATTCGCTCTTTCATATTTTTCTTCTATGGTCTAGTCCAATCTCATTTATATATTTATTCCCGTCCATTAGATTAGATTTATGGGAAGGGGTGTGCAGGCGTTAGCATCTCATTTACTACAACCTGTAAAATCTGTTATGAGTGCCCATTCAATTGAGGTTTAGACTGTTAATATAGTGCAAAATCATTCTGGGATTGAGGCTCCACACAAGCATGTTCAACGTAGAGTAATCTCCCGCTTACAGTTACAGAACAGATGCTTCAAAGTTACATGAGCATCCTGACAGAAGCGACAAGGTGATGTTGCAGCTAAGCCAATATTGTTTACGTGATCTGACAAGAGCTCTGTAATCATTTTGTTTTTCCGGCAGAGGTGTCGATCAACTTTTTTGCTTGACGAAGTTCTTGTAGCCTTTCCCAATTTTGTTTGTTCTCCCAGCTATATAGGTTAGCTCTGTGGTAACATTTTGAAGATTCTTCTCGTCCGTTGCTTCACAATATTCGAAATATTCAGCCTTACGGTAAAGCATCTATAACGTTTCTAATTTCGCACTAAGCAAATGTGGAAATTTTTACCAACTTCTGTCTTTCCTTGCAATTTCGCCACTCTCTTCATGCTGGACAAGTATTTGTTCAAAATGGGACCAATCCGGCAACTCCTTCGTGGGGTTACCATACAAAAATTTCGTTTTCCACTATATATTTGATCACAGCTTGAGAACATCTTAGCATAGAGTGCTGAAATTTGGTACATGGTGTCTTCGTAGTAATAGCATAGTATTAATAGTAATAGCAAATAAAATTTCAAAAATGGACTAAATCCGGCAATCCCTTCTTGGTATTGCCATATAAAAATTGAAGTTTTTTACGTATACTGTGAAAATCATCAGTCCTAGACATTTTTATATTTTTATATAATAAATTTTTTCTGTCCGACGTACCGTTCTAGAAATATATGCGAAAAACCACTTCAAAAATCAAAATTGCACAGATGGGTGACCATCCGAAATTCATTCATCTAGAGTATCATAAGAATTGATCTTAGACCAATTCTGCCTTTTTTACTTGTTTTTAAATAATTTTGTTATAAAAGGTATAAAAATTTGGTTATGTTTGGGAAGATAAGAAAACAAGCTAACACGCTCGCGGATGGTTTGCATATGCAGTATTTTTGTGTTGCTCTGGTGGGTCACCAGTGAATATGCAGTACATTTTTTTTTTATAATTTGAATAACCAAAATGATGGAAAAACTTATAAGTAAAATTGGCAGTGAAATTCACATTCATCATCCAGAATCCGACTGCTGTCGTTCTATAGTCAATATTGGTATCACTGAATAGGGTATCCCACACGAGTATTCCTGATGCAGAATACAAAGAGAAGAGGTAAAAGAAGCCAATAAATGTCTCTCCAAAATGTACTGAAATTACTTTGCTTCTTTTACCTCTTCCCTAGAAAACCTGTTTGCATGTTACATCAAGAATACTCGTGTGGGATACTGCACTCCGATTTAAAAGGTGTCATTCTGCGTAAGTACGTTCTGCGACAGAGTTTTATAGTGAATGTGGCAAAACGATGTCGGTGTAAAAAGTAGTAAGTAAGCTCAGGTAGATACTGTAATTTGTAATCTCATTATTGTTTTGATTTTAATGTAAACCCTATAGCATCAAGAAATGGATTTATTCAAGAGACCGGCTAAGAGAGTAAAATATTTAGTTTATTCTTCAGATGACAGTAGCAGTGAGGAGTTGGAATGTGTATCAATTGAAGAAAATAATGACAGGGACCAAAAATTACAAGGATCACAAGCTTTAAATTCTGAGGATGGGTGGACGCAGACTACCCTTCATATAGTTGATTTTGAGTTCGACGAGAGCACCAGTGAAATCAAACTAAAAATGACGAAAAATGCAACACCTCCAGAGATATTCGATATTAACGGTAAAAACCTGGACAAAGTTTAATCATTTGTAGAAGAGTTCAAGAGTGTAAGAGCGTAAGAGAGCCTTATCACTTGATGAATCTCTGCATCCATTTCGTGGAAGATTACATTTCATAAAATACATAAAAGATAAAAAATGTAAATACGGAATAAAGTTTTTTAAACAATGCGACCCGGACGGGTATATCTTCAACTTGGAAATATATGGTGGCAAAGAACCTAATAAACCTTGTATATCAAAAACTGAATCGTTAGTCATGCGCTTAATGCAACCATATTTGGGAAGGGTTATTTTCTATAAATGGACAACTACTACAAGACCCATTCAGTGGCAACACTTCTTAGTAATAAAAAGGAAAGTCCAAAAGCTGTAATAGACAAGAAATTTAAAAAAGGAAAACACTTATAGGCTCGTAAGAGTGGCATTTACATATCAAAGTGGAAAGAAAAACCATCCAGAAATGATTGTTGCACACAACAAAAATGTGTAGTAAGCTAAAACCAAAGATGCGATACATTGGTAAACTAGCAATAAACTCCGGCGACAGGAGTAATAAAACGGAGCAACCCGAATCCGTGGTCATAAACTATGGCGACAGCACTCTTCATGTTCAGATATATAAGTAATGTCCTTGAGGGGCATTCTAATGAGTTCAGAGAAATCCCTCCTGATCAGCATGCATAGACATGATTGGATTTGTCTACTAGGCTTGAGGATCGGTTGTTGTAGTCTAATGCAGATATTTGCGTGTTTGATTTGAGTGTGAGTAACTAAACAATGGGAGTGAATGTATGAAAGGAAATGCAGAATAGGTCCTGGTTAATGAGGTACTGGCAGATGGATGAGCAATTTGATCGTAAGAGCTCAAGCCTAGTTGACGTGCTTTGAAATTTACCGTGACGACTTTGAATTCGGAATAAAACTAAATAAAGTAAAGTTTTTCTTTACAGTTCAAATGTGGGGTGAACAAAGTTTTTGTTGTGTTTACATTTCGATCTATAGTAATTTATAGATGAACAAGGTTGACATTTTAATATACCTACATTGTGCAAGTGTGGGTGAATCTATGTGGACAATATAGACAGTGTAAATCCGCTGATTCGCTGTGAAGTTTATAAAAACCAATCAATAATTCAGATTAGTGAAATACTGTAGTGCGTAAGATTTAATCATAATAGTTTCGCTGATTTTATAGTGATAAGTGAGTACAGTGTATACGTATAAGTTTATTTGAAGCATGCCGGAACCAAACGGTGAACAAATAGTGGACAATTCTGCTAACTCTGCGATCGTAGGAGAAATAGGTCCTACACAAGAAACAGCGAAAACATGAGTGAGGTGGAATTGTTAAGGTTAGACCCAAGCAGCAATTTTTGTAACAGTTACCTAAGTATTACCCGGGTTGTAATAATTACCATAAGTTAAACTTACATTAAAATTACAGTTACCTCACAATGTATGTAACTTCGCAAAAATCTCATACCAATTTTGTAACAGCGACAAAGTGGTGATATGGGGCGATACATTACAATAATGTGTGGCGATTGTTGCCGTTGTCTCGGCTGGCCTGGCATTCCGGTAGAGTCGGATGCGCCCGGCACAACAGTTTTCGATCAAAACATTTGGAAGGTTTTAAAACTAAGAAGTTTCGAAAATACCCAGAGCTTTTTCGAGGCACCTTTAGTTAGTAGGTGTTATATTAAAAAAAAAAAATGTTAAATTAAAACAAAAGAAGATTTGGATCTGATTTGTTTTTCAGATTTTCTTCTAAGAGCATATTGTTAGGATTGAATTTAAAAAAAAAAGAAAGAAGTTTTATTTAACATTGTTCTCACCGCTCTATTACGAGTTAATGTGATATGTAGAATAACAGTTTTCTTTTAAGAGATTCTAACAATCGGAATCGTACACCATTGTGCTCTTGCTACTAATTAAAGAATTATAACGTTACTAATAGTTCTCTTGTGCAGTAATCCCTAAGGAAGTTCTCTTTTCTTTCAAGGAGTTCCGTACACGTTCAAGAGATCGTATCCCTGTGTGACGATCCTGAGAAGTCCTCTAGACCCAACCTAAACGTCTATACGGCAATACCTCAACTAGACGTTTTGGATGCTATCAAACGGCAAGCTGCAGCACCTGTAATACAAGCTAGGCGTATTCCGGCTACTACTCAAGTAGAGCCTTGATTCTACGAAACAGCAACCAGACGCCCCGGTAGTGCAAATTGGGTACATATACCGCTATGTCGAAAGTAGACGATTCGTGTCCGCAGGACTACACCAGACGTACATGCAGTGTAATCCACATTCTGACGTTGGTGAGCATATCTTCTTCACACACGCAATTATCAACTAAAAATGTAACCTCGACTTCTTAAATTACGTCTATGTAACTAAACTTACCTCAAGATTGGTGTGGTAATGTAACTGTTACGATCATTTTAACGTTTACGTTAATTTGAACAAGTAAAAAAGCTAGAATTGGTCTTAGACCAATTCTTATGATACCCTGATGAATGCCCGTATAAAATTTCGTATTATCGCCCTTCTGTGCACGTTTCATTTTTGAAGTGGTTTTTCGCATATATTTCTAGAACGATTTGTCGGACAGCAAAAATGATTATAACCAATTTTATAGGATTTCGTATTCTGAAGAAGTTTTTAGTACAATACAAATGTTTTGGACTGATCGTTTTCACAGTATACGTAAAAAGCCTAAATTTTTATATGGCAACACCAAGAAGGAGGTGCCCGATTTAGTCCATTTTTGAAATTTTATTTGCTAGTACAATTAAAACACCATGCACCAAATTTCAGCTCTCTAAGTCGATGCGTTCTCAGGCAGTGTCCAAATATATAGTGGAAAACGAAAATTTTGTATGGCAACCCCACGAAGGAGTTGCCCGATTTGTCTCATTTTAGAACTTAATTTTACTTTTTTTTTTAAAGCCCGTGTACGAAATTTCAGCTCTCTAAGTATACGCGTTCTCGAGTTATCGTGGGCACAGACGGACGGACGGACATGCAAAAATCAAAATAACTTTTAATATCATGCGTGGATGTGCAATCCATTTTGCTCTAGCATCATTATTTCGAGGTGTTACAAACGGAATGAAAAACTTAGTATACCCTATAGATTTCATCTAGGGTATAAAACGGACATACAAATAGCGAAGGTAGGTATATGGAAAAGGATTTACATATGTATACAGATGCAGGATAAATTGTAGAGCTTAATCTTTTCATTATTTAGATAATGGATACAATACGACATTAGTTTATACATACTGGAAATATTGATTTTAGAAGGCATTGTATGATATGAAATTTCAAACGAATTCCACTTTTCTGATAAAAACATATTAAATATCTCGTCAAAAATTACGCGGTTTCGTAAAATTGTAGATTTATTAAAATTATTCAAAAATTCCAAAAATTTTATTATATATAGTACGTCGTTTATACGTCAGTTTTTTCATTTTTCTTTATTTGTTTGCCTTCGGAAGGGTTAGAAGCATAAAAAATTATTAATTTATTGGTTTCAGTTTGGTTTAAAAACAAAAAAAAACTTCAATTTCAATAATTTTTAGAATGTCAGCCATATTTGGGGTATATTTTATTGACACCATGATTTTTTCCATTTCATTGGTTTCAATAAACTCAACTTTACATAACATATACGTCGAAGTTTGTTAGAGATTAAATGTTGGGTATAGATACCTAAGTTGTAACAATGTTGCAATTAATGTTGAATGTCTAACATATAAAATCACAAGGAACTTGATTGAAATCACGTTTCAATTTCGTTAATGCAAGTGTGGCTTTAAAGTTATTTTAATGTAACACTAACCTTAATGTAACATAAATGAAATCTTTGACAGCTGTCAGTTCACCATTGTCATCTTGAATAATTTAGTGCGCGTAAGAATTTTGTGTTTTTCTTTATGTCACGACAAGTAAATTATTTCAAAATTATTCCATTGTTTAAAATTGTGACTGCTGTTGAAGGCGGAGATACATGCGTTACATGTGTACCACCTTGTTGGGTCAAAGGATCCACATTATTTTGGCCACCGAAATCGAACAGAAAAATCGACGATGTGTATGAGCCATCCAGTAGAAACTGTGATCCCATAAATAATTTCAAAGAAGGACTAGAGAGCGTTGTTTTCTTCATTTTCGGATACAGATAGAGAGCAGCGGTAAATTGAAAGAATTTATTACTTACAAATCCCCTTTTTACTACGTATGTACAAACTATTACAGGTACTTTATTAAAAAGAAACAAGCTCGATTGCATCCTAGTTTAATAAGTAAGATGGATACCATGCTAACTGATTATAATTCAGTAATAGAAGTGGGTGTAGCAAGGAACGCTGATAGTACTGTACACGTTGTGGGTGTCGCAGGACGAGACAAAATTGTGCGTAATATACGTCAGTTACCTACACCACCCTTACAATCCGATGACGAGGAACCATCTGCATCTAACACGCTACGTTATTTTGTTTGTTTGTTTGTTTGTTTGTTTGTTTGTTTGTCTATGTTTTTCCTTAACTAACATGACAAAGCTCTTGAATAATACGCCACAATTATATTGAATTTAAAAAAAAAACATTGTTCATTTATATAAATCTATATTTTCAAATAATATAACAAACTTTTTCATATGCCTAATATAGTGATCTCATTTATGAATTTTCAACTGCATGTAACAATGGTGGAAATACTAATTCCTTTTGGTACTTTAAAGCCATTACTTTATGTTCAATATCATGCAGCGCATACAGCTTTGGAGCGCTTCGAGATAAATCTAATGAAAAATATATGTCAATATATATATATAACTTTTGCGAATCCATATATCTCGCACATATGGATCTGTCAACATGGGAACCATATGGGGGAAAAGTAACATTAAGGCAAATTTACCTTTGAAGTTAGATTTACCTCAAAGTTACATAGTAAAAAAAACTACAAAAGGCTAACGGAACATCTTTGACGGTAACTTCAATGTCATAATACTTACAATAACATTATGGTACGTATTGCTTCATTAATGTCACATTTTGAAATATCTGCAACGTTATTGTAAGTAATACGTAAAATTTAATTCAACGTCATATTGGCAACATTATTGTAACAAATACATCGAAATAACGTCATCTAGTTATCACATTTACCTTAACATCGCCAAAATTGTAAGATTCACGTTAGATTTACTAACGTAATTTAGGAGTGATGAACACCATTGTAAGAGTGATCAAAATTGCTACTTTGGGAAGATTACTCTGTTCAAAAGGGAAGAGGCTTTACTTGAACGCGATAAAGGTGCGAAAGGGAAATTTCCATTCCACTATTGGGGAGCGATATCGAGACTCAGAGGCGTAGTGATTCTTCGGGAACAAACGAACAAGAAATTTTTTGGATGGGGTATAATGAAGCAGTCACTCTAATATCCGAATTTAATCCAGCAAAAGGTGATCTACAGGGATCATCAATATCGAAAATTTGAAGGATATCTATGACTGCGATGAACGAACAATTTTATTCTACGCAACTCTAAGGCTAAACCAAGAAAAACCATATTAAGACTTAAAAGTTGAAATCCTAAGTTTCCCTAGTAATAAGGACGACACTTCCGTCTTGTAAAAAATAATGTTAAGAAATAAAAAAAATCAGATAAGTGTGCCAGAATCGGCGACTATTAAATATATTACATCCGGACAAACTGATCAAAATTTGAAGTACAGTTGGTTGCGTCAAGTGGTGTGTCAGTGAGTGAATTATTATTAAAAATTAAAGACGAATAGTATTTGAATTTAGGTAGCGAATGTAGCACATCAAACAAGAAGTGGCAAAACGAGTAGATCTTGCAATAACGGCGAGAGATTTTATACGGTTTTGGAGGAACAAAAAGTGAAAAAAGTGTGAAAGTGGATAATATTACGAAAAAGATTGAGATCGCGGTCATTCCAAAGTATACACAGACTGTTGCACTGATAATTGCCAAAAACTTCATGGACAACAAAGACATTAAAATTGTGAAATCGTGGGGGAAGTTCGAGATTCTACCAGCAGAATGCAAATCATAGGAAATAATCAAGGATGTCGGTGGCAGTAATGTTTTTAAAATATCAACAGAGGGAAACACAAAACAATCATCATTATTTTCTTCCTTGAATATAGAGGATATAAATGTGATTGACCACATATCAGTTGAAAATCGGGTGAGTCTTCTTGATCTAATTAATAGATGCAGCAGTTGTTTTGCCAGAAATGTGAATGAAATTGGGAAAACAGATTTAATAGAAATGAAAATTAGTTTAAAGGAAAAGAAAATAATAACATATCAAGCATACCGTGTTCCCTACTCACAGAAACCAATGTTAAAAAAGATTATTAGTGAACTATTAAGCCTTGACATCATCCAACCGTGGACTTCAGAATATGCGAGTGTCGTCATCCGAGTTCAGAAGAAAAATGGTGAACAAGTACGTATGCGTGTCGACTATAGACAACTCATCGGGAAACTTTCGCCGTTCTTAATATTGAAGAGACATTAAATTCTTTAGCAAATAAAAAAATATTTACAAGTCTCGATTTAATGTCTGGCTATCACCAGATTCCCATTTCCGAAGAGAGAAGGCACTTAACAGCATTTGTTACTCCAGAAGGCCACTTCGAGTATAAACGAGTTTCTTTTGGGCGAACTCGCCCGTGATATTTATGCAATTGATGGCACGACTTTTACAACCTTTACAATGTACAGACATAATTTCTTATATGGACGATGTACTTGTCGCAAGTGAGAATATGAAGGAACACCTTGAAGTCTTGGAAAGACTTCTTCAAGAGCTGCGAAACGCGAAGATTATCCTAAATACTCAAAAAATGTGTTTTATGATGGAAAAATTGGACTTCCTTGGACAGCAGATCTCACACAATGGTGTACAACCTGGGAGGCTTGAAACATCAGCTGTTGCTAATTACAAGAAACCTGAATCAATTAAAGAAATCAGAGAGTTTTTAGGTCTGACTGGTTATTTCCGCCGATTCGTGAAAGACTATGCCTTAATCGCTGCACCGCTCAATAGATTGTTACGAAAAGATTCCAAGTTGCAATGGACGGATGAAACAGAAAAAGTCTTTCAAGAATTAAAACTTATATTAATAGAACGGCCAGTACTTACTTTATATATTCGTATCGGAGCATGAGCTATATACGGATGCGACTATACATGGTTTGGCTGGCATCTTGTTACAAAGAGAAAAGAACCAAATCTTACAACCTGTCGCGCCACAACCCTATCTGCGGGAAAATATCACAGTTAGGAGCTGGAGGCGTTAGCTGTTGTAGAGTCTTGATAGGTTTAAATACTACCTCTTGCACAAAAAGTTTAAAATAGTGACAGACTGCAATTTCTTAAGATTAACACAGTAAAAGAGAAACTTAATTACAAGAATCGTAAGGTGGTGGTTAAGACTAACAGAATTTGATTACGATCTCAAGTTTCGAGCTGGTTGAAAATTCGCTCATGTTGATGCTCTCAGCAGAAATGTAGTAGTAAAAGAAAAATAAGCAGAGAACGTTGCAGAAAAGATACTAGTTTTTAACGTCCCCGAACAAGATTGGGTAGTCATATTACAACAACATGATCCTTGGTTGCAAGAAATGCGAAAGGTATTGGATGGTACTATTAAAGAACATAAAAATTTTGACGGAATCAAGGGAACTTATGAATTAGTTAGGGAAGGATCTATGAAAAGACATCTAACGTTAGTAAATTTTTTGTTCCGAGCAGTATTCGTTGGCGTGTGATTCAATCCACTCATGACAAAATGGGTTACTGTGGTGTAGAAAGAACCTTAGACAATCTAAAAAAAACATTCTGGTTTTCGAACATGAAACCGGTTACAAAATATGTCAATTCGTGTCGACTGCCTTTACCACAAACAACTACCACCAGCTCAACGTTATCACTTACACACCTATGATAAATTATAAATTCCATTCCATACAATTCATTGCGACTTCTTAGGTCCTTTCCCAGAAAGCTAAAAGGATAACTTGCATGTTATAGGATTAGTTGACGTCTTCACTAAATTTATTATATTGAAGTCAACTCGATCTACGTCAACAAAGGAAGTTATTCGAATACTAGACGAAATAACGCAATATTTTGAAATGACTACGCATTCACAAGCATAAACTTCGAAGGAATTCATGAATTATTGTGCTAATAATGCTATTAAATATATCCTGACAGCTGTACAAACTCCATGAGCGAATGGCCAGATCGAACGCTACTTTAAAGCAACAAAAAATGCCATCAATAGTTTAAAACATGGAATTACTAAGAAGCCTTCACAGGAAAAATTGATGGGGTTCAGACCAAGAAGTATCTCGAAGAATAAACTAATTCTCGCCCTCCACGATGCCCAAGAGGAAGAGGTGGAAGAGAACATACTACTTAGTGAGCTAAAAGAAGTACCTAATTAGGAAACGAATCACCGAAAAACAAAAACTCCAAGCATGTACTCTTAACGCTAGTCACAAACCTCCTCGGAAATATAACGACGGACACCTAGTTCTCATAAAACAAGAACCGCCATCTACAGGTCAATCACGGAAGTAAGCTCTACGATACAGATAAAGACCGTTCTTCAGCATGACTGGTATGTAGTCACAGATCCAAATAAGATGCAACTAAGTCAGAAACCTTATGAATCTGTAGTGTGCAGTTGCCTCTGCGGTGTTTAGTAGCCACTGTGGTGTCCAGGTGCGTCTGTGGTGGTTGCCTCATCTTCGATTGACTAGAGACGTATATAAAAGACATTGAACTGCCTTTATGGTGTTTCGGTTATATTTACTGTATGATTAGCGGCACCAAGGACGTCACTAAGGTCAGTGACTGTTAGGTTGGCCGATCTGCAGTAAGCTAAAATCAAAGATGCGATATATTGGTAAAATAGCAAAAACTCCGGCGAAAGGAGTAATAAAACGGAGCAACCCGAAAGGAACATCTTGCCATGGTTCCATGTAAAATCCATCAAAATGCTCTAGTCAGACCCAACAAACGATGAAATAATGTTTCTGGAGAATGATCATATTACCACGCCGTGTAAATTTAGACCGTCCAAGAACGTGTTAAGATTATCGGTAGATTTTTTTTTTGTATGAATTATAGCTTCGGGCGGAGGATCTATTCAAATCAAACTTCTGCCTCTTGTTCACAATTTGGGTGGGTCCAAAATTGATGCCTTAGATATTTCAAATGCCTTTGATAGAGTCTGGCATCCATGCAGCCCTTTTAGCCAAACGTAAAGTATTTGGTCTCTCTCCTCCTCTTCACTTATCGATTGAAAGTTTCTTATCCGGTCGCCTAATACGAGTTGTACTAGATGGCGTTTCATCTGAACCTCAACCTATAAATGCCGGTGTGCCCCAGGGCTCTGTTATCTTGCCATCTCCCTTCTTGATTTTAATTAATGATCTACTTTCCTTTACTTTCAATCCCATCCATAGTTTCTCCGATGACAGTACCCTTGACTTCGCTTACTCCTTTGACACTCTTGCGGACTCCAGAGTGAATGCCACATGTGTTAAACGGGATTGCATGATTAGATATTGACAAACATTCTTGCCAATATCCTCGCTTGGGCGTTGAATTCAATGCATAGAAGTCCCAAAGTTGTCTTTTCTCATTAAAATAAGAACATAATTTATCCACTCCTGTTTCTTTTGATGGAGTACTGATGTACGATACACCATCTTTCTGCATTCTTAGCATTAATATTTCCAGTAAGTTAAGCTGGACAGATCAACTCTTCTCAGTTGCCAAAGAAGCATCGAAATGTCTCGGATTTCTGAAAAGGTGTAAGAAATGTTTCAGACCGTCAAATCTAGCGCTCCTCTACAATTCTTATATCAGACCTGGAATCAAATACAATTCCTATATCTGGGCCGAGGCTGGTCGCACAGCCTTTGCTTCATTGGATTATTGCCCAAAAGAGAGCCTTCAATCTCATTGGCGATTTGGCAATAAATTGTCATATCGACTCACTCGAGCACCGCCACAATGTTGAATGCCTTTCGCTGCTTTATCGCTATATGCATGGTCAATGTTCCGATGAAATATCTAGTCTGATCACTTGTAGAATGATTCCTGCACGCAATACTTGCGCTGCAAATCGCGCACATCCTTTTACCCTTAAAATCACCTTCGGCCGTAGAATAAAATTCCGTGATGCATTTTCCTTCCGAGCTGTGGGAATGTGGGTCAGTCTACCATCTTGTTTTTCCTCCGGCATATAATCTGCGAAAGATTAAGAGTAATATACATCAGCACCTCCGCCGCGCTCTTTACATTCCCAAATTCCTTTCCCCATCTCCTTCCTACCTTGCTGTGCTTTGCATCATAGGGCATTGACTTAAAAATATAAAAAAATAAATATACAAAATGACTTGAAAATAAATAATAAATAAATGATCATTACGGATTCCCGTTTTCTCAATGTTTTACTTTAGAAGTGGGTGAACTAAATAATTCTATAATTTCTATGTAATTAGAATGAGATGTCCTAGATCATTTTATTTATGAAAATACCAATTTTCTTGGAAATGATTCATAGTTAGATTTTGCAAAATATCTTTATATGATCTACCATCAATGTTTGGGAATCCGAGCTCACTGTAGTGTAGGCAGCAGGCAGTTCAGGGATTCATTACTGTCCTGATGAGATCGCCCAGGACTGCTGATCGAAACATATACATACAGTATACTCTCAAAATTTCTTCATGGAATTCTGATTTGCGGCTGTAACCCAACAAACTGACAGAAAGGTTGGGTGGGGTAAATAGTGCCGCGGGTAAGAAGTGCCACCTTTAATATCTCGTAGTATAAAAGAGCAATAAAAAAAAGAATGTACATGCAAGGTATGCACTTAGAATCGGGATAATTTTCGCCACATAGCCAGTAGCTGCCAAGCATTAGATAAGAGCGCACATGTAATAGTGCTATTAATTTGGCAAAAAGTAAAAAAAAACATAGTGCCAGACATTTTAGTTTCTTGCTGAATGTGCTCATCAGCTCATCATCAAATGCTATTTTCTTTGTGAGCACTCTGATACTACTTAAAACTGTAAATGTTTTGTTATCATTGTTTTCTATCTAAAAGCATGCTCCTGTACCGTTCGGAGTAAAAAGTGCCGCGTGGGTAAATTTTAGGTATAAGGCAGATAACCAAGACTAAAAGTTATATCTACCTATTTAAATATAAATAGCAACCTGAATTGCAATGCGGCTACAAAGATTTTTCGAAAAAGTAAATATAAAAATGAAATTTTAAAGTGATGCAACTAAAATAACGCTGGACTATCATATTAAATTTTAATCCTCATCTGTGTTGAATATTTATGATTATTTTTGAAGTTATGAATAAATATCGATAAAAACGTATAGATTCCGCCTTTTTTTTTCTTACCAGGTTGCAACAGGTGGATCTTTTTACCCACAAGAGGTGTAAAAAGTACCAAACGGCTTGCTCATTTAAAATCAATTAATAACGGAAAATAATTATATTTTTTTTTGTATTGGTACATGAAACTGTAAAGATTGTATGTTTAAATTATCATATAATTTGACCTAAGAGCTTATGATATATTGATGACAACTCAAAAAGTGGCTCTTCCAGCCCCACCCTACCATACCTCGGTACTTGTCGTTTGCTTAATGCAGTAGGTTGAAAAATTGCCCGCAAACTTTATATGGGCCTCGGAAGAGTACAAACTCAATCTCCCCTTTCTAAATAAAAATATTTATAGTGGTGATAAGTTTGTACATAATTTACAATTAAATTAAATGAATTTAACTACAAGTATTTAAAATATAAATCTAAACCATGCTCAGAAAATAACTCAGCTTACAAAAAGAGTGCCAATTTTCACTTTTCTTTACAAAACAGCTCAAATAACAATAAAGCATGGTAATTTGTAAGCCTGCTTACCTACCTCCTACCTTGTACCTATTACCTACCATTTATTTCGTATTATTTACAATGGAGTAGTAGAGAGACTAGCAGATGTTTCAAATTGGTTTGAGACTAAGGAATATCCTTAAACATTTAAAGAAGCAATTATTTGTTTTGGATATGATGAGTGAAAATAAAGAGACAAAAACAATGATACTAGCTTTCTTTTATCCAAATAACAATCTTATTGTAATCATCGAAAAAAAACCCATACAATCGGTGCATGGACGTTTTGGTGAGGTCAACCTTTTCTCTTATGTGAAAATCAAATTATGAGGGACTCCGCGTTATGCTCGCAGGCATGATAACACGTAAAAATGAGTTAAAAGCATTAAAAAATGAAAAAGTAATGACGACATTTCCGACATCGTAAATTGCCTGAGAACTGGCGTAGGAAGAAGTTTTCACGACTGCACGTTGATCGGTTGATCGTTTTCTCAGTCTCAAAGCCCGACAAATAACTAAGAAAAGGTATCGAGCCCACTGACTTTAGGGATCCAGAGTAGTAACACATCGTGAGAAATGAGTCGAAGAGAGAAGGATGTGCATTCGAGGACAAAACGACGAAGAGGTTGAAATAATAAAGATAACGTGACAAGCACACAAGCGCGAGGGTGTTTCCTTCCTTAAAAACATGACCGCAACTCTCATCGTTCACAAATGGAAAAATACACATTACCAGAACCCATTTCAACATTTTGTTTATGCCCAGGGCCAAATTCCCTGCCAATAAATCCCGGCGCAATCCCTCACAATTGTTGCGCATCGAAATATTTTCGATTTACCCCCAGGTTTAGTTCATGCGTTCAGCAGAACTTTTGCACAACTCACAAGTTCGAAAAACTCAACGTAAAATTATTTATCCATCTTACAAATGGGAACACATTTCTGATTGGAGACTGGAGCAGAGTATTCATTCTATCTATGGCAATATAATAGCCTGTTCCATTCGATGTCTCTATATATACGAATGTTTGCTAATATATGGCTATCCTATCCTATATCCATATCCACCTAACTATGTGTAGCTTTGTACAGATATTTAGCTGTGCCCCTCTACTTAAAACTTTGAAGGCAAAAACCTTATCTTGGAGTCTGGATACACAAATCAAAAAGTCCTCGGGGCAAAGTTAAGAAGAATTTCAGGCCCCTGGCGATTTGGATGGGTTTCGAATTAAATCTCTGGTGCACATCTACTCTCAAGGAAACATAGAGAAAATGCCACGAGCATCAGCTTTAGGAGAATGTATAAACGACGTTCGGATTGGTTCAGGGTATGTAGGTATATCTAGCCAGATATTCTCATCCCCATGTGAATTATTTTGGGTTGCCATATTAACTACTTTCGTAACAATTTTTAATCAAAGAGGAGATTGTGAGTGATAGCAGCTGCTGCTGTTTAGAGATAGCTTTACATTTCCATTCGTATTGGTTCTTTAAAGATTTAGTAGAACTTATTTAAAAAATATCGAGGTAAAAATACCAACGAATATCATTTTAACTTGTGTGAAACCTTTGTGGTATCTCTCCACTAATGAAGGATTTTGGGCAACGAGAGAAAATGATGGGTTTTTCTTGTGACAAAATTAACATATTTTTCTGATGTTAGGGATTAATCACATTATTTTTACAACTAAAGAAATTTCGAACTTCAAACCTGATTTAGTACGTATGTATGGAATGGTAATAGGATTGGGATTATATTTTAATGTATTTAATCACATATGCCTGTAAACAACGGAGAGTTATTGCGATTATACCTGTTGAAATATTTGTTTAAAATTACATAAATAAATCTACTGAAAATATTTTTTTATTGGCTAAAAGATGTATGTAACTTCACTTAAGCTGAACCCTACCTAGGTGCAATAAAATTAGCCCGGGAAATTTTCCGTAAAACAATAAAATAAAGGATTTCTGCTCAATAAAATTAATAAAATAACGGACAACGAATTGCTTTGTAATATTTTGAAACATCTGCTAGCCAGATGTATTATTTTCAAGGGTATAGTTAGGTAGGATAAGTTTTAGTTTAAATTTATTATTTAGTCTCGTATAGATTTTCAAAGAGTAAGAGTACATGTCCGCTTTCCTAGTATCAAGTTGTGCTATGAGTAAATTCATATAATATTTAAAGTATAAAAGTTGACGATGAATTTCAAGTAACCCTTGATTGATTGATTGAAAGTTGAGATCCCAACCGGACGCTCTTACGAATTCGAGTATTGGCTCCCAGTCCTCCTTGCCAGCTTCGTGCAGCTCGTTCAGGAGGTGTAAGCCAAGGAATCTATGACACTTTCCGAAGAGGGCTGGACAGTGACAAAGGAAGTGAGTCACTGTCTCGGATTCCTCTCCGCATCCCCTACATACAGGGTCAGCAACAAGTCTTGTCCTGTGTAAGTGACCTCTGAGACGAAAGTGCCCAGTAAGAATTGACAGCAGGGCTCTCAGAGTTGGCTTGTTTAACTCCAGTAGTTTATTTGTATCTTTTGGGTTAGGTCTGTGCCACTGCTTCTTTGTAGTTCTACCTGAGAGATGATCTATCCAAAGGTGACTGTGTTGGCGGTCGACCCAGGCCGAGATATTAGAAATAAGGTGATTTGGTGCTATTCCAACTGTAGAGGGGATCCCTCCGAGGTTGCACCAAGACGATCAAGTTCGTCCGCCTTTTCATTCCTCGCTATGACCTGGCAACCAAAGCACCATTACCCTGTTCTTCCGAGAAAGGAAGTTCAGGGTACAAGTTTGTAAGAGGTTTTGACAAGGCTTTGACAGCTGCCTGGTTGTCCGATCAGAGTGCAATCTCCTTGTCATCAGTGTCTCTAAGTTAAGGAGATGCTTTCCTGCTTCCAGTATGGCTTTAACTTTCGCCTGGAAAACCGTCACATGGCTTTCCAGGTGTATGGCAATTTCCACGTGACGCTCCTCGCAGAAAACGCCGGCTCCGGTGTTTTCTTCCGATTTGGAGCCGTCTGTAAATATGATAGGGTTTGTTAATGGCTGAAGCACGGAATGTGATTCCCATTCTAGAGGATAGCTAGATGGTGTTTGAGTTACCATTGCCGTCTTCTATGGATGTATGTATCAATCAAGTACAATACCTATGAACGATTGTAAGGGTATGCAATCTAAATATAATAGAGTTTCTTTGGTGGAGCTGCCTCTTAAAATCAAAATTAGATTGCTTGTTAGATATATCAAGGAAAGTAAAAAAGAGATCCGGCAAAGGATTTTGAATGAAATAAAGAAAATTTTCGATTTATTTAGTTCATCTTTTGACAATCGACGCATATAGAGCGGAAACAGCGGTTTACATCGAACCCTGTTTCACGCAAACGCTATCAGTTCAATAGATGATCTCCAATTGACGCGAATAATCTCCTAGCTAGTAAGACAATGTCGCAAGGAGGTTACAACACTGTGAAGTTCGCTTATGCTTATGACACAAATAGGGTAATGATATCTAGATATTCCGAAAATACGATATAAACAAATATATGTATGATTTTGAGGGAAAAAAAGAAAAACAATTGCAACTTCTCCATATTTTGATAATAAACGTTGTTTCCGCGGAGTTTAATATTTTCATTTATTTTTTCATTATTTTTCTCGGATAATGAACATTTAGCTCCTTTCGACTATATGTTGATAAAAAAAAATTTTTTTTCGCTTTATTGAGGAAGCACA
Source organism: Dioctria linearis (assembly GCA_963930735.1). Lineage (NCBI taxonomy): Eukaryota > Metazoa > Arthropoda > Insecta > Diptera > Asilidae > Dioctria > Dioctria linearis. The sequence continues at coordinate 238,904,464 of OZ005740.1, read as the reverse complement.
GACATATTTTTGTTTAATTTGACATTATTATATTATTACTACAACTAGATGGCGCTATGCAACGTAAGAAGTGCCAATGATCAGGCCATACCTAGTTATTTTTGAGAATACGAGTATTGATATCAAGATACCTAGTCTATGCCCACTAGTTCTCTGAATATATTGGGAGTATTTGATGACACACATGCTGTATAAACAGGGTATTCCGAATATCTAGATATCGATACCCCATGTCTGTCTTAAGCAATATTGTTATTCTCGACAGGGTTTAAAGGTATGGCAACACGGCACTGTCTAGACAAGGTTCAGCGATAACAAGCGGAACAAGCCTTCGTTAATTGGTTGGCTTGGGTCGGTAGTTTGATCTTGCTCTTTATATTTGAAGTGATATGCAATATGAAGTACATGTAGTCAAGTAAGTATTTTGTTTATTTTACGTACATGATTTATTTATGCCAGGCTTAGTAATTTGTGGAGATATGTACCTAATATTAATATGTAACTAATTATGAAATGCATGATATGATATTTAGGGATCAGAGTATCGTGCGTGGTATGGTTATGATTATGGGATGACAACAGTTTCTGATGTGGTTTATCGTCAATGGGTTGCACAGAAGAGTTTGAAAATTCCAACCACTTTGTTGCTTTTTCCAATACTAAAAGAATTGAGAGCTTCTTATTATGGTTCCGGCATAATAGAAGCAAATGAGTTTCTGACTACTTGGAACAGTAAAGATTAGCTTAGTCTGTTCAAATATATTTAAATATCATTAGAATTTCGAAAATTTTTAATTAATGAAATCTACATTATGCAACTAAATCAAGTAATAAATTAAGTTTATACATAGATATACATATATAGTAACCACAGCCACAATAAATAATAATGGGTGAATTATGAACTAAGTCACTTTAGTAATTATAATCAGAGCTTGGAAGTTGATGACCTTAAAATTTGGAAAAATTACCATAAAAATGCATTTAAAAAGTGACAATAATAATTTTACAAAAAATGCACCTTATACAAGGGGCAAAAGTAATGTCATAATGCGAAAACGCCATAATTTTTGCAAATGGCTTCCAATGTCATTGTGCTTTGACATTAGACGCTTTCGGCAAGCACATTCTCAGCGAGACAAGTTAGATATTCTCAGTTGGTTCACTGAGCCCGTTTAGACCGTGCCATTTAGAACTAGTTTTAAGTAAGTCGACTTACGTAGAACTAATATAAAGTGGTATAAACATGCCGCATTACGAAATACTAGTCCTACTTTAATTCGGTTTGTGATGCGGTACTGACCTACAAAAATTAGTATTAAACGTAGACATAAACGTCATATAAGGAATTTGTTTACAAACTTGAATGCGGTTGTTCATGGATTTGTTGATAGGGTAAATTTTTATTTTATTTTAATGAAAGCGAAGTTGTATTAAGACGGAAAAAAGTGCGATTAGTCTGAGAGAGACAAATTCCCTTATAAACTTTTGTATTGAAGAAAGTATTCCGTCCTTAATGTATGGTAATAAATTTGAAATTAGGAAATTATTTAAAATTTTCTTTTATGCTCAATTCTTTTATAAATGAGGTGTACAAACAATCTTACAATATTCATTTTCCTCGTGAAGAAGCAGGCAGATCTAAAAAATTTGACAACTGTCAAAGCTTTAATACGAGCGGACTAAACGGCAGCCGGATTAGTACTACGTAAGTCGACTTACGTAAAACTAGTCTTAAATAGCTGCGGTCTAAACGTACTCACTGAGACTGCACTTTCGATGAACTGTCTTAGTTCCATATTGAGCTACAAAATTCGAACGCAACCACTGAACAACTGAGACAAGTGAAACTAAATATTCTTGTCTCAGTTGACTCAGTTTCGTTATTTTGTGATCTTAATTACCAATTGAAGTTTAGTAAGCTATTTGAATAAACTAACAACACATTCCTCAATTTATTACTATCCAATTCTGTGGTCAAAATTATATAAATGTCAAAATTGGAAAATCAGCTGATTGGTTTGAACTGAGACAACTGAGACGGTTGCTCAAAGTTTTGTCTCAGTTGTCCCACTGAGACAGTGCTTGCCGAAAGCCCCTATTATAGGCAGATAGAGAATTAGTTGACAACAAGTAATGGAGCCATACACACCTAAAGAACGCAGAATTATTATTTTTGCATCTCCCCAAAGTGACATTTGCAGTGAAAAAGTGAATGACTCTAATTTTTTTGTGAATGCCGACGACACCACCGTAACTAGTGAGCGCTACAAACAAGTTGGCGAATTGTGTCTCGAGCATTGTTGGTTTCAGCAGGACGGAGCAACCACTCATACAGCTCGGGTAACGTTGGATATTTTGAAACACCAATTTCTGCATCTTTCTTTGGAACTTTTTGAAATCTCGCGTTTACCACAATAAACCACGAACCTTGTCATCAATTTTACACCCTCAAATAAGCTTTTCGTGAAAACAGAGCCAAATTTTTTTCATTTATAACAAAATCACATCCAAGTCACATTAGACATTACTTTTGCCCCACCTTGTATAATTAAAAAAAACTTTTGTATTTCGACAGTTTTTTGTAAAGAAGTGAAAAATAAATTTTTTACACATAAATAAAAAACTGAAAACCGAATCCATCCCCGTCTGGAAAATTATATCGAAGTAAATCTGCAAAAATTTAAACGATCAGGAGATGGAAATAACTAAAATATTTAGCTGGGTTTATACTCACTTATGTTGAATGATGAGTGTCATTTTAAGATGTTCAAATGAAAATGAACGCCGGCTATCTGACAGCACATTTTTATACAATATACGTCCACAGAAGTAATTGGAGCATATTTGAAATAAATAGAATTAGCCAATTGCAAATTCTCTGCATCACTATCTAAACGCAATACAGAGAACTATGTATTTAAAAAGAGAGATGTACTTACAAAAATGCAAAAATTGTATTAGAAGAGTATTTCAGCTATTAGCTCCTTATCACATTTTTAATACAGACTCTTCATGTAGTTACGAAAAACAGTGGGTGTTTCTACCGAGGTGCTTCATGATGATAGTACTCACCTAGGCAAACAAAAACTCGTATGGCAGAGGGGGGGAGGCAGTTACAGAGTGGTTAAGAAAATATCCTAGGTTTTCACAAAGGACCTGTATCTTAAAAAGTACAGGCTGTTCGGTCACAGTCATTGTATGCAGGAGCTTCATGGCCTTTCCAACGACTCCTCAACCAGCCCCGCACTCCCCTCTTCCCGGAGTTATTGTAGTCTAAAGTAAAAATTTTGGTTTTTATTACTTTTTTTTTTAAGTTTGACCTCTTTTTTTTACAAAAAGGTGGTTAACATACCTTTTTTTTTATGAAAATTGTAAATTGTGCACGGTTAGAAATATTGGTATAATAGATAAAACTATTTATACCAATGAATATATAAAAATATTTATAGGATTTTTCATATAAAATTAAGTAAATTACAACGTAAAAAACACACGTAAAAGCTTATACACGAAGAATAAATTTTATACAAATTTTAGATAGAGTTTATATACTTCATAAAGACCTGATACTACACAGTGTTACAGCTGAGTATGAATTTACTTGGTTAAGTTTTTATATTAAACTCTTATAAATATAACTTAACATTTTATATAATTACTATATGGAAAACCCTTCAGCTATCTCTTTCCGAATATAATCAATTTAAATATATAAGTAAAGAGACTTCAAAACTATTCTGCAACTTAGCTGTACAGTTCATTTCTAAGCCGAAAGCTGGAGTGTGTGCCTCGTGTTTTGGTCAGGGACCGAATCAGTTATGACTTTTTACGAAAAAAGCCAACTTTACCTGTTATTGCTGACCGATAATAATTTGAAGCTAAAAAAACCAAGCTGGAAAGGCCTTTTATTTTATCTGGCAAGCTTGGCTTTTTATTTTATCTGGCAAAAATATAACACCAGCTTGGCTTTTTATAAAAATAAAAAGCCAGCTGGGCTTTCTATTTTTTCTAGTAAAAATAAAAGGCCAGCAGTTTTGAAGCTGGTTATTTTTTTGAGGAAGTATGAAAAGCTGGTTTCTTACTTTTTCTATCAGAGTATCATTTTTGGCTAGAAAAAATTAATTTCCTTTCCATTAAAAATAATTCGGATATGGGAACCTTAATCGCTTTTCAAATAATTTGTCGGCACTACAGCGCGGCAACGGCGATAGGAAGCAGCCGACAACGATAAGGCGCGCTCGTGCAGCTGTTAAAGTTTTAAGAACTCCGGCTTTTCGGTTAGTTAATGGCGACATCCTAAAATAAGTCAGATGTAGAGCACATCGTAAACTCATACCTTCCTTTAGTTATTATTATTGATAATACTTAACTACACATTTATTACCGGATATCGGATAAGAAAAAAAAAATTCATAACTGGTCCGGACCCTGCTTATACTTCCGGCTTCGAAACCTGTTCCTTCCAGCCCGCAAAAATAAAAAGTCAAGCTGGCTTTATATTCTTGCCAGATAAAATAAAAAGTCTATCCAGGTTGGTTCTTTTAGCTTTTTTTAATAAAACGTTAAGTTTTCAAAAGCTTTGCAGGAATCGAAACGGGTTTCACGAGACATCTTTTGGTATATTCCACAAAATTCCACGATCATGATTTATCCCAGCTTTTTTTTTGTTTAAAGTTTTCAAAATACCAGTTATTTTCTGTCCCTGGTTTCGATAAATAAAATCATCTGTTGGTCTGTTGGTAGTCAATAAGTTTAATTATATTAAAAATGTTTTCGGGAATTTACGTATTTGCAAATTCAGTGTGGCGAAAACGAAGAAAATTATTCAAGTTTTCTCAAAATCTTATCCGGACCTTTCATATGAAGATTTTGTTTCCGAAGGTAAAAATGACTTATTCTTTCAACAAATTTAATTATTTTGAAGTAGCTTGCAAATAAACATTTTCATTTGTCCTGAGTTGGTAATTTATACATAATAATTAATTAATTTCTGTCTAGATACATTACGACTTCGATCTCTTCTATTCTGAAAATTGCAATTGTGTTTATTGCAGTGAAAAACTCGAGAAAATCAATTTTACATACCAAACCCTTACGAGAAAATGGTTAGCTTTAATTTTCTTAGTCAAAATTTCGTTCGTTATATTTATCATGCTTTTAAAGACTGGGACTCAATTTTGAATATGCTGTAATTACTTTCTCCTCCAGCAAATGGGAAGATAAAGCTAAGCCGTATTACAGACGAAGTAGCAGTTAATTTAATAGTTATACTAAAAGAGGTAAAGAAGAAAACAAGTTTGTCTATATATTATATACATATTTCAATATCATATATGTTAATTCCAGGCTGGGCCAACCACTGAAGATCCGAAGAAAAACTCGTTTTATTATCGCCGTTGACAAATGTAAGTCAAATATTTTTTAAAGTAGGTATTCTTAAGTTTTTTATTTTTTCTAAGTAACTATGTACTTACAAATATATTATACGATCCTTTTTCTTTTGTAAAACAAACTGAATTTATTCATTTATAAGCGTTTCAGATTACTTTCATACTTTTCTCCTATTACTTTCAAGTATACTATCCTGAGGTAAATTTTATAATATTTGGTTATATATTTCATTTATAGACGTGTGGGGTAGTTTTAAACTTTTCCCTATCAATTTCAAGTACACTATGCTAGGGTTAACTTTATAAAAACCTCCTATCAGATTGTATAAGGTATCATTGTATACAACCAATATGAGATTTTGAATGGACCTATATACATAGGAAAATTAATACCATTTTTAACCGTGTGGATTCTCCTCTTTAATTTCGCGAATATGACGAATTGGGGTCCCATCCTTAACACCTCTCCATAGTGGATCCGAAAGAAACTTTCTTTAAGAAGTGACGTGGTGAGTTATATTTCTTCACAAAACTTTGCACAATAGCAACAACAAATGCAACAAGCACAACAACAGCAGCGTAGCTTAAATCGTATGTAACTAGGTGAGTACTAGATTTAGCATTCAATAAATAAATTTATTAAATACGCGGCTAACCCGAAAAAAATAAAAATATTATTAATTAATTTTTTTAATATCCACCTCCTATCTTATTTAAATGGAACAACTTCTCTTCCTTTTCCGAATAGCAAATTAATATAGAAAATTGGTGGCTTAATATATAATAAGAGTTCAATAAATAACCTTCTTATGCAGATGCATAAGAACAAAATCTCAAGGGTTTCAACTAGTAAACAAGTACTCAAGACTATAAGAGGAAGGGATGAAATCAATTTGTCTGCATTATAAAAAAAAAACAGTTCGCTTGCGCAGTTATTTTGAAACTCAGGTAAGCGTAAATATTAACTTGGATCGAAATAAAATACTCATTAAGCTGTGAGACTTAATATAACAAATCTATATGTAAGTCACTCTAACAATATTGCATCGATACTATAAATTTACTTACAGAGCCATTTCACAAATTTTATAATTATCTGTTAAAAAGCCCATCAAAACACGCTCTTCAAAAATATGTGGGAAATTGTGTTCATATGTTGTAATAAATAACATCAATGACAATAATTGGGGAGCGAAATTTGAAGGCGCACCTTTGTCCATTCTTATTATATGTCATTTTCCCAAATATAGGCCCTTATGTTTGGGCTGTGTTGCAATTAAAGTAATTACATATGGCTTGTATCTTTCTTCCTTAAGGGAAGGTAAGCGGTTGGTGCTGGACATGAAATCCCAACAAGGAAGTAAGACAATTTGTCAACGAAAGTAATAATATGAGGGCAATTAAAACGTTCGCTGTAACTGCGATGCCTGGAACAAGTTTTAACCAAGCCCAGCGCAATTCTCTTTATATGGACGTACATATGTATGTACACACACTCGTTTTCTATTACCAAATCTTCCCTAGCCGGAGGCGGGCATTGACATTTGGTTCAATTGGAAGTGATGAGGGGTAGTCATTCGCAGAGCCCGGGGGTTTCTTGGGTCTACCTGAAGTGTACTCCAATTAAAAAGTTAAGATCGGGTCGTGCCTTCTGGATCTGGACTAACATGGGTATATACATAAGATTATATATATATATATATATATATATTCGTTTGTGGACTTGACTGTTTTTTTGGAACCGGATGGCGTTCTCTTTCAATCTTTTGACATAATTGCTTGTTTACTCCTCAAACCCTTGCGGGCCTAATTTAGGTAGAAAAACACAAACACTTGTCTAGCCCTAGGCCAATTTTACTCCCGGCGAAGTGAAAATTTGCTTTTTGCTTCCCTTGCGAGGCGCTCCTCCAGCGTAGTTTACAATTTTAAAGTTTCTGTGTGAGCTTGCCTCAAAGTCAACCACTTAAAATATCGGAGCTATGTGGACTTATAGGAATGTGATTCTCATATATATGTACCTACATAAAGTACATACATTTATGTAAGCATATGCTAGATACTTACATTAGATATTTTCTTATCTAAAAAAGTGAATTTTATGTTAGAAAGTACCGCGGCAATTTAGCAATATCAAATGGAAAAGCCCGAAATTAAGTTGATTTTGTGCAGATTCATCGAAAATTTCAACCGAAACCCATTTCAATTGTGATAATCGACTGCATTTTAGGAAGCGAGGTTTCGCTTTGACTATTGATGTGCAATAACTAGGCAAATTTGGAATTTCGATGAAAACGAAACTCAACTCAACTTGTGCAAATGAAAGCGCCTCTTTGGCTTCGATTTCACTTTGACGAGTTTAATCAAGCACGGCATTCAGCGTAATGTAACAATTTCAGATTTCGTTAATTGAACCATTCTTGTGTGAATGGAATGCATCTGATGGCTGAATGTCGTTTGTGAATAATTTTACACTCCACTTGTTAATGCTATTGAAAGCCGTCTGTTAAAGAGCTTATCAGGTGTGCTTAACCATTGGTCAGTAATTATCATGAGGTGAAAGTCTATAAGGGTTACGTTTCAGCATTTACCAGTGAACACATTTTATATGACAGCAATATTACAGATAGTACATACCTATATAATTTTATGCTTGAGCGATTAGTAACATCTTAAACTTGTAGTAAATATGTATTGAAATTTCGCAAATATTTTGGGATTAAATATGCCTACCGAACAATAAAAAAAATTTATTAGTTTTGAATTAGAAGATTGTTTAGGGAACCAATAAAATATCAATTGAAACAGCCAAGAGTCAGGCTTGGAAGGAACATTCAAATTTATGAAAAGCATAAAATGTATGGCCCGACTAAAAACGATTCTATCTAAAGAACATATCTATTAGTAACGCCTAATTTTTGACAAAGTTAGATGGGGTTACAGCTCTCTGTGAGTCCTTGGACCATTTAATGGGTATACACACTTTCTCGATTGCAATGATAACATAATTCTGATGTCCAATCAATCATATTGAATGCAATAGAAGATTATTACGTGACAAAAGATTGTGCTTGGTTGGCATACAGATTACTGCCAACAGCGTTACCGTGACTTCATGTTTTTCCTCTCTAAAAATGATACATTGATACATTTCTTTTTATAATTGATATAATTATTTAAATGAAATTTCAACTTTTTTTTAGTAATTTGTAAAGTTTTGAAGTCATTGTTCAAGAATTTGTAAGATTTTATAGAAAAAATTTCCTTTATATTCCACTTTTTCAATCCTTATTATCAGAAGAGTAAATTTTATGTTTTTTAATGGTCATTCAAGCTATTTAGTATCTGAATAATTGAATAAATAACTAACAAGGAGTAAAAACTTATGTGAGTGTCATACTGGGAGCAAAATATCTTTTTCATTCGAAATAAGTTTACTAAATGAGACCTTTGGCATTCTACAGTATTCGGAATCGAACCTTATCACTTTTCTCTGTATTTCTCAAACCAGAGCTAATAATAACAGAATTTCTTCATCGGCACTAGAATACATTTGGATAAAATCCACCGCTCCCGGTGTGAACATTCTATTCTGCCGAGTGGCACCGCGCCGGTGCCGGTGTGACCAGGGCTTAAGCCACTTCACTTGATAAAGTTGCTCAACTTCCGGAACTCTGAAATGTTTACTATGAGAAACGTCAAAATCTCACTTATTAAGTGAAATCCGAACGTCAGCTTATTCATGTACAATATATTCACTCGATTTGCAGCTTTTTGATGTTAGCTATTTATTCAATGAATTGAATTCAAACGGTAAGCCAATAAACAATTTAAAAATATTTAAAAAATTTTAATACTAGAATTGAAAATAAGAAAGAAATCGATTAATTTTATTTTACTACTTAGCGACAGCTTATATTTATAGGATCATGAGCACATTGTTAATAATGTTATAAATACATAGAGTGATGAAATAAACACTGAAAGAAAAAACTATTGTAAAATTTCCCAAGTTGGCTAGGGCAGACATTTTTATATGGGAATGAAAAACTTGTGTTAAATTATACTAGTATTTTTCTAACTTATAACTTGCTTAAGGTTAGAGAATTTTATTAAACTGTCTTAAATTAATTAGGCATCGCATCAAAGCGCTTGGCAAAACTTTATCTAAATTTTAACTAAGTTGCCGCGAAGTTAATGTTCAAATTAAACAATATAATGAGGTTTTATTGATATACCCTGTATGATTAGGAAAATTTCCTAAGTTCATGGAATTTCTCAAAATATGAATTTCAGATCAAATTTCATGACAAATTGTCAACGGCCTCTTCTAAATTTTACGCAATACATCCTCTCCAAACACTCTAGCTTTGTATAAAATAACCAAAGCTTGGGCAAATTTTATTCACCGCAGCTTCGTTAGCTAAGCTAATGTAAAAAACACCCAAGCCTTAGGTGATTTATACAGGCACAATTGTACATTTTATTGCGTTGATGTTAATTCTCGATAAATCTTGCTGAAATTCACATAAGGTTGTTGTAAAACACCCAAAATTTAAGGCAAATTTGTTTAGGTTCGTGTTTATAATGGATTTGTATTCTAATTCTCTAAGTTGGATCGTTTTCTATTCGGAATATTTGTGCAGTTTACTTTAAAGTGTTAAACAGAGTGCAAGTGCAAGGCACTTTCACATCAAAAACAAAAACCGAAATATGTAAACCGGAAAACTCCATTTATTCCACTTTAAAACAAGATTTTTGTTCCAATGATTAATAAAATCCTGGAAAATAGGATAAAGTAAGAATTTTACTGAGAAAATAGGATAAAAAATAATTTTTATGTTTTCTGGGGCGAAAAACTTTTTCGACCGAAGAATTCAGTTGTGTTTTTCTTAAAAATCTGAAATAAATTTACTATTTTATTAGTAAAATTATTAGTTTATCCTAATTCCCATGATTTTATTAATCATTGGAGCAACAATCTTGTTTTAAAGTGGAATAAATTGATTTTTTCGGTTTACATTTTTTCGATTCTTATTTTTGATGTGAAAGTATCTTAAGAAATAAGACGAGACAACGCTAAAAACAAATCTGCGTAAATTTTAATTATATTAATTTTAATTTTTAATCATATCGTTGCATAATTTGGTAATGATTTTATATGTTTTTGTTTAAAATTAACCACTTTTCCAAAAAGGAAGCTCAACTTGCGAGGCGGGGCAAAAACACTGTACTTGATTTTACAATTGAAAGTGAAACATTACCGCTCAATTCGTCTGTGGAATCGTGGATTTGAAATATCAGATCCCCTTCTCTAAGCACAGGTAGCATGAGTGCAGAAAATTTAATTTGAAATAGTTAATGTATTTTATATTCCATTTCATATTTGTTTATTCTTCAGATTACTGGCAAAGAAATACTACTAACAACTGAACAAGGAAAATCACTTAGCAGGAGATATGCAGAAAACGGATTTTTAACACCTGATGATAGAACAGATCTGGTTCATAAAATAATTCAACACTTCGTCGAAAATGACATTTCAGTAGCAAAGTGTAAGATTTTAGCAGAGCACATTATAAAAGAGTTTCCTACCGAAGACATGGTAAATAAAAAGATTGGGACATTTTTTAATTTTTCATAAAATATATAAATTTAATCTGCAGCATACATATCTTATGGGAAGTGGCAAACAGCCGCCTAAAGGGAAACTATGGGACAGGTACCAAGGCAGAAAACGCGCTTTAAGAAAATTTCGGGTCAGCAGTGAGCCGCTGAAGCAGACAACTAAACAAAAATTACAAGAAACAGATGACGTTTTAGATGAAGGTTAAAATTTAGTTCTTTCTGTAAAATATCACTAACGTACAAAATTGGAATAGCTAATGCAGAAATACGGGAGTTCGCGCAAACTCTGAAGCATCTAAGAAGATGGGAAGAAGTTTTAAAATTATGGAGAAAAACGCTTGGATATCGACGTGCCCAAATCAGTTCTGATATAAATCTTACAGAGATATTTCAGGAATGGCCGCTTCTAAAATATTCCAAAGCTCCTGAATTGGTAAGATTTTACACTATGAACAAATACAAATTTTACATTATGAACAAATAACTTACCTTATAGATTGATATTAATTTTCAATATTTATTCCCTGCCAAAAAAAATGTCACTTGTTAACTGGGAGAGATTTTCACAAGTCGCTAAGAAATTACTACAGGACAGAATTAAGGATATATCTGCAAAAAGTTCCCTCCAAGATTTTATAGAGAAAGAGAGCACACTGGATACATAAAAATCTTAATTTCAGAAACCAAAAATATAATACTATTTGAGTTATTACATGCTGTGTTAGTTCCTTCATCGTGAATCATTGAAGGGAAAAGAAAAGAGCTTACGATTCGGGATTCCCAATCTTCGTTTACGTTGGTGGCATCCCAAACTAATGAAATCAACAAGTTATTGAAAGATAAACGGGACGGATGTGCTAAGCTGAAAACTACCCTCAGCCCCTTATGATTGCGGTTGGAGATTCATCCAAATATGAGCATTTCTACGACAGTCTCGATGGAGAAAAATTCCAGTTTTTGTCATACCTAGAAGCAATTGAGTACTGCTTTAAAATATTTTTCGTTTTAAACTTAAAATATCCAGCTGAATGCATAGCAGTTTGGATTTTTTCCAAAAAATTTTGTTCGAAATTGAAGAAACGCTGGAACAATTTCCAGTAGTCGACACATTCATAGCGGATATTAGGCATATGATTAAGCTTAACATTCCTTAAATTTTGTTAAGTCAAGCGAATAAAGTGGTTTCCTTAATTTCAAAATTTGTTATTTTTTTATTCATTCGTTCTAAGAGTTTTACAATTTTTATTTTGTTATTCACTTCTAATGACTAAAGTACTGGGTAGGTGGCGTTTTGTAAGTCTTCACTAATTTTAATGTGCAGAGCATTAAAATGCTGGTAAAACTTTGACATTTCTTTGATTGTTCACAAAGCGAGTTTATTTAGATTTGACGATTTATATCCTTTAACATGTATAAAAATGCATAGAAATATTAATAATTTACACAAATCATTTAGGCAAATACCATACGTTTCACAAAATAATTTTATATGATTGTCCCAAGTACTTTTGTATGTCAAATAATCTCAATTGGTTAAATCAACTTACACTAATGTAGTATGAACAAGATTATTTGGCAACCTTTCTCAATACTTTGACTAAGGACTTCGACATATGAACAAAGCACTTGGACGGTTTTGTCAAGTCACTTTTTAAAATTGCACAAAAAGTATTAAGTAAGCTGCCGTAAACTAAGATCTTTTATACATTAAGTACATCTTATACTGTATGCTTATGTAAATCACACATCGCTGTTACAAATCATCCGAAAGGCTAAATTGAATTTGCCAAATTAATAACGTATGCATGTATCAAAAGTTATGTTAAATTGTCCAAGTTCTTGATGCCTATACTTTACCTTAGCAAGTTTGGGTGTTGTACCCTAGAACTTGGAAGACCCTTAGATTTTGTAAAATTCAAACTAGGTTTTTAAATGTTTTTACACAAGTTTTTCTTTCAGTGTAAGACTAATTGGATTTGAGACAATATAAAATTTGGTACAGCCGTAGATAATGTTAGCAATATGAAACTTAATTATGTGTTGCACATAAAATAGTATTGGGCACAAACTAAGTCACACTTAATAATAAGAAATAAGTTTGGGAAAAGTATATTAATTCCTGCACTCAGCAAAAAAAAAAGTATTTACCAAAGTTGTTGTAAAATCTTGATCTGAAAGATAATCTTAGTTTTGGAGAAAACTACTTAAAATCTATAGAATATTTATATTTAAAACGTACTTTCACAAACAATGCAAATATTTATAAAACGTTTCGTAAAAAGTACGCACGTACGTAATTTTTAAAAAATATGAGATTGCTTTCGTAATATAAAATGTAAAACTTGCGAATATTTCGTACATATGTATTCTATAGTATAGTTTAGTATTACACGCAGTTTCGTAGACTCAACAAAAGTATCGGAAAATTTATAAAAATACTTACAAAGCCCAACAATGAAGTACAGTTACCTACTCTCTGTATCAGTCAGTTTGCTACCAATTGCGTGCATTTCAGAGTTACACTCTATCGTGCATTGCTGACTTATCTAATATTCTAAAGTTAAAGTAATAATTGTACATATACTGCACAATTAACGAAAAGTATATCATGTGATCAAATTTTTTATGTTGAAAAATTTTGAAATTTCCTGAAGTTCCCAATAATTTTCACAACCCGCCATATAGAACACTTTTCGATGTAGGAGAAGAATATTTGATAAAACACATAGTGAAGGCATTGCCAATCAGGAAAAATTTATATGAACGCTATTCTTAAGAAGATTTTCAGAAAATGATACCAAAAACATTTCCTTATTTATATTTTACAAATTGGAATAACTTCTCACCTGTATTTTACTGCTATTCTTTCATTCTCATTCATTTCTATAACAATTCCTCAATCCTTACAATAAAATTAGAAACATAAATATCTTCTCTAAAATCATAGTTCTGGTAATGCTACAATATAAAGGCGTGTTCTTACTTTTTACTTATAGGACGACAAGTTGAATATGGGTTCCAAATTTTCCCTATTTAAGTAAAAGTTGATGCCACAAAAAATAGAAAATCGTTCATAACTTCGGAACCGGAATATACAAGCCATCAAGGAATACTTGAATGCGAAGATACTGGACCGGTTAGCGGCCAACATTATACACTTCTTGCTTTATCTTGTTGCTGGTATTTTTCAAATAAAATGTTATATTTTTAATTGGGCTACAATTGTTGCAAATTAATGGCAAAGATTTTAAATTTGTTTCCAAAAATTTCTTTTCAAATCGACATTTTGTTAGAGAAATTTTCGAGGAGTGCTAATTCGGTAGGGTTAATATATAACCCTATAATTGCTTTAAATTAAATATTTGCAGAAAGCTGAATCTGATATTAATTAATCCGTCTATGGTGATTTTCCCAACATATTACTTTTCATCAAATACCCTGGTTTTTGTAAGCTTTCGATCACAAAAAAATGCAAACATTTTTCTTGTACTGAAAATTCCTTAATGATATAATTTTAAATTTTTTGAGAATCATTTAAGGCTAAAAAAGAATATACCTAGTACTTGATAAATATAAAAAAAATAAAACTTTAAAAAAAAAACTTTGCTTCAAAATTCGCACTAAAAAAATAGAAAATAATTTTCACTTCACTTGATGAATACCTACATCACAAAAGTTCTCTAGAGTTTCCCTTCATTTTGCATTTTGAATTTTTGAAATTATAATCAGTTTGTTTATATATTTTAGAATTTTCATGATACACAAAGAAAGAAGGTCTGGGAATTGAACTGTAATTTTGTAAGGATTTTGATAACCATTAGGAGCTTCAAATTTAAATTGTTATTTGCTATAGTGTTGAAATTTGAACTGCCTAGATCTTGTTTTATTTGCATACCATGGAAATTTTAAAATTTATACCAAATGTAATATAATTTCAAAATTTAATTAAATGCAAGTTTTGTGACTTTTGTTACTCATTGAGTAAAGGGAAAAATTATTTTCTATTTTTTAGTGCGGATTTTGAAGCAGTTTTTTTTAAAGATTTCTTTTAAATATTTTTAACTTAATTTAATTAGAGCAAATAATTTAAGACTATAAATTTTGCTTTTATTAGACCTCTAGGATCGCACCGATGGCCCCCCCCCCCCTCCCTTGCCGAATAACCTGACTTTTTTTTATCTAGAAAACTATCAAAAACGTGATGACTTGAAAAACCATTTCAAGCCATCACGAAAAACTTTATAAAACTTTGGAAAACTATGAACTTGAAATTTTATATCTTTTAAACGAAACTTGAAATTCGCAAGACTTGAAACATTAGAAGAAGTTAGATCTCAAGTGCACTGTAAAGGTCACTGAATGTGAGACTCCAAATTCGGTAAATAGCTGCAACTTAGTATAAACCCCAACAAAACGGTTATCGTTCCGTTCACGAGAAGAACGAAGCTCTCACTAGCGGCTTCTCTTCTTGATATTACTACAGAAATGATATTTTCAGACGAAGTCAAATTTCTGGAGGCCACTTCAGACAAAAAGCTTACCTGGAATTCGAATCTGTTCCGAGTGACGGAGAGTGGTAGGATTTGTCTGCACGTCTCGTCGTTTCATTGGCAGAACATGGGGTCTGAAACCAAAAATGACGTACTGGATGTAACAGCACAGTTGTTAGACCGATGGTCACCTATGCGGCCGTCACATAAAATCAGAAATAAACTGAGGCTCTGCTTAAAAAAACCCAGCAGCTTTTCCTACAGTACCCATGAAAGCCTTAAAAATCCCTGCACCCCTGCATTTGCAAGTGAAACAGGAAGTGCTTTCCAGTGCTATCAGAGTGCAGAGAGACAGATAAAGCCACGCGATCTCGTTGGTCATTTAAGTATATTAAAACAGATATACTTCCAGCAAATGACGACAATATCTGATATAATCACACTCAAGTGGATTTTGTAAGACCATTCGACGTGGTTTTCGGTGACCGACAACAATGGCGTTCCACTAAGCCATCCTTCCAACAAGGATCGATAGTGTGGCATACAAATGGCTCCAAAACAAACAGTGGAGTCGGACTGAGCGTATATAGCCCTGGGCTGTACCCCTACCGTATTCCAGACCGAGGTATTAGCCATAGAAAAATGCGCCAATATCTGCATTGAAGGAGCCATAATTAGCTCAACCATTTATATCCTCTCGGACAGTCAAGCCATTCTCAAGGCTTTTAAAGCCTACACTATCAAGTCGATGATTGTCTGAGAATGTCCGCAAACCCTTAAAAACTTAACAAGGGGAAACAAAGTTATCCTCATGTATGTACCTAGACAGGAGGCCTTAAAGGCAATGAAATTGCTGACGGCCGAGCCAAAAGAGGAACAAAAGCCCCCTTTGTCGGACCAGAGCCATGTTGTGGTACTTCAAAGTGGCTCAGAGGTACCCTAAATATCTGGGAGAGAGTAATCAAAAATCACTTTATTGGTAAAAGCTCCAGGGACTTCGTCAAAAAAAAAACGGTTATCGACACTTCTGGTGGAAAAGCAAAAAAACTCTTACTTTTCAAGAGAACAGAGCTCAAAATGATTACAAAGCCCTTCTCAGACCATTGCCCATTAACGTATCACATCTTCAAGATGGGCTTGGCTGAGACTTCTGTCAGGATGCTGAGGAAACCTCGGAGTACCTGCTCTGGAAATGCAAAGTATTGGCCAGTCGGAGAACATGATTGTCCTCCACGAAACAACATGTGGAACCTAAGTCCCAGAAGAACTATTCTTTATTATAGTCTAAACCTAGTAAGGGAGTAAATTGAACGGAGAATCACAACAGATCTTTCAGGTCGCAGTGAATGCGAGGCTAATGCCTCCACAAAACAAAATTTAAATCTAGTCAGATGTCTTGCTCGTCGAATCTCAGTCTCGGGCGAAATCGGCATTTAGACCAACGTGATAAAAAAAAGCAAGGAACATGGGATAAATTACGTGTGGGCGAGTACTATTAACTCAAATAAAATTTAAGATGGATTTTTATCCCTTGTTCACTATATATCAGACATCTCAGTTGAGTCATTAGCTGATAGAAAAATGCCCATGTCTTCAGTGTCTCAATCCCCAGTAAAGATAGACGTGAAGTACTCAAGATGTTTTCTGGTCTCACGTTGGGCGCCATTTGATATGGTGTTTAGCTTGTGTGAGGACTGGAGGACGTAAAGTCTGATTTATCAGCCGAAGTTGACAGCTCCTGGTAGCTTAAGGCAGGGCGCCACGCTAGCCCGCCTCAGCTAAAACTAGAGTGTATGGGGTGTGGTCGATTGAAACCTGCCACTACCACCCACCATTAAAAAAAAATCGTGTTTTTATAACAAGGAACAGGAGGAACAAACCCGGGTAGCCAAGTAATGTCGTAACAAAATAATGTCGAAAATTTGTCACAAAAAAGTAGAAATAATTGTGAAAAAGAAACTGTGAACAAAATGTGACAAAATTCCATTGTATGATGACTAATATTTTTTTAGCAGAATGATTGATTGTATGGAAAATTAATCGATGGGTAAAATATTGAAAACGCCGTCCGTCATGTTATTAACCGACTGTTTGACCTCAGCTTTCAGAAGAAAATAAATTTGTCTGTTAATAATATAGGTAAATTGATATTATTAATTCTTCTTATAATTAGAGTTTCAATTGTTTTTATTTTTCCTTGTTTTCAGATATTATAGAAATATCTACATTAAAGATTGCTGCGTACGCTGTACTAGATTTAATTTTATAATTTTCATAAATATATAAAAAAAATTCAAAAATTCGAGTAATTTTTTTTAAATTTCAGTTTTAAATGCATATATACTATTATTACACTTTGAAAAATGCCGACATTTAAATGTCACAAAAATAAGTGAATCAAACGTCACAAAATTTATTAACATTACTGTGATAATCTAAGGCTGGGTCTATGTCATAATTGGGACAAGTCGGTGCACAGGTAGCAAGATGGGCGGGGCGTTAAGATTTTTGAATAAATCGCAAATTGATTAATGGAATATTTATTTAAACATCTAAGACAACAAATTAACGTTTTCTAATTTTGAAATTTGTCCCCCAATTTTTATTGAAAATGATTTAAAAATGAAAATTCAAAGATTTTTTTTAATTTCTCTGGTTTACGGAGCGGGGCTGCCTCAAATTTGAACTAAATTAAATAAATTTTTAACATAAGCTTATTGAAGTTAATAAGCAGAATATAACGGTTTCCGATTTTTAAAATTCTACTTACTTCCGTGGAAATTTGATGCAATAGATTGCTTTCTTAATGGGTAAAATGCAGGTAAAACAAATTATTGTGTCGAATTGTCGTAGATATAAGTAGAACTTTAAAAATCGGAAACCGTTATTTTCTGCTTACTAACTTCAAAAAGCTTATGTTAAAAACTTATTTAATTTAGTTCAAATTTGTGGCAGCCGCGCTCCGCAAACCAGAGAAATCTAAAAAAAATCATTGAATTTTCATTTTTAAATCATTTTCAATAAAAATTGGGGGACAAATTTAAAAATTAGAAAACGTTAATTTGTTGCCTTAGGTGTTTAAATAAATATTCCATTAATCAATTTGCGATTTATTCAAAAACCTTAAAACCGAACCCATCTTGCTAACTGTGCACCGAGTTGTCCCAATTATGACATAGACCCAGCCTTAAATATGTGTCATATTATGTGAAAATTGGCGCCAACTCTGACCACAGATTCAAATCATATTTATCACATAATTTTGACGACAAATGACAAAAATTTGTAGTTGTTTTGTCACTAATATATCTGCTTACCCGAGAAGAAAGTTTATCACTTCAACAAACAGTGAAAGTGGTCGAGTATATACTTGTTATGCTCTGTAGTGATAATCATTTCCTATTTTTAATCTTTGATCGACTAGCAAAACTACTAAGGAAATGCTGCCCACAGTTAATTATAGCAAAGTATGTTCAGTGTGCTCGAACTAAAGGATTAACTTTTACAAAGGAAGTTTTAGGATAATTCGGTTTAGATAAGGTAGAGTTGTCTAAAAATTTTTCATAAGTTGTAATAAAGCCTTAATCAAGCCCTATGCATATTTGCATGTGTAGGTATGTATGTATGTATTTTTTAAGGTTTGATTTTAATTACTTGACACATATTTTCTCAGCTACTTTTATGCTTTTTCTCTTCAGTATGCAGGGTGATTAAGAAAAAAAGCTAGTTTTTCACAAAACACCCTGTATCTTAAAAAGTACCTACATGCCGTATGGTCACAGTCTAAAGCTCATTTATGTATGCAGACCTTCATGACCTTTCTAACGACTGCTCAGTCAGCGCCGTGCCCTTCTCTCCTAAAGAGTTGTTGTGGTATAAATTAAAAATCTCGGATTTTCTTACATTTTTATTTAATTTGACATCTGTTTTTTTATAAATAGGTAGTTAACATAACTCTTTTTTATAAAAACTGTCTCTCTGCTCTTTATTTTGACCTACTACAACTATGTGCTATCTGTAGCCGTTGAGGAGCTATTAGGTCTTAACCTATTCTGGTCATACCGAAATTAGACGATTTTTTGTTTAAAATGACGTATTTTCAGTCACAAGTGAGCAAATTACCTTTGAGAATATGTTTGAGAACAGTTTTGTGAATAGGCTAAAAGCTAATAACTTTTTAAGGGCTACAGTAAGCACATATGTGTAAGTGTGTTCTGCATACAATGAGCTTTAGACTGTGACCGACCGCCCTGTACTTTTTAAGATACAGGGTGTTTTGGGAAAAACTAGCTTTTTTCTTAATCAGCCTGTAACTACTAAACGGTTGATTTGACCCTTCCCCTGCCATACGATTTTTTGTTTGCCTAGGTGAGTACTATCACCTCCTTTTCTATTGACCTCCTAGACGAAAACATCCTGTATATTAATATTAAAGCAAGAAAAATGGTAAAACAGGAATATAAGAGTGCCGTTGGACACATTCAAAATTTCTTTCAACCACATCAACTCGAAGTAATGAATAATGAAAGAAGTTATTTAAACAAATAATTATTGACTAAATAAATAAAGGTAAATTGATAAAAAAAAAATAGTTAATAAATATATACCAAAAAGTTATGATGAATGATTTCCTTCTTATATATTCCCAAGAATTTTTCTCATCCTAAGTTATCGCGACTAAATTCACACATTTTTATGATGCCTTAACTAGTACCGGAATTATTCCGCAAATAACCAATAAAAAGAATGGTATAGCGCATGAAAAAAGAGTTGAACAAACGAAGTGGATTGACTAAGTGAATAGTGATAGTGATTGCGATGACGATAGCGATAATCATAGCGACAAACTTGTTACACAATTCCTTTCGCACCAACGTGATAGATCACAGCGATAGTTATATGCATATGCCTGAACCGAATAAAGAGATTTGGGAAAAATCTGAGCCCCATGTCCCATATAAATTAGAGTTTTCCAATTGCTGGAATCGATGGTGGGCATGCTACGATTATATGTTAATTCAATTTGTACTAGCTCGACTTATACTGCCTCGACTTATTTTTAGGGTTCCGTACCCGGGAACCCTAAGACTTTGCTGTCCGTCCGTCACCAGGTTGTATGTCATGAACGGTAATGGGTAGACAATTGAAATTTTCACAGAGTGTGTATTTCTATTGCCGCTAAAACAACAAATAATAAAAATAAAGTAAAATTAAAGGAGCCCCCATACAAGAAACGAGATTTTTTCGGCGTTATTTTCCTCGTTTTTTTCTCATTCATTATTATTATCATAAGTAGACATTTTTTTTTTGAAATGACAGTATTATTTTTTCACATGACGCCTACTCTCATTTGAAAAAATAAATAAAAAGTACATAGTTTATATTTTGTACGATGGTACGGAACCCTTCGTGCGAGAGTCCGACTCGCACTTGGCCGGTTTTTTCAATAAAGTTTGCCTTACTGATATCAAATATAAATTTTTATATATCGACGTTGAAAGATATGGAAAAAATAGTGATGCAGTTGTTTTAAATGTTTGGTCTATACAGGGTGATTCCCACTAGGAGGTCAGTAGAGCGGGAGGTGACAGTACTCACTTAGACGAACCAATTGTATGGCAGGGGGGGGGGGGCGCGCGATATCAACCGTTTAGGAGTTACAGGGTGATTAAGAAAAAAGGCCAGTTTTTCAAAAACACCCTGTATCTTATAAATTACAGAGAGTACGGTCACACTTAAGAGCTCGTTGTATGCAGAACTTCATGGCCCTTCCAAGCACTGCTCAACCACCTCCACACCCCTCTCCCATCAAGAATTATTGTTGTCTAAACTAAAAATTTCGGATTTTCTTACATTTTTTTTTTAATTTAACCTCTATTATTTTTGCAAAACGGTCGTTAGCATAACTTTCTTTTATAAAAACTGTAAGCTGCAGACTCTGCTCTGTAATATGACCTATTACACCCAATGTCCTATCTGAAGCCCTTTAAGAGTTATTAGCTTTAAACCTATTCTCAAACCTATTTTCAAACCTATTCAACGATAATTTGTTCCCTTAGCACGTCATTTAAAAAAATATCGTTTAGTTTCTGTGTGACCTGAATAGGTTATGAGTTAATAACTGTTTAACGGCTACAGTTAACACATAGGGTGTAATAGGTCAACTTAAAGAGGAGAGTCTCCAGTCTATAGCTTTATACAAAAAAGTTATGCTAATGACCTTTTTGCAAAAATAATAGAGGTTAAATTAAAAAAAAGGGGTAAGAAAATCCGAAATTTTTAGTTTAGACAACAATAAGTCTTGATGGGAGAGGGGTGTGGAGGTGGTTGAGCAGTCCTTGGAAAGGCCATGAAGTTCTGCATTCAATGAGCTCTTAAGTGTGACTGTACACCCTGTAGTTTATAATATACAGGGTGTTTTGTGAAATACTGGCTTTTTTTCTTAATCACCCTGTAACTTCTAAACGGTTGAATGCCCCCCCCCCTGCCATACAATTTTTGGTTCGTCTAAGTGAGTACGATCACCTCCCGCTCTACTGATCTCCTAGTGGGAAACACCCTGTATAGATGAAATTTAAATACGATTTGCTCGAAGAATACCGCCAAATGTTTGCCTGATCAATATCAAAGAACATCTTATACCTCGATTGTCTATGAGGATTCCCATTAAAATTTTACTTGATGCGTCTTTTCGCAGCAAGATATGCTCGATAAGAACCTCAGAATTCAGAACATAGCCTTATAAGTAGATAATTGAAAAGGCCTTTGGAATTTTGGTGCAAAATGGCGAATTTTTGTCAATCCTACTGCAACACAGCCTGAAACAACTATTAAAATTGTTCAAGCCCTATACGCTCTTCTTAGTTTTTTACAAACCGCGAATGGGAACGATAAATTATTACCTTTGGATCAAAAATGGGCGATTTGATAAATTTTGTAGTTAATGGAAGAAGACCAACCCGAGAAATTTTACAAACCCAACGACGTTTTTGTACTTGCAACTTCGCCTGATTTAATTCGGAACTATATCATAATTTGTCGTTAATTTGTCGTAAAAACATCAATTTTTCGTGTCGTGACAAATTATAAAATGTAAAATGTGACTGTAGAAATGTTCTAGTGAGTTGCGGTGCTAACTTGACGTCAACTTAAGAACAGATCCAGTTTCCTTTAGATAAAAGGACACACAAACTTATAGTTTTCACGACAAATTAACGACGAATTATGAGATAGTTCGAAGTTAAGTCTGGTGAAGTTGCGGTCAAACGGTCAAACGCTGCAGAAATTCTTTGTATCGCTGTGATCTATCACGTTGGGTGAGCGTTTACATTCAAAACTATGTATAACGATATATTGCTGTCGCTTGGTTATCGCTATCGCTCCATTATCTCAATCGCTATCGCGGCGGTGTGAACCGGCCTTAAAAGTTTAAGTTAAAGTGAAAGTTAAATATACATTGAAAATTGAAATAAAAAGATAAATCGTCGAAACTAGCAACTTAAATCAACGTGAAAGTTGATACCATGGGACACGATTTCACTGGTTTGATTTGTACATCTAATATATTTATAAGAAATTGTTTTTTACATATTTTTCGTGGAGAAAATCTATAGGCAGTTTTGATCGGAGTTTTTAGTGAATGAGAAATATATACCTGCGAATTTCGCTCAGAACAACTAGCTGGTTTTCGCGGTATGTAAAAAAAACTGATCCCACGGCAGATGGTTTCGTTAAAACAACAAATGTTTCACAAATCTTTTTATTTTCTCACTCCTCGTCGAACTAGCCATCCCATTCCGAAGGAGATAGAAGTATATGGCCAAGACATAGATATCCGACCACTAAATTTATTGAACTTAAAACAATTATATGTGACACCAACCCCAAAAAGCCTAACTGATGATAAAATCTAAATCGTGATTACTAACCCTTTTCTTATTTATAATACTTTGCTTGCAGGACGGCCGTGTTTTCGATCTTATGGGAAATATTTGATTTTGTAAAGATTCTCAATTAAATTGCCTTTGCAAGTAAAAGGATATAGATGTCACTTTAATTCTTGCATCCTTGGTGGTATATATTGTGTAATCTATGTAGCTAAAAATATTTCTACGTACACTTATTTCGATATGTCAGCAATAAAATTCGTATGCTGATTAAAATGTCGTTATGAATTATATTTCCATCACATCAACATCATGAAACTGAGCGAAATAGCTGGAAAAAAAATGTAACTTCGTATTCTTTATAATTATGACATGACTCCGAAAAATCTTTCGAGGTTCAATTGTACCACTGATATTAAAGATGTGACGTTCCGAGGAATTTTCGGAACTGGATCCCGTTCAGATCATCTAATTTGGACCAGATTCCGCGCACCCGTTCCATCGCTCCTTTCGTAATTCAATTCAAAAAATTATGTTGTGCTGATTTTTTATAGAATTACTAGGAGGAGCTCGTCGGCGTTGCCCGGCGATAATATAGATATGTTGTTAGGTGGTTAGAGATAAATAATATCTAAGCTATTATCTGACTCGATTACGCGATTCCGGACTCTAGGGTTTCACTCTGTGCCTGTATGTGTGTGTGCATGTGTGTGTGGATGAGCGTGTATTTTTGTGGGTGCATTCATTCATATGTGAGGGAAAGTGTAGTATGGCCACCCTACAAAGGAGTTGCCCGATTGGTTGCATTTCCAAACTATATTTGCAATTTTTATAAAAACGCCGTGTACAAAATATTAGCTCTCCGCCTCGAAGCCTTGTCAGGTAGCTAAAGTTTTGTATGGCATCACTAAGAAGGGGTAACCCAATTTAGTCCATTATTGAGATTTTATTTACCATTGCTATGAAAACACCACGTAGAAATGTTTTTGTATGGCAACCCTATGAAGGAGTTGCTGGATTGGTCTCGCTTTTGAACTTAATTCAATTTATTTTAAGTACAAAATTTCAGTTATCTACGTCGACGCGTGAGGCAGTGTTCAAATATATAGTGAAAACCTAAAACCTAAACTTTTGTATAGCAACACCAAATAGTGGTCACTAGATTCGTCCATTTTTGAACCTGTATTTTTAATTTCCATGAGATCGTTGCGTACAAAATTTGAGCTCTCCACGTCGACGTGGTCTCGGAGAGCTTTCAAGTTTCCAAATATATACATAAGGAAACACCAAAGTTTTGTATGGTAACATCAAGAAGGGGTTGCCCAATTCAGACCATTTTTATAATTTTATTTACTATTACCATGGAAACACCAGGTACAAAATTTTAGTTCTCCACGTCGACGTGTTCTCATGCAGTGCCAAAATACATAGTTAGAAACGAATGTTTTGTTTGGCAATCCTACGAAGGACTTGCCCGATTTGTAATATTTTTCAACGCCGCTCTCCACGTAGACGCGTTCACAGGCAGTTCCCAAATATATAGTAAAAAAATAAAGCTTTGTATGGCAACATCAAAACGGGGTCGCGGTATTTGGCCCATTTTGAACTTGTATTTGACAGTTTCGCAATATATAGTAAAAACCAAAATTTTCAAGAAGGGTTTGCCCGATTTAGACTGTTTTTTAAATTTTATTTGCTATTGCTATGAAAACACAGCGTATCAAATTTAAGCTCTGTACCTCCAGTCATTGTCAGACAGTGTCCAAATATATACTAAAAAGCGAAATATTCGTATGGCAAGCCTACGAAAGAGTTGCCCGATTTAGTCCATTTTTGAACATGTATTTTCAATATTTTTATGAAAACGCTGTGTACAAAATTTCAGCTTTTCACATCTACGCATTGTCAGGCAGTTTTTTACGTCTCGACAACAGCGCCATCTATCTGGTAAGCTGAAACCAATCAAACACATTTACAAAATTTCATTGAAATCGATTGGGCGGTTTCGGAGATTAGCGTGTACAAACACAGTGACACTGGATTTTTGTGTATTAAGATACCCTAGACAGACTGTGTCGATAATGACTTAATTTGAAATTCAGTCATTTCAAGGAAATGAAGAGGTGACAGACTATGTACGTAAATTATTTCATTTGGAATGTGAGTTAAGATCATAGCAGAGTTCAATAATTTAATTAAATGCTATCGAGAAAATCTGCGAGTATTTACTGTAGTTGCAAAGAATTTAGTAGAAAACAATTTTTGTTGTTGAAAGATACCAAAAGAGAAGAAAGCGGGAAAGAAATTTCTTTCATGATCAGCTGATAGCTGTAACTGCTACTTTTACACTTTCCAATAAATTCAGCTCATTTTAATGACATTAGGTGGTACTTTTACTGTAATTTCACTAAATGGAGTAATATTTGGTCAATTTGAGAATGAAGCGAAATGTTGCAAATGGGTCCTTAATGGACTTCATTTGTGTGACACACTGCAAATTTGACACCATTAAATTAAAAATTAAATCACTATGGAGACAGTCTGTCTAAGATATTAAGAACTAACAACATAGCTTCCAATTAAAATTATAACTATATAAAATTGTCGATTCCATGTATCAGTAAGTACTTGAACAAGTACTGGACAAAACCATTCACGTGGGACTGAAGACTTCTGGTATACAAAGCCTTGTTTTTACCAAATGTATCAGAAATTAAACAAAAACACAAAACTAGTCGGCGGGATTCTCCGACTTGGTTTTACACTTTTGCGTCCATTATTGACATAAGCTAAATTAAGTAAGACCGGACAAATATTTCCGTTGGACTTCAATGTGCTAGTGTACAAGCATAATTCAGCCTAAACAGCTAGCAGAATTTAGGAAGAAGCAGTCGATTTATTCTATCGACACTTGTACACGTTGCCATTCATTCGTCACTTTTTCCACTTGTTACTGTTTTTCTATGCATTTTGAGCCCTTCGTAACTTTTGAGCCAAGAGAGGTAATTTTGGTTTCACTCAAATACCTACACAAATCTTATATGATACTAGTATTCCTATGCTTCAAATATGTTCTAAGGGATTTACGAGTAAAATTAAACAAGTTCCTACAAAATATTAATATATGCAATCAGAAAAGGCGAAGTGTAATGTGCTCAGATCAGTAAATCTTTTTTTTCATAAATTGGTTTAAACACAGGAACGATTGAACGACAGCGTCACTAATTCTGGACCCGTTCCGTTCATTCCTTGTATGAACCCGTTCAGAATGGACCCGAGCATTCCAGATCGACACATCTCTAATTGATATCATTGCTTTTGGCAAGATCGCATAGTTCGATTTTTTGGGTTAAAGAGAGCAAAGGCTTTTATATCGTGTGCATATCTGAGGAGCTCAGATTTAATAGGATTTAATTTTAGTTTATTTGTGTATATAGCATATGTACAGTGTGTGTGAAGCAAACAACCTTCTACTATTCTGAAAAAGCTTTCAGAAAATATCTCTAAAATAATTATATCTTTAAGTGTTTCACATAGGCAGAAAACAGTAAAGAACAGGTAACAGGTTTATGTAAAATAAATAAATTATTCATAACGAGGTTAGAACTGAACAAACTATTTGAAAAAAAATCTTAGATTTATGGTAATGCAATAAATGGCACTATTTTATAAGAGTTATGCATGTAAATAACAAAATGTAAAAATAAATAATTAAGTATTTTTTGTATTAAAATTAATTCTTGAAACTTTTACCAGTTTGAAAAAGAATAAGCAAAAAGCTTCAAAATTATTGCAATATTCTCGTTCTTATTCATAAGAATTGGTGTATAGAAATATGTATATCAGAAAACATTACATTAGCATACATGGATATATGTACATACATATATGGGTATTCATTTCTCTAATGACACAGCAAATATGTGTTTTGGAAATATAAATATCAAACAGAGATTTTCTCATAAACTAAGTACATAACATACTTCCATATTCTAAGGTTACGCATTAGCAAAGAATTTTATAAGTACATATTATAAACCACTATAAACTCATGAGATAAAACTCTAAAGAAAAATAAATTCAAACAATCTAAATAGCTTACCTTTTTGGGCAAGAAGGATCCACAACTAACGAAGTCCGTTGATCCAATGTAACAAATGATGCCCTTTGAAGGAGAAAAAAAAAAGAAGAAATATTATATTACGATATCAGCCGGCACACAGTCACAAACACTATCATAACAAATAAACAACTAAGCACGTGCTTTCTGTTTCTCAAGATTGCGGAAATAGTAGCACATGCTTTCACCGTATAAATAAATGAAAAAATTCATCACCGTTTACCTGACTTGCATCCGAGTCAACCGTCTCCAACAAACTGAATCCAGATCCAGATTCCAGATATGTTTTACGTCTATGCCAGTAGTGTGATTCCACAGCATCCAAGTACCAAGCAGTGTTGGCCAGCAATGTGATCTGCTCTGAGCAGACGCTGAATATGCTCCTCCAACAGTGTTATTGGGAGATGGGGAGCAAAATAGAATCTCTTTAATGATGCTGAATTCCACCAACCGCTCCTACGAATTCTCTAAAAATGCCAAAGTACACCTGAAAATGAATTTGAATATTAATCAATTTTTGGTCAACCCAAATTGCAATCATTTGAAAATTATATTTAGTTTCCATGAAAATTGAAGTCTGTTTGCACAATGGGCCCCATTTGCACCAACCGGTCGTATTGGAGGAGTTATTCAGGGGTGCCCTATGTACGTTTTATTGTATGGCATATCCTGGCGCGTATAGCATTTATACAGCAGTGAGATGCATGTGCAAATAGCCGACAGCGACTGTAGTTATAACACCCGATATTGCATTTTATAGCCAAATATTATTGGGTAACTAGGTAATTATAGCAAAGATAAACAGCGATTCATACAGTGTACAGCAATTATTTGTCGATGCTTAATGTTACTTCATTTATATTTGGGGAAAGCACAATCGTATCACTGCTGATGGTGACTGCTACATACGTACGCCGACAAATATACATACAAATGACAACAAATAACTGTTGTTTTTAGTTTCAATGTACATAATTAGTGTCTAGTTGATGGGATACATGGGGCGATATTATTTGGAGGATGCTTACAGAAGTCTCTGGCATTTTTGCTAAGAAATCTGATTACTGAAATTTTGCACCTCGAATATTGTTGGTGTCAGTTTTGAGTAAAAGAAATACATTTTGTACTTTGTATTTTGAGCTATACGGATAAATGGATTGCAAATGATTGCGATTACTATCACAAATCATACTAAATTTGCTTATATAACGTTACATTAAGATCTCCAGCTACTCGACTGGCATTTATGGTCTAAAGAGAGTACCAGAGTTGTCAAAGAAAAAATACGGCAATGATGAAAAAAAAACAGAACTAGAGTTGGTGAAGAGTCAGCATATGTGACAAGTTTCTAGATTGTCGGGAAGAAAAATCAAAAAAAATTAGTGGCGTCGGAGATATAAGTGTCTGTTTTTTATAGAAGTACAGAGTATCTTTTTTAAATAAATCCGCTGGAACAGTGCAGCATCAATAAAGTTCAAATTTATCTTGCTGAAATTTGTAGGTAGCATTTGTACGAATAAAACCGCTTGATTAGATCAGCGTCGCTTTCTACAGTAGGTACATTCTAAAGACCATTTTTGTCAAATAAATCCTCCGGAACTGTGTATCATCGAAAAAATTTTAATGGTCCTGATGAAATTAGTGGCATTTGTACGATTATATAAGCTGTCAAAAATAAAGAGGATTCTTGTCAAATAAATCCTAACTATAGCCTTTTGCCAAGTGTTAAGGATACATCCAATAAATTAAATAGAAATGGAGTTTATTGATTAAAATCGAACTTTGTTAAGCACCTATTAGAAAATAAGCACATTTCTGACTTAGAACCAGAAAATCTGCATTTTTGTGACAAAGGTAGAAAGCTACAAATGCTGCAATCACTTGAAATATCTCGAGCTCTATTAAATTCAAATTCTGCATTCTTCAACGACCAAACGGATCTTCATTACTCGCCGTTATTCAAACCATTTCATTAGACTACATCAGCAATACAAAAATGCTCAGTGTACTAAAGATAGCCGAAAAGCTGAAACCGGTCTATATTCGGGGTAAATAATTTTTATCAAATAAGTGTGGGAGACAACGGTTTTAAGTTCTCTTATTTATAATGGCGTACCACACAATCTGCACAGAAAAAAAAAATAAATCCATTTGAACAGTGCTGTCTCGATAAACTTATAATTAGCCTCGCTACAATGAAATTCGCTGGAATAAAGTCGGATTGACATAATGTATCTAATTAACGTACTGAAAGCAACTGGGATTTTTTAAGTAACTTATTAAAAGTCAGGCATTCATTCTTTTGTGAAAATCTTAGTTTAGCGTAATTTAGCCGACCAATTGGGTGCGTGAATTTCTTTTATTGATTAAATAGTGGCACAGCGGAGCACACCCGGAGGCTTCTCTGCGGTCGACCTCACAACACAAACAAATGTAAGTTATTGCCATTTTTATTATATCCTTTTTCCTAAATACTTGATTTTGATATCATTATATTTATATATACATAATATATTGTCAGCATACGTTTGAAATATACATATCGTCGCCTGAATATTGATTTGCCCCATCCGCCAAATTTGATATTTTGAGTTAAGTACGGTTTTTGAGATTATTACTGAAGTTGAATTAAATGCTTTGATCATCTTTTTTCTAAGTTATATATGTATAGGAATAAATCATGTCATGTTTGTCCCATATCATATTTTTGCCACAAAAGTTAGTATTGGTTTACCACAAATCAAGTTTGTTTATACTTACATGGGGGGGGGGGGGGGTATCAGTGTGACAGGCAGAAAAATTATGTATTTTTTGGGGGTTTTTTTTTTTAAACGGCTCGATGAAATTATTTGAAATTTTTTGTATTAATTATTGAAGTAATGAAGCATACAAGGAATTTTTAATTTTTATTTTTAGTACATGTTATTAAGCGGAAGAGCGGTTGCAACATGGCGTCTCATAAAAAGACTCCCTGACGGTTGACAGCATAAGTGCCACAGCAAGCATCTAAAATCAAAAATTCAAAAAGATTATTAAATTATAATAGTATAGCTATAGCAGCATCGTAGGAAATTTGAAAATTTTGATTAGTACAAAAATGGCGGACATTTAAAAAAAAATTTGAATTTTACACAAAAATTTTGCAGTAAATTGTTAATAAAAAAAAGTAAACAATTTAAAAAAATACTCTACGATGCTACGATAGCGTAAAGTTTTCTGAAGAGAATCCTTCTTGAATGAAGTCGATTGGACAAAATTTGACAGAGTTATGCTGTCAACCAAAGAAGAAACCGTTGAGTCGCACGCTACTCAAAACATGAATTGTAAGACGCACACTACTCGAAATATGGCTTGTAACTGATCAACTGACACAAATATTCATGTACCTGCTTCATATGCCTGGCTCCCTCTGGCACGCAGGTGGTCTCACAGGTATCAATTTTGGCGTCTGAATAGACGAAGAAGGGTGGTACGCGTCCGGCCGTATAGATGACTCTGGGATCGTCGACACTTGGCGCCAATTTCGAATACTTCAAAGCCGAATATTGTTTTGAAAATTTGTAGGCATATTCTTAAAGGCCAAAACTATCTATTTAAGCAAAAAAAAATTTTTTTTTCTTTATTCACACTGATATTCCCCCTTAAATTAAATACTTTAAAATATTTTTTAAAATGTTGTTGTGATACACGTGCGGAAATTCAAAACTATATTTAAAATTGGATTGCTCCATTTGGCTAAGAACACTGCCACGTAGAGTAAATCAAAAACACTTTTTCCAAAATCTTAGTTTGCTCCATGCAGTTGCAGCGATATTTGCTCATATAAATACAATTTTTGTATTAAAAAAAAAGAGCCCTTTAAGGTATATTATAAAATTCTGCAGCAGCGGCACAAGTTATTTCGGAGTCAATTTTGATGACAGTTGACAGAAACATTCTGTGAAATAAGTTTCGGAATTGATCAAATAAAACACAAAATATCAATTACTCATCCAAATTTATTGAGTCTCCTTCAAAATAGGCTCCATTTAAAACGACACACTTCTTACAACGAACAATCCAATCATTCATACACTTTTTGAAGTCAGTTCAGGGATTGCCTTGAGTTCCTTCAGCGAATTCGTCTTTATGTCTTCTTCAAACGGGTTCCTCGAAACGGCAATTTAAGCTTCGGCTACAGGAAAAAGTAACACGGAGCCAAATCTGGTGAATACGGTGGTTGTTCTATGATATTCGTGGCGTTTTTGTTCAAATATTCGGCCACAATGATGGCCTGTTCATTGTGCAACATCCATGAATTTTTCTTCCAAAGATCCCGTCTTTTTTACGAATACTCTCTCTTAAACGCCTCACAACACCCAAGTAATATTGTTTATTCACTGTTTGACCCTCCAGAAGGAATTCCGTGTGAACAATTCCTCAATTATCGAAAAAAAAAACAGTGATAAGAACCTTAATTTTTCACCGACTTTGCCTCGGTTTTTGGGTTTCGGCTCGTTTGGCAAGCGCCATTCCAATGATTGCTGGCTAGTTTGCATATCAGATTCATAGGTACAAGTCTCATCACCCGTAATGACGCGTCCGATGAATGTAAGGTCCAAATTCACTCGTTCCAGCATGTCTCCAAACACTCGAACACGATGCTCCATTTGAAGATAATTAAGGTCTTTCGGAACGAGCCGGGCTGCGACGCGTCTCATGCCCAAAACATCTACCACAATAGTCCGAACCGATTCATGAGAGATGTTGGAACGATGATTATCAAGCACTAAGGCCGTCCGGAACGAGGAAAATCGTTAACGGCTTCACGGCGCTCTTTGTACCATTCAAGTGCTCTTGTTCTAGATATAACACACTCGCCAAAGGCTTTCTCGAACATTTTTAACACATCAGAACAAGGAATTTTGTTCGCAACACCAAATTTTAAGCATACTTGTTGATCGATATTTTTTTCCATAGTAAAAATCGCCAGACACTTCTGAAACAACTTATATTTCCGACTCTAGTCTATAAATTAAATGACAGATCGCGCTCAAACTCAGCGTCATAATGCACTACATTGCTACCAACGTACGAAAAACAAAAAAAATTGAAAAAAAATTAACGCGGGCGATTTGAAAGATTCAGTCCCGAAATTTATTTGACAGAATGTAAACTCAAAACACCGAACAATTTAAGGACTGCTTAATTTACATTATTAACAACCGACATATAATTACTAGGTACGTGCAATAAAATTGGTGGACTTTTTGCTTTACATTTTTTATTCAATTTTGTACAGACAGTAACGAAAGTATCTAACGCTCTTTTATATTAGCTGTGTTCTTTGTGTACCTTGTTCTAGAACTCCCATATACTGGAGAGAACAAATTGTTCTGTCGACTGAAGCGAACTGTTTGTATTGTTAGCTTCATTTATAAATCTTCTATGGAAATATATTATGCGTTCTTTTGCGTATCTTTTGTTCTGCCCTGTTCTGCGGGCACAAAAAAACACAGCTATTGCCTCTTAAAAGTGTCTATGTTAGCGAAGTGTTTTTGTTTTAAACTTTCTGTCAATATTAATCCAATATTTGTCGATTAGTCCTAATTTTGGACAATTTGGAGATTCGCTTCCTTGGGATTGGGCATCGTAGAAATCTCTCGATTTTCTGCCGTAGTGGCAAGTAGCTAAATCCGACCAGAAAACAAAGCTGATGCATCATGCCTACTAAAGAATGGAAGAAAGCGCTTCTGAAGATACTCCTTAACGTACACATCCATGTTGATTGTGTCTTTTGTCACAAAATGTGATGATTTCTGGTCACACGTACGTATTGCTTGCCAAAGTAAGTATTTACCGGGAAATTATGTGCACCTAAGCACCTAAGCCGAATTTCGTTAGGAAATTTTCATACAAACTGCGGCTTCTGGATTTTGCAACTTTGGCTCTTTTCTGGTGTTCTGTTCGATGTTTTCTGAGCATGGAAACTTCGTAGGCCTTCTCTTCATTTAATTCGATGGACCGTAGTATATCACGTTCCAGCCTTATCAGCCATATTTCTCAACGACATGTTGGCATTTCATTTAAAGTTGTCTACCACTTCTTTGGCCAATTTTTGGTCTAACGAATCTGATTTCCTTCTTGACCCGGACTTTCACTGCACACTATAAGATTCCGAAATTTACTGAAAACATTTTGAATGGTCGTCTTCAGAGTTTTCAATTTTTTAGCTAAGCCTCTTTGAAACATATTCCGATTTTCCATATGGAAAGAATTAATTTGCTGCGTTCTTCTTGGCTGACTTTCACTTTTACTGCATAAGAATTTTGCACTTAACAGCAATTATCAGTGCACACCGTTTTATAGATGCAGTCTTATCAGCGGTCCCTAATTTTGTTTACCTGGTGATGAATGACGGAAGGGGGATAGCTGTTCGGTTGTTTTTTTTTCTGAAACAGCCCTTATTTCAAAATAATGTACCGATTACAATCAACCAAGCTGGATTTAAAGATAAGGAAAATGATATAAAATCTTTTTTGATTTATCTTCCAGATGCAAATAGAAATTAACATATGTATTATCAAATAGTTTTAATACGCATATAAGGAGTATTATTGAGTTATTGCGTAATTTATTTTGTTTCAGTTATTTTTTACCGAATGAAGTAATATTTGATCAAGTAGTCCTTTTTGGCATTCTCCAGTACAAACGAAAAGCAATTATTATATTTAGGGCGGCTAAATTTTAAGTTTTAGTTCTACTCATCATCATCAAGTTCTAAGCAACAAAATTGAGTTACTTGAAAAACAAAATCAAAATAGGAGAATGTAGAATTTTGTTTGCATTCTCCTATTTTCACTAATTTTTTTTTTTTCGAGTCACTCAATTCTGTTGTTTGGGACCTGTTAATGAGTCGAACCAAGACTTGAAATTTTGACGCCATGAAATGATTGTGCGATAGAATAAATAAAAAATTTCTTTTTTTTTGTATTTCATTTGTACCGGAGAATACTAAAAAGGCCTACTTGAGCAAATATAAACTTTACCCGGTAAAAAAATCATAAAATTATATTCATTGCGAATGAAAAAATATTTTCGGTTAGAAAAACTATAAAATATTCAAAGTTAAATAAAGATGTTGAAGTAATAGAATATTTCTGTTATTAGTAATAGAAGAATTTTAAGAAATTTTTATTTTTAATGATTCTAAATCAAATCATAAATAAAAGAGCAAAAAAATTAATTACAAATTAAACATGGAAGTGAAAAAATCATCTCTCGTTAGCTCAGTGGTAAGAGCAGTCGCCCGGCAAGCGGAAGGTTCCAGTTTCAAATCCCGGACGGTTCGGTTGTTTTTTCTCTTGTATTTATGATTTGATTTAGAATCGTTAAAAGTAAAAAGTTCTTAAAATTTGTCTATTCTTCATCTTTGACCGATTCTAACAAGTGTGGGTTCGATTCCCGTCATGGAAAAATAAAATAAGAATTGAATTTACAAAAATTTATTTGTGCGCTTTCATCTTTACTGGTTAATGCCAGCTGAAAGCAAAAACGTTGCATAGTAGGCTAATTACAAATTAGAAATACAAGAGGGAAAATCATCTGTCTCGTTAGCTCAGTGGTAAGAGCAGTCGCCCGGCAAGCGGAAGGTCCCGGTTTCAAACCCCGGATGAGGCTGTTGTTTTTTTTCTCTTGTTTTTACGTTCGATTTAGAATTGTTAAAAAGTTCATAAAGATTCTTCTATTCTCCATCTTTGACCGATTCTAACAAGTGTGGGTTCGATTCCCGTCAGGGAAACATAAAATTTATTAGTAAATTGTTTTGCCCCATATCATACAAGAAATATATTGTTTGAAAATCTTATTTTGCCCCATTAACAACATAGGTTCAAGTTAATGAAATTTGAACGGAAATTTTCTTCTATTGAAACAAAAATAATTCAAGAAATAAATAGACGGAAAACAACTGAGTTTTTATGCAAATTGAAAAAAAAAATATATCGAACAGTTTTTTTATTATAAAGGTCTCAACTTTAACTGCATTTATCTCAAAACTACATTTTTGCATATGGGTCAAAACAGTATTCAGGTGACGAATATATATTTCTTTGCTAGAATTTATCATTTATTTTATATGGTTAAAAACTTTCGTCGTAGCTAACTGTACCGCGCATTATTAAATTAAAGAAAACTTAAGATAAATACAAATTTATCTATAAACATATGTGAGTAGGGGCTGCATAGTAGTTCAAAGAAGACTTTCATTTCATTATTGGATTCTCAGCTAAATCTACCACAAATTAATTCTTTTTGGACGATTGAAGAGCATTGTATACATCTGAGCCTATTACTCCCTCATTTGTCACTCGGATCATTCTACAAATAATTGTAAAGATTTTTTTTTTCTGCAAAAATTAAATACCTATAGCATAAGCTTTAAGTTTAAACAATAGCAAAACAACGAACATTGAAAGTCTGTTAGAAGATAATTACTTCATAGGTAAAAGAAGAACTTACTATTTCCTCAGTTTCACGAATTTTTTCTGCTATTGCATTTATAAAAAAGACTTATGTATATATAGAAAGTATATCTAATTTCTATATTCAGTAGGATCTAGTTTATCGAATCCGCAATAATATTCTATGCCAGTTGAAAAAAATTTGTTTATAACGTAATGACTCTGTGAGGTTTTTTATTTCTTCCCTCACTGAAGCCTCTCTCACTTACAGTAACGGTCGAAGAGGTCCACTCCTCCACTCCAATTTCAAATAATGATAGGAGCATCAAATTATGTGTGGGCGATGTCAAGGTTTGCAAGGGAAGGTACCAAGAGGATCAATACCAGCTGATCCTTACTCAACTCGAAGATAAATGATGTTAAGTCCCTTCTGGACTCAATGTGTTTTGTTTTAAATTCGCCAAGGCACGAATAATATTTAATGTTTATAGTGCATGGTGGTACAGGTTTTTTACAGTTTATACCCACAATGACTCCACAGAGTGAGCTGCCAGCATCCGCTGACAGACTAAACTGCACATCCAACACCACTCGCTAACACTATAAGAACCATAACAGGCTGTGATTACAGTAAAAGTACTTAATTTACACTTCTATTTACAAGAAATACGGAAGTGGAAATGATATAATATACCGCAGTACAAAGTCCCGCATTTATGAAAAACCAAATTTCGTTGCCCGTAAATTAACATCCAGGATAAGAATTCTGAATTGATACCAATTATAAATTTTCAAATATCGTTCCAATGTCAAATTGAGAGAACTGACTCGAAAACTAGGGGAGATATTGAAACAATTCTATATTTGTATCGATAATGAGTAGCGATGAGCAGAACGGATTGATATTTCAATCAAACAATTAAAATAAAAAGAGAAAAAAAAATATTTGGTTGGAGCGAATTGATTTCTGGAGTAGATCGAAACAAAATTAAAGCGATATCAGTTTTTCTTCATGACATCAGAATTTCTGTTCATGTAATAATGGAGATCATACATTAGATGCTCCGTGAACTTGGTGTTTTCCATGTTGCGTGTACATATCTTTCTCTTGTCGTTATGGATAAAACAAATCTTGGGAAAAGTTTGTTATCTTTTTTCCCATGAATCGTTTTTAGTTATCACTTTATGTCGTACGACTCGACATTTTAAAAGAAATCGGTAATAATGTCAAGGAGTTTAAGAATTGTGCCGCCAGACATACAGTTAGAGGGACAAACAGAGAATAGATAAAAACAACCTTAATTCCATAGATATTTATACTCATCGATAATGTACTTGGTACATATTATCATTGTTAACAGAAAAATTCAAGAGAATTTCATTAATAATAAATGTAAAATATCCTCTTAATCGTAAGCTCGAAAAATATTAATTAAGTCCTAGCCTCGAATTTAAAAAAACGAAAAAGTTAAGAAAAAAAAAATAAAAAAACCGGCCAAGTGCGAGTCGGACTCGCACACGTAGGGTTCCGTACCATCCATTGACAAGTATATAAATAGACTGCTCGTTGAACCAAAAATGCATGAAAGCAGCAAATGGCACCACTTTCATGTTCCTGCCTCTTTCCGTGAGAGCATATTTTTCCATTGAACTGTAACGATTCAGAGGTACAGCCTTGTAAAAAACACTTCTTTCGCCAATAGTCCCAAATACTTTTGTGGTAAGTTCGGTAAATCTGACATTCATATAACTTAACTCCCAAATAATTTAAATATATATTACGCCAGCGAGAGCATACTTTCTGAAATCAAAACTGGTGCCACATCAAGCAGGACATCAGTCAGTGGTACCATCGTACAAAATTTAATCCTATGTACTTTTTTCAAATGAGAGTAGGCGTCATGTGAAAAATAATGCTGTCATTTGAAAAAATAATAATAATGCTGTCATTGCAAAAAAAAAAAAAAAATGCCTACTTATAATAATATCGATCAATATTTTCAATCCTGATATCATTACATACCGAAGCCGTTCGTATAACCAAAATGGTGGTGTGGTAGTATTTCAAATAAAAAAATGTGAACATTAGAACATATAAAACTATACAAATATCTATGAGTTTTGGAGTTTTTAAACAACGAATTTACAAGACATTGAGGGAAAGAAGATTAGTAAAATATGAAAATCATACAAAATATGTATATTGTATAAAATGACTTTCAGAAATAAGTCTCAGTGAACAAAATTCTACCTAAAAGCAATGAACTTAATCCGGTCAGCAGTCACACCGAATTGAACAAGGTTATACTTTTGATAGGACTTAGTTAATTTTTGGGTTATTACGACTTATTTCATGATGGACTGGATTGGATTTAGTTTGTTGTAAGACTTGAAATATCTCTCCGAAAATAGTTATAAGCTCTCCGAGTAGGAACGGAAAATAAAAAAAAATATTAAAAAAGCTAGAATTGGTCTAAAACCAATTTTTATGATAGGCACCCTAAATTTGTATTTGGCAATACTATAAAGGGGTTGCCCGATTTAGTTTATTTTTGAAATCTTATTTACTATTTTGATGAAAACGGTGTGTACAAAATTTCAGCTATCTACGTCGATGCGTTCTCAGGCAGTGTTAAAATATATAGTGAAATACGAAATTTTTGTATGGCAACCCTATGAAGATTTTTTCCATCTTCAAACATAAATTTACATTTTTGTAAAAAGTCGTATGCAAGATTTCACCTCTCTACATACAGGCGTTCTCAAGTTATCGTGCC
This sequence comes from Dioctria linearis, assembly GCA_963930735.1. Classification (NCBI taxonomy): domain Eukaryota; kingdom Metazoa; phylum Arthropoda; class Insecta; order Diptera; family Asilidae; genus Dioctria; species Dioctria linearis. The sequence goes on along the minus strand of OZ005740.1, from coordinate 238,865,732 downwards.
GACAGATGGTTATGCAAATACCAAAATAACTTATATAATATTATGCGTGGGTGTTCAATCCATTTTGCTCTAGAAGAATTATTGTAACACATAGATCACAAACGGAATGACAAACTTAGTACACCTGTAGCCTATAGATATCATCTAGGGTATAAAAAGTATTAATTTTTATTAGATCTACTATACAAACGGAAGCTCTTTAAAACACAATTTGAAAACTGGAACACTTCAAAAAATGCACATAGCAGATGTATATAAGTTAAAAGGAAGACGACTATAGTCATCATACCAACCTACCTGCGGCGAGAACGTTTGGTATCCATAAAATTTTAATTTGATCACACTTCTTATAAGTATGTATTAATAAGATGTAATAGCCGGAAACAAATAACAACTTAATTGTAAGTAAATTACAAGAAAATCCAGTCACGAGAGAAATAGCAATAATTACTTGGTATTATATTGCAATTTTGAAACATAATTAAGATATAACTGCTGCAAAATAATCTGTGAATTATTTTCTTAGTATTGTTACGGAAAGAGTCCAATGGAACCGTCATCCGTCAATAGGAAAATTATAAAATTTAAAACAATTGAAGAATTAATTAAAAGTATTTTTTAACATTTTTTGCAGTTAAAATTATCCAGAGTACATTTATTTACTAATTAAAAAAAAACAATTGCGCAATTTAAGTAGATACATCAAATTAATTCGAGTTGAAGTGATTTTTAATTAAAGTCGAAAGTATTAAGTATTGGGACCAGATTTTTTTTAATACGATATACCCTCCGTGAACATACGCAATATATACAGAGCGTATACGTACGCAAAATAATTAAAGTGAAAGCACTACCATTTTTTCACTTCGAGAATACTTCCCTAAAGCCATGAAACAGAAACCTATATGTGTGCGTTGGGAGTCCGATCTCTAAAATGTTCTATATTGATGCTTATGGAAAAGTGCCAAACATTGAGTTCATATATGCTATAGAGTCTAAACTACTATACATACAGGAAAATAGTCTTCCAGTAATTTACAGCTTGGTTCCTTACCTGCCCAAACGCTACGCTTAGGTACTATATACCTTACTTAACAAAATAATAAAATAGTTTTGATTACAAGGTAACCTTACCATTTTACGCTCAGTACTAACTATCAGCTGAGTAATAATTGTATGTGTGTATGTGCAGCCGCAGTCCGAATCTGTAGGTACAGCTGCATTCGCTATCACCAGCCGCCGCGCCGGCATGTCATGACAGCACACCGACATTACAATGATTTCTCAGCTGAGAGTTTTTGTTTGAAGAATCGTATTCATTTGGTTAAAATAATTTTTTTTAAATTATTTTGTTAGGAAGACTATAAAAATTTTATTTCGGTTCGGAAGATAAGAAAGCAAGCTTAACATTATCAGTACACCATTTTTCTGTATAAATAGTAGTTCAGGGCTGAGGAGCTATTCAAATCAAACTTTTGTCAGTTTTACATAAGAACACTGCAAATATTTTAGAATGTTAGGACTCCGTTGGGGCCCTTATGTGGTAGTGATGGAGTCTGTCAAGTATTCGCGAGAGTTTTGAAAGAACCAATTTATAACTAAAGTAAGCACCATATTTTAAGAAAAAGGGTTAACATAATAATATACTAAATAGCTACACTATTCTGTACAGTTAAAATGTAAAAAAAAAACCCAAACGAAGAAACGAAAATTTATTGAAGGAAAGATGAAAGAAAGAACATATCTTCAATTTCGAAACTTGATACATCAATTGCTAAACGCTCTCTTGCTGGAGATATTGATGAACTCCTTGAAGCAGCAATACTCGAAGAAGTGAGGCTGTGGGATGATGTCGATGCTAGAGATAGCCATAGCCCACACGCGGAAGTTTTTAGGCAGTATTCAGGGGTAGGAATAATTCCGTGCTACCAAAATTCGATCGGGAGTACGAGCAGCATACCAATACTACTGCAAGAAAATTAGGTCCGTCCATTTTTAAATCTATGGTTCGAATGTTCCGTAAGAAAAGTCAGCAAGTCTCCAGATGAGCGTACAGTTCGGAAGCCATAACGGCGATCATTGATCAACGATGAGGCAGAGCTTTAACTAACAGGGATGAGAAACCATCAGGACTACGGCTTTACGGATGATATTGGCTCTTTCCTAGAGAATTTGAAGCGAATCTATTAGTCAAAATATTAGCTTGATCCAGGGAGTCAACAACCACTTCACCATTAATAAGTAGTGAAGGTATTGAGGAACTGCTGAAGTTGTTCCTGATGGTTTTGACCAGAGACCTGAAGTCTTTGCTGTCTTTGCGGCTTGCCAAGATTCTCTGTCACACACCCTGGTCAAAAAGAAAGTTTTTTCTCTTGAGAATCGACTTACAGGTGCTCCGTGTGGTCTTGTAGACTTGTTTCAGTTCTGGAAATGGATGCAGTTGATAGGCGCGAAAAGCAGATTATTACTTGGTTGAACCTATCGTTAAACCAATAGCGATTTTACTGTTGTTGGGAATCTCCCAATCAGCATTTAGATTATTTTCATTTAACGTTTTAGCTAAATTTTTTACTATTGCATTTTTCGAAATAATAAAACTTTTTTTTTCAAAATAAATGTCTTGCTTTAAATGTAATAACTCAATACAACAATATACAATGATTTGTTTACAGCTATCTAATTTCGTTGAATTTCTTCAATTACGAGTTGTAATTGTTCCTTTAAATATCGAACCGCCGATAACATTCGAACGACCCGTTTGTACATCGAAGACTCATTAACGAATCTTTGGCGGCTGTTTTCAATTAAAACAAATCTCCCATCGCTTTTACCCGAATAAGTTCTGCTTCAAATTGAACGTTTCCAGAAATTTTTATGTTTTTTACAAAAAGTCCAGTAGAGAAATTGTAATTTTCTTGATTTCAGGGGGGGGGGGGGCCTACGCACTTAAAATTAAATTGATATTCTTATGCCAATGTAATGCAAATATAAATATAAATTAAATTGAAATTTTATATCTTCCTCAACCTTATCTATAGTTGGATATACTAAAACACAAACTAAACTTAAGTTTTTTAAATGGCTTGACCTATACGGCCGTAAATCTTGTAAATGCATTATTTTAAGCATGGGAATCCTAAAAAATCGCGTGCTTTTGTGACAGTGCTTAACCCATGAGTGCACGCAGGAAATCATAATCAAAGCTACAAAAACACAATTGCGAGTAGAAAAATAGCGGGTTGTTCCAATACCACATTTTTCGTCTTGGATGTTCACAATATTTTTTGTACATAACCAAAATTCTACGTTTTCATAGATGAGTTTATGCTAAATTTATAAGCAGATTATCATGTGCATACAGTATTTTTCAAAAAATTGTTTTTAAAATATAAAATTTAAAAAAGAGCATGGGTTTTGTGCAGTGCAAACATTATTGTTACTTTGAGAATAACTGATATTAAGTGATAGTCAATTTGGATAAAACTATTCTTATCACACACCGTCCAAGGGTGGAGTATCCTAAGTTGTTGAAATTTTTCAATTAATGTCTTTACAATGTGATCATCGTCGTTTATCAATTTATCTACCTGAATGGTAAAATTTTTATGCTTTTTTGTTCTTGACATACTACTGAAGAAAAAAAGATTAACCATCCATTCTCCGATAGATAATAAGGGAAATGAAAATCATGTATTCAATTACCAGTCATGAATCTGAAAGAGGTAATAAGTGCAGGAAAGATATTGATAATGATAGAACCATGATGAGACTACTCAGATTCCAATCTGAACAAGAAAAATAAATTAACGAATACGCTTCACAACAGAGCTGGGCAAGTACCAAATAAAAAGTACTTAAGTACAAGTACAAGTACCGAAGGCCCGAGTACTTCAGCGTAAGTACAAGTACCGCATGTATGAAAAGTACTTGTAACTAAGAACTAAGACTATGAAAAGTACTGAGTACTTTTTGAAGTACTTTTTAAAGTAGTTTTTTAGAATCTTTGTACGTTGGCAGTAATATAATGAAGTTTATCGAGCTCAGTTGATTTATAATAATAACTAAATACTTTTTGAAAACTATAATATGTATAGTAACCAGTGGCTACCATTTATAGTTTTTTACAGTTTTCGGCGCTGCAGGTAGAATAAAACTTTCAACTCTTATTACTACACTCATAAAAACTATTCGAGGTCCGCCAAAGCACCTATTATCCTCCAATAATGCATAACAATTCTAAGGAAAATATTTCCAGTAAATTTCTAAGAAAAAATTGCTGCTTCCCCTACATCAGGTCGCAGTGTTGGTAGATGGTTGTGTTGAAAATTCCCTCCAAAATGGGAATTTCTGGGTACTTTTCCCACAGATTATGATGTAATTTCCCACATTTTTTCCCTTGAACGAAAGGTTATAGAAATACACTAGAAGGAACAACTAGAGTAATATTTCAGATCAAATTCATTTTGACTGATAACAATTTCAACAAACTACATCTAACAGTCAAGCAAAAAGCTCACTCATGAGAAAGCCTTCTTCCTCTATAAGAGTATGTTCGCGTTATTCGTATTCTTCATTACATTATATTAATTATATGTAGTACATATTCTGGAGAGTTCCTTTGGGAAAAAGAGCGCTCTAAGCACTTTCCTAGAAGCTCGCAGCGTTTCCGATCTCTATCCCAGTTCATTACTTCTTGACGACGCAGATGTAAGTATTTCACTGTTCTAAAGAAGCATTCGAGGAGGTATGCTATGATGGGCGACGAAGATTTTTGAAGATGTCTTTTGAAGAGCTTAATTTTGAATAATCATCGCAGTGCTTCTTCCTTAATCTCATAAGAGACCTTCAAGACTGCTTCCCGAAAACAGTAGTAGGGCGCTCGCAACCGTAAGCATCCCTATGAGGCAAGGCCATGAGTATAGAGAAAGCCAGTGGTGCATACTTCCGAAGAAGCGCTTCAGTAGACTAATCTTCTATAGAACTTCCAAGCGACGGCTATATAAGCTCTTGAATTAGTAAATTGTACTTATTTCAGAATCGCTGTTTTCTCGTCTTGTCGCTTATACCTATTCAAGTTCTCAAAGCTTTTATTTCAGAAATGCGTGATATTTTAATTTCATGGTTTTGAACGTGCTATTGCAAGAAATATGTAGCTATAAATTGTATCAATTTTTTATATTTTAGTAATATTCCATGCTCAATTAATGTTGTCTTAATTATGCAGAAAAATTCAATTTATTGTGCAAAACTTAAGATAATATTTTTGTGTATAATTTTTCCCACGATTTTGTTCTAAGAGACACGATTATTCCCTTTTCCCTTTTACAATTTTTTGGGGGTGAAAATTCCCATAATATGGGAGAATTCCCTCAATCTACCAACACTGGGTCGAGGCATCATTGATTTTATATCGGAGCGAAGCATTGCATGCTTACCCTTGGTTATGTCCACTGACTATATGTAATATTAGTCCAGTCAAATAAGCCGAAAAAATGCAAAAGATTGTATTTAATTCCTTTCAGGCTGCAATTTGGAGGGTTGGTGTTGGGTGGTCCTGGGAGTATTGTCACAAAAATGCGGCGTCCCAGGGCCAAAACAAAGGGGTGAAAGATAATAAAAACACCCCCAAACGCGTGATAATCTATTTGCCATGCGTGTGGACCGGAAGTGGTAAAATTTTTAAAAATTTTGAAAATGCCATTTTATTCAAAATATGATTCTAAATAAAAAAGTCCATGGTGACCAACCCCTATCTCATAAGAGCGCGACAGGGACAGCGAAAGAAGCTACGGGTGGACACATCGCTATATCCACGAACATGTGTCCGGTTTTTTCAATTCTGCAACCAAGAGAAGCGTGAATGTTTCGTTGGAGGAGCAGAAAAACGAGTGGAGTGAAGAATGTTATCGGATTATATGTTGCACAATATTTGCGTTCATGTTTTACTGTAGAGACGTGTTTGGAACATTTTTGATTTTTTCTTAGAAATTTTGGTTGGTTGTGCAAAGCGAGACGAGATATGATGACTTTTGCCTTAGAATTCTTACTTTTTAGTTCATTATGTCTGCAGTTTTACACACTCGATGTTTTTTAGGGTTTTAGATAACTGCGATTGCGTAAGCGTGGGAAAAAATAAGCAGAGAGGATTGTGTGCATTTCTTGTTTGTTTTTAATTTTTGTAATGTTTCTTGACGGAAGGGGTAGGATATGGGATTGCAGGATACACGGGAAGAATGGGATGTAATATAATAATAATATATAATTGAAAATGAATGACATTTATATTGTGATGGAACGTCAGTTTTTCTGACAAAAATTTCACAAGAAACTATGAACAAAGTGTAACAAAATTTCGTTGTATAATGACTAATAATATTCGATTGATTGTGTGGGAAATTAATTGAAGGGAAAAGTATTAAAAACGCCATCCGTCGTGTTATTAACCGACTATGACACCAGCATTTAAAAGAAAATAAATTTCTCTGGAAAAAATGTAGGTAAATTGATATTATTAATTCTTCTTATAATTCCAGTTTTAATTGTTTTTATTTTTCCCTGTTTTCAGATATCGTAAAAGTATCCGCAAAAAGATAATGCTAAGAACGCAGCACTCGACAAGATAACAAATAAAATTTTTAGAAATAAATAAAGATTTGACAGAAGTTCTTGTATTTTTTTTAGAACATCAGTTTTAAATAAATATATACAATTTATTACAGCCTGACAAAATGATCACATTTAAATGTCATAAATATAAGTGAATCAAATGTCACAGTATTTATTAACATTACTGTGACAATCTTAAATATGGTTTATATGACATATTATGTGACAATTGGCGTCAACCATGACCACATTTCAAATCATAATTGTCACATAATTTTCTCGACAAATGACAAGAATTGTCGTCGTTTTTTCGCTTATATATCATATCTCGCTACTCTGAGAGCCTATAAAAAATTATGCCCAGAAATGAATCGAAATGATGTTGGGTATACTTTACATACTTTTCGCAAATTTGTTTATACATAATCTTGTGGAGGATATACCCACCATCGGCGACAAAAAATTCAGCAAGAGGCATAAATGCGTTAAAATGTGAGGAAAACAATGATAGTTGTTAGGGTTCGAATTTATATTCGAAATAAATCTTAATATCGCCGACTGACTTCTTTGCGCATATGCACATTCCTTGGAAAAGAAAAAAGGGATTTTGGACTACTGGAGATTTCTCAACCTTGATAGAGCTCGTGAATATACTCAAAGGACACTTTGTTTTTTCCTTGGAATATTAAACTTTTGTAAATTAAAGTGGATTTTATTATTTCAGAGAACATGGCTCTTGTAATCTCAATCGCTTCATAAATAACAACAATAATAATAAAATAGATGTTAGCACCGAGCGCTCCAAGAGCAAATCAAGAGATGTACGCCAATAGATTCATCAACGTCTTCATTATCTCGGATTACTCGCGAATCGATCGCTTGAAATCTCACAAAAATTTTCTTTTGGCTGGCACATTTCCTGCAAACACATCATTTCCAGCGGACATGTAGCATGTATGCATACTACTTGGACACAAATATGCATTACTTATCCTTCACTTTTCAAAATTTGATATGCGGTAAAAACCGTAAAAAAGTGAAACCTATAAAAAGTAAATACATAGATCAAATTGTTCGTATAAAATGCTCTATAAAATTTCAACTCCCATTTGACTGAACTATTTAACAATAATAAAGAATTCTTAGCGAGTTCTTTATCTAGGGGGAATTTTTAAATAATTTGATAAAAGGTAAGTATGTTGGAAGGGAATTGAATATCGAGACTCAATACTCCCAGGAAGCTTTTTCTCGAATTCTCGGATTTTACGACAAATTTTCGAGAATTTGTAGTTTTATCGAAGAATACACGAATTATCAGGCCTGATATTTGAGAATTTGTAGATGGAGATAAATATTTTCGACTGAACAGCTGCCGAAGTGCCAGGAGATTATCCTTTCTGATAAATAACGGAACATTTCACTTTTAGGAAATATTTGCGAGTTACATGTTCTACCGTCCAACCATTCTGTATTCGCTTTTGTAAGGAACGTTGTTGGAAAATTTTAGTGAAGTTTTACAAAAAAAATAAAAATATGTTTTGGAAGTTATATCAATTTGCATCTGGTGAGTATCCTATATTTTTATACTAACCGATTCCCGTTTGTGAAAAAATTAATACTAATATTTTGCTCAGGAGCATTAATTTTTTCTTTCTTACTTAGGTTTATTTTATTAACCCTTAAGTAAGCAACTCTAACCGCGAAAAAAATGTAGAACGTATTCTCTCTCGACCTTGCGTCTTCCAGTAGCTTTTCAATTTTCATGTTAGAAAACTATTTTGAAAATCATCGTACTCGAGCCACAGCAACGTACGCCTGCTTTTGAACGTACTACACATAAGTGTGACCCCATGCGCCCACTTACGTAATTTTTTTCGTGAGGTAAGTTTTGTTAAGTATATCTTTAGAAATTTCGATATTTTACAGGGACCGAAAATAACTGGTATTTTGTGGAACATACCAAAAGATGTCCCGTTTCCATTCCTGCAAAGCTTTTGAAAACTTAACTTTTTATTAAAAGAAGCTACAAAAACCAAGCTGGAAAGGCTTTTATTTTATCTGGCAAAAATAAAAAGCCAGCTGGGCTTTTTTTTTCTGGCAAAAGTAAAAAGCAAGCTGGGCTTGCTATTTTTTCTGGCAAAAGTAAAAAGCTAGCTTGGCTTTTTATTTTTTCGGGCTTGAAATAACAGGTTTCGAAGCCGGAAGTATAAAAAGCCAAGCTGGTTTCTTATTTTCAGGGTCCGGACCAGTTATGATTTTTTTTTCTTATCCGGTATCCGGTAATAAATGTGTAGTTAAGTATTATCAATAATAATAACTAAAGGAAGGTATGAGTCACGATGTGCTGATGTGCTTCTGACTTATTTTAGGATGTCGTCATTAACTTACCGAAAAGCCGGAGTTCTTTAAACTTTAACAACTGCACGAGCGCGGCTTATCATTGTCGGCTGCTTCATATCTTCTTTTTTATATTATTTTTGCCGTTGCGCGCTGAAGTGCCGACAAATTATTTGAAAAGCGATTAGGGTTCCCATATCCGAATTATTTTTAATGGAAAGGAAATTTATTTTTTCTAGCCAAAAATGATACTCGGCTAGAAAAAGTAAGAAACCAGTTTGACTTTTTATACTTCCTCAAAAAATATAACCAGCTTCAAAACCTGTTACTTCCAGCTCGAAAAAATAAAAAGCTAAGCTGGCTTTTTATTTTTGCCAGAAAAAATAGAAAGCCAAGCTGGTGTCATATTTTTTCCAGATAAAATAAAAAGCCTTTCCAGCTAGGTTTTTTTTAGCTTCAAATTATTATCGGTCAGGAATAACAGGTAAAGTAGGCTTTTTTCGTAAAAAGTCATAACTGATTCGTCCCTGATATTTTATAATATTCTCGGATGAGTTCTAGTGAAAATAAATAAAACGTATGTTGAGATTATAGTTTTGAGTGGTTCTTATTTTTTTTTTACTTTTCTATAAAGACTGCCGAAGCTCCTCAGTATGTAATATAAAATAATTATTATTTTATTTTTGTGTTAACTTAAACAGAAGTTATTTGTTTTTCAGTTTTTGTTAAAGCAATAAGATTTAGTTATCGAACTGCATTGATTTTGGCTTTGAATATTTTGTGGTTTACTTAAATTTCTAGAAAGAAATTGTTGTCACTGCTGATCCCATGCATCCACTTGTGTGATTTTGCTGGTGCGCCTACTTAAGGGCTAACTGTAAATATAATTTTTTCTTTCGTAACTCCAATATTAATATGTATACAGGGTGTCCCAGACTAGTACGACTATATTTTGCAAAATGATTACTCTCGTCCGTTGATTTTTTTAATTTTCCGTTATTGTTTTTTGAATATCTCCACTAACATACATTTGTGTTACAAAATTACAAAAGCCCAGAGTCTTGTCTTTAAATTAAAATGCAACACTAACGTGCTAACTGAAGCCGTTAAAGAGTTATTAGTTCAAAACCTGTTCAGGTCATACCGAAATTAGACGATATTTTTTTTAAATGACGTATTTTCAGTTCCTAAGGGAACAAACAAATTATCTATGACCTGAATAGGCTAAAAGCTAAAAACTCCTTAACCATCACAGATAGAACATAAGAATACCAGGTTAAATTAAAGAGGAGACTCTGGGCTTTCAAAATTTTGTAACGAAAATTTATGTTAGTGGGGGTATTTTTTAAAAAAAAACGGAAAAATAAAAATTTAAAAACCGAAATTTTTAATTAGAAGCGTCATAATAACCCTGCACTTTTCAAGATATATGGTATTTCATGGAAAAAGAGCATAGTTTAGACAACCATAACTTTTGTGATGACGGGTACGGGGCTAGTTGGGCAGTGTCGTTGGAAAGCCCATGAAGCTCTGCGCTGTACTTTTTTAAATACAGGGTGTTTTGTGAAAAAGTAGCTTTTTTTCTTAATCACCCTGTAGCTCCTAAACGGTTGATATGCCCCCCCCCCCACTCGCGCGATGAGTAGGTACTATCACCTGACCCCGTATATACTTCATATTACAAATGCATAAAATTCGTTTTTAATACTTTATTTATTTATGTTGACTTAAAAAATATTTTTTCTGACCGGTTTTTTTTTCAATTTTTTATAATAAAATTGTTGGTAAAATGTTAACTTATTATTGCTTCTCGTAGTTTATACGCTTGTGTAAATCGAACTCGATTAGTCTTATCGAAATAAATTTGAGTTAAAGGGCCCTTGTACAATACATGCAAACACTTCGAAAAAGTCCCATACCAGTGATTCGATATCGAGTCGTAATCTGGATTCGATTTGCGTTCATTTTCTTCGTTCTCAAATTAAGATCGATTCGAAAACGACTTCGAGATCGAAGTTAAACATCGCACAGGCAAATCGCTATACACCTAACTCTGTTTTTACACGGTAGATATGTACGTAAAGAGTCAAATTACATTTTTATGTGCATTAATGCACAGTTTATTACATAAAAACAAAAGGGAATTCAATTCTTAAAGTAAAACTTACATAAATATAAAATTATCAGTTCAGGAATTCATATGTAAGGAAACAAAATAGAAAAAAAAACAAAAAAAAAATTCATATTCTTAAAGATTAAAATAATTTAAAAATCATCAAAAATGCATAAACAAAACATTAAAAACAGTTAACTCTATTCGCTATCATCATCGGATATCATACGCGATCGCTTTATCACGATCCAATTTTGAGATTCTCTTTGTGGTATCTACAACAAGATTAGGATTTTCTCTTTCCGACTGGATAGCACTGGATTTGATAACAAAATCGGCTATTAGCCGTTTTGATGTAGTTTTGGATAGCTCTTTGTATAATTCATGGTAACGAGTCATAAAAGACTTCAGATCACGTTGAAACTGTGCAGCCCTTTCGCGAATAGGATCGTTTGTGACGAAATAATTTCCTAATTTATTAGAAAATTGAAGACCTTCGGGAATTAAGCTTGCAGTTAGTTGAACCCGTTCATCAGTTAGTTGAACCGGTTCAGTACAATCAACAGTCTCTAAGGCAATCTCTATTATTTCGTCTTCACTTAGAACTTTGTCAAGTAGCAGATAGTCAATATCATCGAAGCCCTCTTCACCAACTGCGTGTCACAAGGTAATTATGGAGGAATACTCGCTCTTATTTTCAGACACATAATTTTTGTTTTTGACACATTCTGGCCAAATTGCCGTCGAACATGCGTTTAGGGTTGATAGTCGTAATTCAGATAATGCCACCGCAGCATGTGTGAGGTAATCATTAACAGAAAACTTTTTCTAAGCATCAATTACTGTTTGTTTGATGTAGTCAGTTTTAAATGTCGCAATGATTCCCCGGTCAAGCGGTTGAATTAGTGATGTGGTATTTAGTGGGAGGAACAAAACCTGTACATTTTAGTGTTCCAAATCTGGATGGCCGGGAGCTTTGTCCACAATCAGAAGAACTTTGAATACCAGACCTTTTTCGTTCATATATCTTCTAACATTAATTGAACCATTCAGTGAAAATGGCAGTTGTCACCCATGCTTTTTTATTCGCCATCTAATAAACTGATAATTTATTATAGTTGTCACCTTTCATTGATCGAGGCTTAAGTGCTCGATTAACAAGCAGAGGCTCCTGAAGCATTGCAATATAATAAAAACTGCCTTAAAGCCACTAGCACTCTTTTTGGGAGTTTGCTACATATGTACATTGACATTTTTTTCCAAAAAGAGACAAGTTTCGTCCGCATTAAAGACCTGATCTGGACTGTACCCACCATCGGCAATAATTTTGTCAAGTTTCGTTGGAAATTCTTAGGCAAACTTCTTATCTCCAGAAGTAATTTCTGCTTTGATCTTTATATTCGTCCAATTTTTTGCAGGGTCACTATTTTATAAATAACAGATAGAAAACAAATTTCATATTTTTCTTTAAAATTTAAATCGTGCTTAATCGAATAAAATCGGTTAAAAACGGAATCAAATTCTATTTTTAGACCGTGTTAAATCAAAACCGTGTAAAAACAGAATTGGGTGTATTTTAGCTAAACAAACGTATTGTAAGGTAGTGGTACTTTGTAGGCATATTTTGGAAAAATAATTTAAAGAAAATTCATAAGAAAAATATGGATCCTCTGTAGGTGGCATCCAATCAATCCACCAACCAATAAAAGTTTAAAAGAAATTCATAAAAATTTTAAAGGCGCCATTGCGCAATCTAAAGAATCAATCCAACTTCCTTGCACAGTTGTGATGAAGGCTACCAATTCTATTGCATTAAAATTTTGAAGAAAAATTTCCAAGTGAAGAGTAAAAAAGGTTTTATTTTCGCTGAAAATGCGTTTCGAGAGGCCTTTTCTACGTAAATAAGTTGATTTGTAACTTTTGAGTTGAAGTTATCTAGATCGTAGAGTAAATAGTTTAACTGGAAGAAAAGTGAGTTCAAGTTCAAATATTTGACCACAAATTACTCCATTACTAAAATAAAAGTCAGTATGGGATATCCGGTTTACTTTTAGTGTTAAATGTTTTTAATGGAATATTTATAGTAAACAGCACAGGTAAAAATGAAGGAGATACCATATCATCATTTATAAACTTTCTTATATAGTGGAAAATATCTATCATAGCTAATAATATTCATAAATAATTTTAAATTATATAATAAGAATTATCGTGCCGGAATTCAATATGTAAAATATTTTAATTCATTTTTTGTTCTTCATTTTACTGTACAAAATGCATAGTTTACAGCTAACTCAAAATTGTTCACATACCGTTCTGAACTTTTGAATATACTCGTACATATGTATACATAGATGCGTAAAAATTCCAAGTCCAGATTAGTGTGGAAAAATAGATCCGGATTTGTTAATGTCTGGATTCTCGGATCTGCAGACTATCCAATTGCTGAAATCCGGGTATCCAGAAAATCCAGATCTAAACTATCCGGATGCAGGCATCCACATTGCATTGTTTCATCGGGAAAATTACATTTCAAGACATTTCCATTTTCTGAGTGAAACAATACAACACAATTTTCAAAAAATGTTGTTTAGTCTGGATCCGGATTTCAAGAATCGGATCCTAATTATTCTGGATAATCCGAATACTTTTATATCTATATTTTTTGATATGTTTTTATAAAATATGCTAGGTGGTATGTCTCCCAAGCTATTTACTCTACACAACCAGATAGACCGACATTGGAAAGAGGATACCCTCTCCTACACATTGAGTAGATAGTTTATTAATTTCTTTCACAAATTTAAAAAAAAAACTATCTACGTTTCTGTATTGTAAAAAAATGTTATATTACGAATTTTTGAAAATCAAAGCTTTTTTGATAAAAAAAAAAAAAAAATAATAATACAAAATTATTCAGAAGTTTTGACTTTGGCTGTCATTTCCATTCATTGGCGAGGATCAGAAGGTCGGTCTAACAAGAAAAATCATTCTGAAGTGGGCAGTATCCTCTGTCCAGTACTGGCCTATTGGGCAGTACAGAATGATTGGTTTATAACATATTTAATAAAAACCAACCATAAAACGTTCGCAATATTACCACGTAGAAACGGTCAGTATTTCACTCATTAATGCAATAATTTGTTGAGCTCATCGAGACCTCGAATCTCGTTCTATATCAATATTACTGGATACCTGGCATCAAACAGAACACGTTGTATAAATAAAAATCTCATATGCATAGGTACTGCCCTAACGCAAATTTATAGAAATTGAGATATAATAGATACTGTTGATACCATTGAGGGCAGGATTCGGCTTTTCACCATCTATAGAAATACCCTTTATGATATATCATCAATTACTTTTAGATGTCATTATGCAAAGTAATATTTTTATCATCAACCCGCGAAACTCGCTAAATAATTCCAGCTTAAAACTAGATAATATCTTCACTTCCGGTTACGTTTGAATTTCAAGCACTATATAACTTGCCTAACCTTTCTTCATTGTTGTACGAAGCAGATATCCGCTTAACATTAGTTCACTCACTCGGGGGGTTACAAAAATAAAGCAACAAGTCTAATATAAACATCCAAGAGGAGGAAGGAGACATAAAATGTAGAAAGGATATGATCTGCTCCAAGGCCACTTGGCGGCTTAACTAATGAGGCAAACAGACACAGTAAATGGATACTAAATCATCACTCAAACCTTCTTCACGTAATTCCTGGAATGATGTTATCGGATATTTAAGATAGGTACTAGGAGCAGTATATGTATATACCTAGTATGCTTTGCTACCATGCACTCTGGTTCACATTAATACAACAAAAGCACTTTGCATCGGTGATTAAATTACAACAAACAAAACAGAATATTTTGCACTTCGGTGAAAACCGCGCGCTAAGATTAATGAGTTTAATTTCTATGTAAAAAGCTCACAACATTCCCAAGAAACTACCGCACTAGCCGAGTGTCGAACAGAAACTGACTGTGGTGGCTGCTAATGGCTTTCACTCGTCAGGTACTCATTCAGGTGTTGATTTACTTCACTACACTAATGTCAGCTTTTACACTAGCGTATAAAATCTGAGTTGTTGTCTGATGCTCTCCAAACTGTGTAAATATGTTACAGAATCTCTCAAATACATAGAACCGACATAGTAAATATGCAAAAATCCTTTATTATAAGGAAGGGAAGTAGATATTATCCTCTTTGAGATGAGAATGAGAATGGATTTTTTCAGGATAGCAGCAAATGAGGTAGAGAAATGAATTGTGTGTAACTATGATAGAGTCTCTTGAATTCGTTCATTTCGGTTCTCTTCAATGCGTTCAGTTCGGTTCTCTTCAAAGTGTGTTACCAGTTCTGCTGAGTTACCTACCACCAGCGCACAGCGGTTCATTGGAGCCAAAAAGGGCACTTTTGTAATTCCCTTATGCATGGATTGAAATGAAATTTTACACTTAGTTTTGACAGTGAAAGAAAATTTTTGAGAGATAGTTTCTTGCGAAACTCGTATTTTTGTTCAGTTTATAGATATATTAGTTTTATTACATTCAAAATTCAAAGAAACTACGGTTATTGTTCAATTTGATAGCTTAAAATGTTTTCTAGACTCCACAATTTATCTTAAGCATTTTTAAATTTTAGAAACCAATTTTTTTAAATACATAACAATACGAGTGCAATCATCATTGTCCTCTAATTCTATAAAAGTTAACTGTGGGAATATAGATTCCCAACCTCTATAAATGGGGTATAATTGGCGTTGCTGTCGTCGTCGTCATCTTCTACTAAAAGTGAAGCATTCTGGTAGCCTAATAATTGAAAAAAACTTCCTACGGTAGAGATTCTCTTTTCGTCTTTGCCGTCTCACTTTTTTTCCTAAAGATGAAATTATAGGATCTGAGGAATCCATGGCTGGATGAAACACATCCTGAAGATTAACAATCCGATAATATTTCCTGGTTTGGTCAATTCTATCCTTTTTAGGGCAGCGACATACGATTAGGTTTTCCCGTCCGGCTGGCCGTCGCCGTGATTACACGACATACGAGACGGTTATTCTCGATTATTTTGTGGTTACAAGTCAGTGAAGTCAGTTCAGTAATTTTTGGAGGTGTTATAAAATAACTTTTAGTTTGGGTAGTACTACCACCTATCGAATTTTAAGAAACATAGTCAATTATTTATTATCTTTTTTCGTCAGAACGAAACAAATAATTGACTTCCTATCATATAAATAGGAATATAGTAGTTTGCATATGACAGTTATGCTCGATCTGCCGGGCGAGGAGGTAGGAGGATGATTAGGGCAATACTGAACCATCAACCTACAAGCAGCATAGACCCTGTTAGACCGGTCAGTATAAGGTACAATAGGAATAGCAGTGAAACTGACCGAAAACCATCCATATTTAGTGCACGCCTATGGATAATCAAACATTTAGATTTGGAGGGATTAAGCCTTAGTTTATTATTACAGGACATATTGGAGGCTATTCCAAATCCTCATTTACTCGAAAGATGAAATGATGATGAATAGTTTCTTTAGTTTTTATAGATTGTTTTTCGCTCTTTTGATACATATTACGTGACATAGTTAAGGACAACATTTCAAAATCAAAACCTTTCAAGCCGCTCTGCGCCAAGCATTTTACCTTACTAGAAAAAAAACCCCCACATCATTCAAAATATCGCACGCACACTCCTAAAACAATCTCAAATTATTTTATTAAATGTACCTACATATCGTTTCGTTCGCTGTTTCTATACTACTGCACTGCACTAAATTTCAACAAATCTTCCGGGAAAAAGCGAAACGTATATCGCGTGCCATTGAACTCAATGAGCTTAGAATTTCATTCGGCAGCAAACCGTATGTATTAGCCGTCATTAAACCGTGGCCAGCCACGGTTGCTTTCAGGTTTTGAAACCGGGCCGATTTTAACCTGATCGTATGTCGCTGCCAAGTTAATCACTTGGGATTCATTTGGCACGGAAAAAACCGTACGGAAAAATCTAATCGTATGTCGCTACCCTGAGGGTTCCGTAACCAAAGGGTAACAAATGGAACCCTATTACTAAGTCTACGCTGTCCGTCCGTCACCAGGTTGTATCTCATGAACCATAATAGGTAGATAGTTGACATTTTCACAGACTTTGTATTTCTATGGCGATATAACAACAAAATAATAAAAATAAAATAGAATTTAAAATTAAAGGGGACCCCCATACAAGATATACAAGAAACGTGATTTGTTTTCGGCGTTTTTTTCCTCATTTTATTCTCATTCATTATTATTATCATAAGTAGACATTTTTTTTTTCAAATGACAGCATTATTATTATTTGTTCAAATGACAGCATTCACATGACGCCTACTCTAATTTGAAAAAATAAATAAAAACTATATAGTATTAAATTTTGTACGATGGTACGGAACCCTTCTTGCGCGAGTCCGACTCGCACTTAGCCGGTTCCATAATTGCCACTTCCATAATTTTATATTTTTTATGAATTATTTGTTTGTTAAACAAACAAAGCTGACGCGTTTCGCTTTCTTAGAGCATCCTCAGAGCTACTAACTATGTAAACTAATCTATGTGCAAACTTCAAAACCGACCACCCGCATATTACAACTGCCGTAACGGATCATAACAAATTAACAACAGGTACGTAACGAACTACTGTACACAAATAAATAAATAAACAAATAAATAAATAAATAAATAGATAAATAAATAATTATATAAATAAATAATACATAAATGAAAAAATAAAGAGCAAAACACACAAATACAATTTCATTAAATCTGGCTCAAGAAGTGGACTTTTATTAGGAAAATCTATCTGATCGTTCAGCAAGATTCTGCCATCAACTTTGTATTTTTTGATTTCATAAATTTCATATTTATCTAATACACGTCCGCCGCGCAATCTATGCATCAATTCTAAATTTTCTACCTTGTACTTATGTCCTGTGTCAATTAAATGTTTTACTAAGCAAGAGGTAGGTTTATTTAATTTCGCAGAATTGATATGCTCTCCAAAACGTTGTTTCAATGAACGCTTAGTCTTCCCTATATATATAGCAGAGCAGTCCTCACAACTTATCTTATAAACTCCACTAGATTTTAAAATATCTGTTTTTTTCACCAACTTTTTTATTAACTAATCAGTTTTCCAAATTTCGAACATTAAAGAATGCTGGTTTAATATTTTCTTTCGTCAAAGGCAGTGTTTCGAAGAGAAATAAAACTTTTATTTGATTATAACTGGGTTGCTTTATTAAAACTGAACTAGTTTAACAAAATTAGTTGACAGGGAATATCATTGGATTGCTTCGATTAAAAAAGTACAAATGTATACAAGTAATGAAACAAATTGAAAATACAAAGGGAACTATATATGTAGGTAATTATACTGACGTCACTTTGGTACAGGTAGTATTAAATTGGATGATATATTTTGGATGTATGGGATTCTTCTCTACCCTTTCCCATCCATCTTCTCTAATAATGGGAACACTTCATTTAAATTCATCCTTCGTTGTTTTCTATTAAACAATTTCTGAATAATTCTAGTATCATACCCGTTATTTCTTGCAATTAT
Source organism: Dioctria linearis (assembly GCA_963930735.1). Classification (NCBI taxonomy): domain Eukaryota; kingdom Metazoa; phylum Arthropoda; class Insecta; order Diptera; family Asilidae; genus Dioctria; species Dioctria linearis. Next base: position 238,847,055 of record OZ005740.1, on the reverse strand, counting down.
TTTTATAAAATTTAGTTCTTTCTTAAAGGCGTAATTTTTTAAGGCGACATTCAATAGTCTATTTATTAAGGAATGAAAAACTGCAATTTTTCTATTCCATGGATGGCAGAAATGACTAAGAATAACCGCATTAGAATATGTATCTTTTCTAAAGATATCAAAGCTTTAGCTATTGTCATTTTCTAACTTAATGGATAAGTCAAGAAAATTTAAAGTTTTGTTGCCAACCTCCACAGTAAATTGAACGTAACGATAGCATCTGAAAATATTGTTGCGAGCGTGGCCTTTGGTTCGTATTTAAAACAAAATATTAAATATTTAATGTACAAGTTCTTTATTTCACTCTAATCTTATATAATTCACAAACCCTCAATTAATCAACTCAACTTTATTTATCGGTAATACTGTACTTTCAATTATCGCAATCCAATTATAACACTTTCGCTTCTTTATTATTTTCACTTGTTAACACTGCAATGTCTAAGCAAGACTCTTTTTCTGGCGGTGACAACTGTTATATTTATACCCTAGAAACTCTCCAGATTATTCTGGTGTTCCATTCCAGTATATTCTTGACTATTCTATTCCTGAACCTTCCCGAAGATTCCATCATCGATTCTCCGAACCCGAAGTTGTTTACTCTCCATGGCCAGTAGATATCACCAGTTGTCTCTTTCTATTGCACGTAACAATATGTTTAATTTGTTGATTATTTGAAAAAAAAACATTAAAACCAGAAGAAATCAAAAATCCGATGTCAATCAGATCATGCAAATTAAACTATTGTTATATTAAATCGGATAAGCCCATACATCATAAAAAAAATTGTACAAAAATTCAGCTTTACTGACGCAATAATTCGTTAGTTGTTCTGCAAAAGAAAACTTAGGTCCTGTCTGAGTCCAAGTCTTGCCCTTAGTCTTCGTCTTGTTATTAGTGATGTAACATCGAGTCAAGCTCTATCCGAATCCATGTCAATGCCACCGAGCTTTGCTACTTTGTATAACAGTTTAGACATCTGGATAGCTTTATCATCGAGTAAAGATTCGTGTTGACTATTTTAAATAGACAACATATTTTGAGGTTATGCTTATTCGTTGGTTGTCGAGATTAAGCTAAGCAAACGAATCCGGAAAGGTTAGCTTCGTCTTGATCTTAATTGAAAAATGGCGAACGTTGACAAAATGAAGCATAAATATTGTACAGGCTTTTTACTGTTTTAATTCGTATAAAAACAAAATTATTAATAGATGTGAGCATTCATAAAGCAGTCATTTGTGGTTAATAAAATTAGTCTTTATTCTTTGCATTATAGCTTATATATAGAATTCATGTCGCCAAAAATTTATAATTTTTTGGTATTTGACTGTATTTATGATGTTCAAGAAATATATGACTGCCTTGTAATTATAGCCCTAACTAGCATCAAGTAAAACAGCACAAGTCTTTAACAAAACGTCAAATATTGAGCTAGGCATACGAATACGGACGGGTTAGGTTCGCCTTCGTCTAACTATTCTAATAGCTCAGCTTGTTGTGTTACGTCACCAGCTATAATAACAAGACGAAGTCTTATATTCGGACAGGCTCTTAATCTTAATCATGGTCGCTAAAATTTTCCACACAGATGGCGTAAGCTCTAAATTTCCTTAGTGTCACAATCACAAATTTTATATTGTTTTATTACAAACAATCAACTTTTTACAACAAGTGAATTAAAATTAATGACATAGTTAAGTTAAGTCACTTAATGCGTTTGCCGAATTATTAACAAAAATAAAACTTTCTATGAAACATTTGCTACTAATTGAATTTAAGCGCGAACGGAACGCGATGCAGTTTTTCTAAGCTAAAGGCAAGCAAGCAAACTTTGCTTTTGTGAAAGGAGAAAATAGGACAGGCAAAAAGATAGAAACAGGACTAGAATAGCATTTTCTGAAGTTTTTCAAGTAGAGGGGTTTTTTATTAACTTTATAATCACAATGTCATGACTATACGTTAGTGTAAGTTAAATTTGCAACCTATCTAGGTGCATAAAAACTTTTGGATTCCTTGCTAACAGCAAATAGAGGAGTTTTAAGTATGAAGAAATAAAAAACGGAGTACTTTTTTACTTCTTCAATTATCAGTGTCACTTGTAGGTGACAGAAGTTTAATATTTTTTTTCTACCGCAAGGCAATTTTATTTTTAATTTCTACCACTATTTTAACAAATCCAATTAATGACACTTTTCATATATTTTTTTTGGTAACACTAACCATACGTCATTTGTTAAATTCATTCAGTGGTTTCGCGTGTAATTGGAACAGTGGGAGCTTGTGTGATTTCTTGCGAAATAAAGTGAAATAAAAATGCCCAGATTGTAAATATTATTTTTATCAACATTCCAATTCGCCCAATCAAGAATATGAAAATAGAGCCAAGAAGTTAGCTATATCATAAGCTGCTGAGGAAATTATTGCAGCTAAGTGGCATGACACTAGCATCGTCATCACAAAAATTAAAGTTGATTGCCCAGCGATTGTAAGATGTACAATAAATACATGGGCGGGGTACACAGTTTTGATGAATGCGTTAACTCCATGAGGGTAGCTCTTCGCGGCAACAAGTGGTGGTTCCCCTGTTTGGTTTTGACTTAGATGTCGCTTGCCAAAACGCATGGCTTATCAAAAGGCAGTCAGAAAACAATTGGACCTACAGCAATTTTCGGCGAAATGTGGCAACTATATACCTGCAAATATATTTGACAATAACTAAGTGCTATATTTTTTCATATAAATAAATATTTTTATAAAAACAGACGTTTTATTCCTACCGAAATAATAATAAATTCTCATGTGTCGTTTAGAGTCTTATCTTCACACAAAATCCAGTTTCACCTATAGGTGCCCCCCCCCCCCCCCGCGGAAAAGAACTATTTTTTACAAATATTTTGGTCCTATTTTATTTATGACATTGATATTGATATAAAAAGAATTGTAAGCAGATTTTAATTGGTATCCTGTAACTGCTTCTAACATAATAGGAGAACTTGTCATATTGCTTATGTTGTCTTAAAATGAGAACTGCTAATTTACTTTAGTGCCTCTCGGTTTTTCAGTTTTTGCATACTTTGTGTAAAAGGTTATTCTCCAAATCGTGGTAGATCTAGGAATTATTGAATAAATAGGTCTAACAGGAAGCAGCATATCGTGTAAATATAGTTTACGTGAATAAGGTACTGACTGACGTTCGGATTTCAATTCAATTAATAAGATTTTGACGTTTCTGAAAGCAAACGTTTCAGAGTTCCAGGAGTTCGGGAAATTTTTATGTTTATTAGTATTAATAAACATTCGAAATTTGAAATAGCTTTTTAGTATTTCATAATATTATTGCGTAATAATATATTTTAAATTTCTGTCAGCGAGTGGCTTAAGTTTTCACTACTCGATATGTTGCTTCATTGTTCGTTATTTATATTTGCCTTAAACTTGTTATGGTGATTTTACATATGGCAAGAAGGAATGATAAAAATAGTACCTATAAATATAGTATCAACAGAAGCCAAATCCCAAATCCTTCCGAGTATGGGCGAATTGAAACTGGTGTAAAAGTAATTAAAAGATACAAACCGTATGCCAATTTACCTGATTTTAGGAGAAAATTGGGTTTAAACGACCAGAAGTTATTCGAAGATACGATAAAGAAGGAGAATAAAGGAACAATTTTACAATTTAAAAAAAAGGTTGTTTGTTTGGTTTTGAGAACTTATACCTACCAATTGATTGATTTAATTGATAAATTTTTATTTTTTATTTTTAAAGTTTTGCTTGAGTTTATTTATATATTTAAAAAAAAAGTCGTTAAATCCTAATTGAGCAGCAGTGTCGGATGAAAAATGTGCTTAGTTTTCACAACGAATCATATTTATTTAAAAATATGTAAGGGATTATATTTCAAAGTTAAATAATATTTAATTCTTTTGCGTGGAGTCTAGTTCTAGTGCGTGGAGTCAATCCGATCGGACGTTGCCTTGTGTTATAGATCAAATAAATCCATTTAAACATATCCAATAAATTAATTTAAGTCAAGTGATAGTGTTGTGCTAAACATTTTCAATCTAATCAATTACCTACTATAATTATTTAAATTCCGACGCGACCGTTAAATTAATAAATAACGAAAACAAATTTTATCCGCCAAGTGAAGGGCTCTTCTATGCCCTATCAACATGCTATAAGCCAGCAGCCTGGTAACGTTTCCTCTCATTCTCTTCATCTGTGATCAGTGCAAATGCATTAGCACTTGTCACTGATCAGCAATCCGGGTGCACCCAGCTGTGGTCATTGAACTGCACGGTCTGAGGTATTGAAAGCAGCAATAGGCATAACACTATTGTTGTTTTTTTTACCTCGCTGTGTCGTTGACTGCTGCTGGTGGCGCCCAAATATTTGTGTTATTGTGCGGCGCTTTTTTTTTATTTTGCTTTTTTGTTTTTGCCTTCAGCATGCAGAATTTCATTTTAGATTTCTGCAACATTCGCGGATTAAGAGCAAATCGGTTTCGGTGTACTGCCACCTTAACTCAAAAAATCCGGCAATTCTTGCGCTAAGTGAATCCAAGGTCGTTTCTGATGCTGATATTAATCAGTATCACGTCCCTGGTTACAGTTTCTTGCCTCTTTTTTCTCAGCATAGAGGGATCGCAGTATATATTCGGAATGATGTGGCCTTTACCATTCTTCAAGATTTTCCTTCTGCCAATCCAGAGTTTAACTATATCTGGATTAGGTTCAAACTTCACAAGCACATCATATACTTCTGTTTCCTTTATCGCAGCCCAAATATATCTGATGACGACACGGTATCCGTATTTGACAATATCTCCAACAATATTGATCATTTGCTTTCTGTCTGCCCCTCTTCCGAAATCGTCCTGGCAGGCGATTTTAATGTTCATAATATACCGTGGCTCAGACATTCTTCTACCACAAGTCCTGCGGGCCGTTTCGTTGAACTCTTCTGTGAATCATTTAATTTACAACAGCTAGTGGATGCACCAACGCGAATTCCCGATACAGCTGCTGATAAAGCTAATTTACTTGACTTATTTCTAACATCTCATCCGCACAAATATTCCATCTCAGTCGGTTCCCCTCTCGGAAATTCAGACCATTGCTTAATCACGGCTCAATTTACCACCTCAAACCTGTGCCGCTCTACTTCTCCACCTACAAGTAGGCTTCTTTGGCACTATAAGAATGCTGATTTGGAAAGTCTCAATAAGTATCTTAGAGAAATTGATTGGTCGGTCTGTTTTGCTTCGAGGGATGTTGATGAATGCACATTAGAATTTAGTAACATACTAAATCTTAGCATGCGTGAATACATTCCGTATTCTTACAGCAGATCTCAACAACAGCATGATCGCTCCTGGTTTAAGTGCAACCAAACTATAAAAGCGAAAGAGTCTGCTTTTCGCGCCTATCAACTGAATCCATGTCCGGAAATGAAACAAGCCTACAAGACTGCACGGAACACCTGCAAGTCCATTATCCAGAGAGAAAAATTTCTTTTTGACCAGAATATTAGACAAAGAATCCTGGCGAGCCGCAAAGGTAGCAAAGGCGTCTGGTCCCTAGTCAAAACCATCAGGAACAACTTCAACAGTTCCTCTATACCTTCACTACTTAATAATGGTGAAGTGATTGTTGACTCCCTGGATAAAGCTAATATTTTAGCTGCTAGATTCGCTTCAAATTCTTGTCTTCCACCTACTTCACAAACACCTGTTTTGCATCCACCGTGTCAATGTGTACAAGAGCCAATACACGTTCGTACGAGGGATGTGTTCAGGGTCCTTAAGGGGATCAACGTCTCCAAAGCCGTAGGTCCTGATGGTTTTTCGCCCCTGTTAATTAAAAGCTGTGCCTCATCCTTGGCTAAACCTCTGCGCAAACTATTCTACTTGTCTTATTCGACAGGAAAATTTCCAACTGCTTGGAAGCTAGCTCACGTTCAGTCTATTCCCAACAAAGGAGAGGGTAGCGATTCTTTCAAAGGTTTTTGAATCTATCATTAACTCAAAATTAATGAAGTATCTAGAAACTAATCATCTCATCAACGATCGCCAATATGGCTTCCGAGCTGGACGCTCATCTGGAGACTTGCTGACCTTTCTTACGGAACGTTGGAACCGTAGTCTTTATAATTTTGGTGAGTCTAAAATCGTTGCCCTAGATATTTCAAAAGACTTTGATAGAGTCTGGCATCCAGCCCTTTTAGCCAAACTTAAAGCACTTGGTCTCTCCCCTCCTCTTCTATTATGGATTGAAAGTTTCCTATCTAGTTGCCAAATACGTGTTGTATTAGATGGCGTTACGTCTGAACCGCATCCCATAAATGCCGGTGTGCCTCAACGCTCTGTTATCTCTCCAACTCTCTTTTTAATTTTCATTAATGATCTGCTTTCCCTTACTTTCAATCCCATCCATAGTTTCGCAGATGACAGTACTCTTGATTTCGCTTACTCCTTTGACACTCTTGCGGAATCCAGGGGGAATGCCGCATGTGTTAAACGAGATTGCATGACTAGATCATTGAATAACGATCTTAACAGTATCCTCGCTTGGGGCAAAGCAAATCGCGTCGAATTCAATGCATCTAAGACCCAGAGCTGTCTCATCTCATTAAAACAAGATCATAACTTAACCACACCCGTTTCTTTTGATGGAGCATTAATTTCTGATTCACCGTCACTAAGCATTCTTGGCATTAATATTTCCAGTAAGTTAAACTGGACAGATCACATCTTCTCTGTTGCCAAAGCAGCATCGAAATGTCTTGGATTTCTGAAAAGGAGTAAGAAATATTTCACCCCGTCAAATCTAGCGCTCCTCTACAAGTCCTACATTAGACCTAGAATGGAATACAACTCCCATATATGGGCCGGGGCTGGTCGCACAGCCTTAGCTTCATTGGATAGTGTCCAAAAGAGAGCCTTCAAGCTCATTGGCGATTTGGCAATAACTTGTCATATCGACTCACTCGAGCACCACCGCAATGTTGGATGCCTTTCGCTCCTTTATCGCTATATGCATGGTCAATGTTCTGGTGAAATATCTAGTCTAATCCCTTGTAGAATGAATCCTGCACGCAATACTCGTGCTGCAAACCGAGCACATCCTTTAACCCTTCAAATTACTTTCGGCCGTACAGTAAAATTCCGTGATGCTTTTTTATCCCGAACAGTGCGAATGTGGAACAGCTTACCATCTTCTGTTTTTCCTCTGGCATACAATCTGCGGAAGTTTAAGGGCGACATACATCGGCATCTCCGCCACTCTCCTCATATCCCCTAATCCTTTCCCTATCTCCTTCCTGCCATGCTGTGCTTTGCATCATAGGGTATCCCCTGAGCTTGGCTTAATAATATAAAAAAAAAAATATTGATAAAAAATGTGCTTCTAAGAAATGCTGTAAGTGCTATTTGTTTAAATATGAAAATGTGATAAGTGCATTATAGGTTAACTGGAAAAGGATGAAAGTTTAACGACAAAATATTTCATACTGATGCACGAAAGCGTGGTATGAGGTGGCACATAATGCTGTATGTATTTTTTTTTTTTTTGAAAAACAGATTTGGGAGCGTAGATATCACCAAAATTGTGGTCGGATTTTTTTTTGCACAGGCGACTATAGCAGGATCATTGGCGGTGACATGAACTCCATTTTAAATAAAAAAAATTGCTTTTGTTATTTTTGGCATTTTCACCATTTTTATCCGACACTCCTCAACTACTCAGATCTCTGTAATTATTATTTGGTTATTTTTGTTGGGTTCATAGAATGTAGATCGCTATTGATATCAGCAGAACATGTTTTGTGATTACCTACATGCAGGGTATCCGAAGATAGAGGCATAGAGACCTGCATCGTCAGATAGATTGGCAATATGCTTGACAAACGCTTCATAAGAGCTACCATAAACGGTGAGTCCATAACAATTATGGCCACTGGAAGCTGTCCAAAAGTTGGGGTTTTATCACTAATTCTATGGCTCTTAGTTGCGAATGAGCTATTAAATTTACTTCAAGATGCCGGCTGATGACATTGTCATTTGTATCAGAACAGTGCCAGAACATCGAATGGGACTATCAATAAACCCAGGTAAAACAGTGTTAGTTCCCTTTACTAGGAAAAGGAGTTTCCAGAGCCCATCTCCTAAGTTAAATGGAATTGCAATAGAATATTCCAAAGAAGCAAAATATCTCGGAGTAATCTTACACAGCAAGCTTGAGATGACAACTAACAAAGCCATGTGGGCATTCAGCAAATGCCGCAGGCTTTTCGGGTAAAAGTGGAGTCTGAGTCCCAAAATGATCGTATGGATCTTCATCTTGTCATGCTTTTAGAAGTGTACAAAATGCAAAAAGACTAAATTGATAAGTACCGCTTAGCAGATAAATTTTGAAAATCTTCCAACAATTACTCATCTATCACTCAACCATCTGTTACAAATAGAGAAAATTTGTATTCAATGAAATTATCCAGGGAAGCTAACCAGTTCTCACCGAGTGAACGTGATTGTCCAGCGCTTGCAGATCTAAAGGTATAGTTAGATTGAAATTTTGGACGCGATGCTATCGTCGCGTGCGACGAGTTGGAAAACTGTGCTGTTAGATTGAACGCGTTGATATTTGAGTTTCGCCAAATTTGTTTTAATTTTTATGTTTTAAATTAGGTCAAATTTATACAAATTATATAATAAACATTTGTCAAAAAAATCTGAAACAAATCAGGTAGTAGTACAATTTCCCAAGTGTTAGGTTACATTGAACGCGTACGCGACCAAAAGTAGAAATGCGTTCGATTTTTGCATCGCAAGTGTCGCGTGCGGTGGTAATGTAACACTCTCTATACAACAAGCGTACATTCGATATTACCTGTCAATGCGTGCTACGTGAGTTACGAGTTTAAAATTTTCAATCTGAATCCAGCTTTTTATTTTTGTTTTATTAAAATATAGGTAATTCTGGTCATTTTGTTTTAAGCAAATCAAACTACTATAAGTGGGTCAAATAAATGTTTGAAATCGAACACTCCAAGTTGATTTCAGTACCCGATGAGCCTCATTACAAACACATCATTTTCATGTTATATTTACCTTTCAGCCTTTTTATTCATATTATCATTGTGTGTTAGGTAGAAATAAAACTGCATAATATAATAGCTGTGTTCTTTTGTGTCCGCAGAACAGGGTAGAACAAAAGATACACAAAAGAACGCCTCATACATTTTCATAGAAATTTATAGATGAAGCGAACAGTACAAATAGTTCGCTTCAATCGACAGAACAATTTGTTCTCTCCAGTATATGGGAGCTCTAGAACAAGGTACACAAAAGAACATAGCTATTGTATGTATATATATAAAGAAACTGTATTTCTTTAATTTGTACAGCGCTCTTCTGTCGGTAAAACAGTGACTATTATAGTCATGTGCTCTATAGATGGCGCTGTGAGTAATGTCGGCCAACTGGGTCGGTTGACAGAGCTCACCGTGATTAAGCATATTGTTGGCTATTGTAAAAATTGGATAAAAAGAAATTGACAATTTAAATAATAGACTTTAAATGTCGCATGACTTAAGTTAAACAGTGTAATTATTGTGTGTAAGTAAGTAAGTAAAATAAGGTCTTTATTTTCAGAGCAACGCAATTGTTTATTAACAATTTATAATTCCTAATAATTTTGAAGATATTGTCTTACATATATATAATATTATATTGTCAAATATTATACATACTATTTTTTCTCAAAATTTGCCGGCGATATATGGAAGGTCTCCATCCCCTTCTTCGGAAGGTAAACACGAATTTGTCAAAAAACTGCTCTCCTGAAAAGTCACGTTTTTTTTTATATAAAATGTACCTGTTCTTGGAAACCGTAATAGATATCGCGACGTTTTTTGTTCAGGTGAAGCAGCTAACCTCTGTGAATATTTTGAGTTCATCACATATTTAAAAATATTCACCATATTTCGGGAAAAAAAAGTTTTTACGGAAAAGGGGCTACTTATTTTTACTTTGGTTTTTTTTTATGCTACGTTTCAACAAAATTAAATATTGAAAAAGTAATCAACTCAAAATATTTCTTAATCGTCTGGGAACAGCTGAAAAATAAAAATTTGAAAATCCAAGCACTAGTTACAGAGAAACGGAATATTCAATGCAAAAAAAAACTGAAATTTTCGTACATTTTTCTAACCTTAACATAACCTCATAAACATAAATTTGAATCAAGTCTGGTATTAAATTAAAGCTTAGAATATACTGATTAAAACAAACAAAAATCGCTTGAATTGACAAAATACTGCCAGAAATAACAAGGAGAGAACGAAGCTTGGGCGTTTTCAGCAAAACTTATGACTTTACAACTGAACTGGATAAAATCAGATGTTAACTTTTTCCTTCACTCGCAACGAGTTTTATTCAAACTTTAATTCCTATAGCAAAGTCGTCAGGTTTGCTTGTACACAATAGTTTCGTCAGATGTCATTCATGGCAGACTTCAGTCTCAACTCAAGCTCCGACTTACGCTACACACGATCATGCAAATCATTCGAATGGACCATGCATGGTCCAGTCGTATGATTTGCTTGAGCATGTGTAGCGACCATTAAAGCTGAAAATCACTATTGGAATACTTATCTATCCAAACACGGTTTGCAATCTAACCCCAAGAGCAATAGTCGAGCTCGTTAAAAGACTTGATTTTACCTAACCACTTTAGGGAAGATCAACTCTGGTCGCTGTGTCCACGTGGCTTTGTAGGTCTAGTCGGCCCTACTCTTAACATTAACATTACATACATTTATGTATTTATACCTTCATATGGAAAATGTAGCCAGATTAGGTCTTATACATCATTATACCCCAAGATGTATAGAATACAAGGTATTCCCAATAAAATTTTTGCACATGTTCTGTGACTTAATTTCGTGACTAATGTATATACATTTCTGTAGGAAAGACAGAGAGAGCTCAGAGAGTAGTTCTCTGTACTGTGCTTTCCTATACATTTTCACGATATTTCGTCACTAATGGCGGAACGTGATTCGTAATGGGAAACCTTGTATTCTATTCTATTTATCTTGATTATACCCGAGAGATGAAGAAATCCTAGGGTAAACTAAGTTTGTCATTCTGCTGGTAGAGGTAGAGCAAAATGGGTTGGTCACGCACGCATAATATTAAAAGTTATTTTAAATTTTGCATGTCTATCTGTAAGTTCGTCCGTCCGTGTGTCTCTCCGTTTGGCAGTCCGTCCTCATGATACTCGAGAACGCGTTAATCGAAAGAGATAAACTTTTCGACACGGGCTGAAAAAAAAAAGTATATTTAAGTCCGAAAATAGGACAAATTGGGTAACTCCTTTGTGGCGTTTTCATAAAAAAATTTGGGTTTCACTATATATTTGGACACTGCCTGAGAGCCCGCCAACGTAGAGAGCTGAAATTTTGTACATGGCGTTCTTATAAAGGCCTAAGCACAATGGCGGGGGCAAATGGCAGACTATTGCAGTAATAGTACAAATGTATACAAGTAATGAAACTAATTGAAAATACAAAGGGAACTATATATGTAGGTAATTATACTGACGTCACTTTGGTACAGGTAGTATTAAATTGGATGATATATTTTGGATGTATGGGATTCTTCTCTACCCTTTCCCATCCATCTTCTCAAATAATGGGAACACTTCATTTAAATTCATCCTTCGTTGTTTTCTATTAAACAATTTATGAATAATTCTAGTATCATACCCGTTATTTCTTGCAATTATTTTTATAAAATTTAATTCTTTCTTAAAGGCGTCATTTTTTAAGGCGACATTCAATAGTCTATTTATTAAGGAATGAAAAACTGCAATTTTTCTATTCCATGGATGGCAGAAATGACTAAGAATAACCGCGTCAGAATATATATCTTTTCTAAAGATATCAAAGCTTTAGCTATTGTCATTTTCTAACTAAATGGATAAGTCAAGAAAATTTAAAGTTTTGTTGCCAACCTCCACAGTAAATTGAACGTAACGATAGCATCTGAAAATATTGTTCCGAGCGTGGCCTTTGGTTCATATTTAAAACACAATATTAAATATTTAATGTACAAGTTCTTTATTTCACTCTAATCTTATATAATTCACAAACCTTCAATTAATCAACTCAACTTTATTTATCGGTAATACTGTACTTTCAAGTATCGCAATCCAATTATAACACTTTCGCTTCTTTATTATTTTCACTTGTTAACACTGCAATGTCTAAGACAAGACTCTTTTTCTGGCAAGTCAAGTCAAGTCAAGTGTGTTTTGCGCCGAATTTTATTCGCTTTGTCGTAGTTTCCCTCGATGTTTTCTAATTTGTCCTCATTTGTTCGTTGGGGCTCATCTTTAGCCCTCAGTTCAGTTTGATGTCGTCTCTTTTTCTTCTTGTTGCCAGTTGTCCATTGTTACTTTCTAACTTTCAGTTTTGTTGTCTTTTTTAAATTACAGCTGATGCGCCTTATGTCGTTCTCCTTATGGAGTTAGTTGTTAGTAGGAGGGCGGGGGAAGGAGATATGAGAGGATAGGATGTGGATTTTTGGGAGTGTTTAGGAATGAATGGTTCCTAAAGCATTGGTTTTCTTCAGAGACACTCTCTGAGTAACGTGGCTGAAATGTGATTACCCGCGATAGTAATCACCTTTATGGTCGTAGAAACTTATTCTACCATCATCTAGCTGGTAGATGTTTCTAGCCTCGGGCTTCGTTAAAAGCAGGGGTGAGAGGTAGTTAAAGTTTGCCGGTATGAGAAGGTCCGGCAGGTTGTTGATCAGTGGGTTTGGGTGCCTTGGTATTTTTTGAACTTGCTTGTTCGCCAGTTCAAATAGATACTCCTGGATTGGAGTGATGTTGGCTGCCTCATAGACTACTCTGTTGGGAAAGAATTTTCCATTGGCTCGTCTATGGAATCCCGTGCAAGCTCTAAGAATTTTTCTTTCAAGCTTGCCGAGTCTTTCCATATACATAGGTGGGAGAAATAGTATGCCAGATAGGAAAGCATTAAGTAATAACAGGTCTTATGAGTTGTTTGTACAACAGAAGTTTGGTCTGAGTTGAGTGGCCGTCCTTGAAGTTTATTATTGGACTAAGTAAGCTATATGCGAAATTGGCTTTACTAATGGTCGCTTTTGCATGTTCATTGAATCTTAACAGTTCATGAAATTTATGCCCAGGTATTTCGCACTTTGTGTGGGTTTTATTTTTCCCCTGTTGTAGATGGCTTCAATGGCCTTAGATTTTGCAACTTGGTGGTTTCGCCCAATGCCAGGTTTCCGGATGCAAATTAGTTCAGATTTTTGGACATTTATTTTCATCCCCCACTTTCTGTGGTAGAAGTCTAATTTTTTAAGGTGCAGGTTGACTTTATTTATAGCCAAATTTGGGCAGCGAGATTGGGCATACATGAGGGAGTCATCAGCGTATAAGAGTGTTGTCCCGTTTTCGTTTGGAGGTTGGTCGGAAGTGTAGAGATTGACGAGAATTGGGCCTAAAATGGAGCCTTGGGGAACACCAGCTTCTATTGCCTTAACTGGTGATTTATGTTCATCGAGTTCCACATAGAATTTCCTAGAAGTTAGGAAACTGTGGATTAACAAATTGAGGTGTGGAGGAAAGCCGAACTGATTTAATTTGAAAACAAGCCCTGCTGTCCATACTCAGTCGAATGCTTTTTCGACGTCAAGGAAGCAACCTACGATACATTCGTTCCTATTTAAGGCTCTCGTTGCATCCGTGTGAAACTTTATTAATGGATGGAAGGTGGAGTGGTGTGGTTTGAAACCAAATGGGGAGTCTTGGTGGATATTTTTTTCCTCGCAGGTGTTTATAACCTGTTGCTTGATGACTTTCTCAAAAAGCTTTCCTAAGTTTGAAATTAAGGAGATGGGCCTGAACTGACTGATGTCTTTTGATGAAGTTTTTTTGGGGATTTTTCTGGCGGTGACAACTGTTACATTTATACCCTAGAAACTCTCCAGATTATTCTGGTGTTCTATTCCAGTATATTCTTGACTATTCTATTGCTGAACCTTCCCGAAGATTCCATCATCGATTCTCTGAACCTGAAGTTGTTTACTCTCCATGGTCAGTAGATATCACCAGTTGCCTCTTTCTATTGAACGTAACAATATGTTTAATTTGTTGATTATTTGAAAAAAAAAAACATTAAAACCAGAAGAAATCAAAAACCCGATGTCAATCAGATCATGCAAATTAAACAATTGTTATATTAAATCGGATAAGCCCATACATCATAAAAAAAATTGTACAAAAATTCAGCTTTACTGACGCAATAATTCGTTAGTTGTTCTGCAAAAGAAAACTTAGGGCCTGCCTGAATCCAAGTCTTCCCCTTAGCCTTCGTCTTGTTATTAGTGATGTAACATCGAGTCAAGCTCTATCCGAATCCATGTCAATGCCACCGAGCTTTGCTACTTTGTATAACAGTTTAGACATCTGGTTAGCTTTATCATCGAGAAAAGATTCGTGTTGACTATTTTAAATAGACAACATATTTTGAGGTTATGCTTATTCGTTGGTTGTCGAGATTAAGCTAAGCAAACGAATCCGGAAAGGTTAGCTTCGTCTTGATCTTAATTGAAAAATGGCGAACGTTGACAAAATGAAGCATAAATATTGTACAGGCTTTTTACTGTTTTAATTCGTATAAAAACAAAATTATTAATAGATGTGAGCATTCATAAAGCAGTCATTTGTGGTTAATAAAATTAGTCTTTATTCTTTGCATTATAGCTTATATATAGAATTCATGTCGCCAAAAATTTATAATTTTTTGGTATTTGACTGTATTTATGATGTTCAAGAAATATATGACTGCCTTGTAATTATAGCCCTAACTAGCATCAAGTAAAACAGCACAAGTCTTTAACAAAACGTCAAATATTGAGCTAGGCATACGAATACGGACGGGTTAGGTTCGCCTTCGTCTAACTATTCTAATAGCTCAGCTTGTTGTGTTACGTCACCAGCTATAATAACAAGACGAAGTCTTATATTCGGACAGGCTCTTAATCTTAATCATGGTCGCTAAAATTTTCCACACAGATGGCGTAAGCTCTAAATTTCCTTAGTGTCACAATCACAAATTTTATATTGTTTTATTACAAACAATCAACTTTTTACAACAAGTGAATTAAAATTAATGACATAGTTAAGTTAAGTCACTTAATGCGTTTGCCGAATTATTAACAAAAATAAAACTTTCTATGAAACATTTGCTACTAATTGAATTTAAGCGCGAACGGAACGCGATGCAGTTTTTCTAAGCTAAAGGCAAGCAAGCAAACTTTGCTTTTGTGAAAGGAGAAAATAGGACAGGCAAAAAGATAGAAACAGGACTAGAATAGCATTTTCTGAAGTTTTTCAAGTAGAGGGGTTTTTTATTAACTTTATAATCACAATGTCATGACTATACGTTAGTGTAAGTTAAATTTGCAACCTATCTAGGTGCATAAAAACTTTTGGATTCCTTGCTAACAGCAAATAGAGGAGTTTTAAGTATGAAGAAATAAAAAACGGAGTACTTTTTTACTTCTTCAATTGTCAGAGTCACTTGTAGGTGACAGAAGTTTAATATTTTTTTTCTACCGCAAGGCAATTTTATTTTTAATTTCTACCACTATTTTAACAAAGCCAATTAATGACACTTTTCATATATTTTTTTTTTGGCAACACTAACCATCCGTCATTTGTTAAATTCATTCGGTGGTTTCGCGTGTAATTGGAACAGTGGGAGCTTGTGTGATTTCTTGCGAAATAAAGTGAAATAAAAATGCCCAGAGTGTAAATATTATTTTTATCAACATTCCAATTCGCCCAATCAAGGATATGAAAATAGAGCCAAGAAGTTAGCTATATCATAAGCTGCTGAGGAAATTATTGCAGCTAAGTGTCATGACACTAGCATCGTCACCACAAAAATTAAAGTTGATTGCCCAGCGATTGTCAAGATGTACAATAAGTACATGGGCGGGGTAGACAGTTTTGATGAATGCGTTAACTCCATGAGGGTAGCTCTTCGCGGCAACAAGAGGTGGTTCCCCTGTTTGATTTTGACTTAGATGTCGCTTGCCAAAACGCAAGGCTTATCAAAAGGCAGTCAGAAAACAATTGGACCTACAGCAATTTCCGGCGAAATGTGGCAACTATATACCTGCAAATATATGGCAAGCCTCCGATTCGTAATTCTGCTTTTGACATAGTGCTGGAATGTACTAGAAAAAAGTGTACCAAGTGCAATATCGGTTTGCATCTAAAGTGTTGGTACATCTTTGACAATAAATAAGTGTTATATTTTTTCATATAAATAAATATTTTTTAAAAAACAGACGTGTTATTCCTACCGAAATAATAATAAATTCTCATGTGTCCTTTAGAGTCTTATCTTCACACAAAACCCAGTTTCACCTGTAGGTGACCCCCCCCCCCCCCGGAAAAAAACTATTTTTTACAAATATTTTGGTCCTATTTTATTTATGACATTGATATTGATATAAAAAGAATTGTAAGCAGATTTTAATTGGTATCCTGTAACTGCTTCTAACATAATAGGAGAACTTGTCATATTGCTTATGTTGTCTTAAAATGAGAGCTGCTAATTTACATTAGTGCCTCTCGGTTTTTCAGTTTTTGCATACTTTGTGTAAAAGGTTATTCTCCAAAACGTGGTAGATCTAGGAATTATTGAATAA
Source organism: Dioctria linearis (assembly GCA_963930735.1). NCBI lineage: Eukaryota > Metazoa > Arthropoda > Insecta > Diptera > Asilidae > Dioctria > Dioctria linearis. The sequence goes on along the minus strand of OZ005740.1, from coordinate 238,830,257 downwards.
ATAGGTCTAACAGGAAGCAGCATATCGTGTAAATATAGTTTACGTGAATAGGGTACTGACTGACGTTCGGATTTCAATTAATAAGTGAGATTTTGACGTTTCTGAAAGCAAACGTTTCAGAGTTCCAGCAGTTCGGGAAATTTTTATGTTTATTAGTATTAATAAACATTCGAAATTTGAAATAGCGTTGTTTCTAAAGCTTGAAGGGTTTATTTTCATTCAATTTTAGTATTTCATAATATTATTGCGTAATAATATATTTAAAATTTCTCACTACATATTTTAAATTTCTGTCAGCGAGTGACTTAAGTTTTCACTACTCGATATGTTGCTTCATTGTTCGTTATTTATATTTGCCTTAAACTTGTTATGGTGATTTGACATATGGCAAGAAGGAATGATAAAAATAGTACCTATATATATAGTATCAATAGAAGCCAAATCCCAAATCATTCCGAGTATGGGCGAATTGAAACTGGTGTAAAAGTAATTAAAAGATACAAACCGTATGCCAATTTACCTGATTTTAGGAGAAAATTGGGTTTAAACGACCAGAAGTTATTCGAAGATACGATAAAGAAGGAGAATAAAGGAACAATTTTACAATTTAAAAAAAAGGTTGTTTGTTTGGTTTTGAGAATTTATACCTACCAATTGATTGATTTAATTGATAAATTTTTATTTTTTATTTTTAAAGTTTTGCTTGAGTTTATTTATATATTTAAAAAAAAGTCGTTAAATCCTAATTGAGCAGTGTCGGATGAAAATAGTGAAAGTGTCGATAATTTGAAGGAGGAATAAAACAGAAAAATGTGCTTAGTTTTCACAACGAATCATATTTATTTAAAAATATGTAAGGGATTATATTTCAAAGTTAAATAATATTTAATTCTTTTGCAACGAAATGTTGATAAAATATGTGCTTCTAAGAAATGCTGTAAGTGCTATTTGTTTAAATATGAAAATGTGATAAGTGCATTATAGGTTAACTGGAAAAGGATGAAAGTTTAACGACAAAATATTTCATACTGATGCACGAAAGCGTGGTATGAGGTGGCACAGAATGCTGTATGTATTTTGTTTTTGACAAACAGATTTGGGAGCGTAGATATCACCAAATTTGTGGTCGGATTTTTTTTTGCACATGCGACTATATCAGGATCATTGGCGGTGACATGAACTCCATTTTAAATAAAAAAAGTTGCTTTTGTTATTTTTGGGATTTTCACCATTTTTATCCGACACTCCTCAACTACTCAGATCTCTGTAATTATTATTTGGTTATTTTTGTTGGGTTCATAGAATGTAGATCGCTATTGATATCAGCAGAACATGTTTTGTGATTACCTACATGCAGGGTATCCGAAGATAGAGGCATAGAGACCTGCATCGTCAGATGGATTGGCAATATGCTTGACAAACGCTTCGTAAGAGCTACCATAAACGGTGAGTCCATAACAATTATGGCCACTGGAAGCTGTCCAAAAGTTGGGGTTTTATCACTAATTCTATGGCTCTTAGTTGCGAATGAGCTATTAAATTTACTTCAAGATGCCGGCTGATGACATTGTCATTTGTATCAGAACAGTGCCAGAACATCGAATGGGACTATCAATAAACCCAGGTAAAACAGTGTTAGTTCCCTTTACTAGGAAAAGGAGTTTCCAGAGCCCATCTGCTAAGTTAAATGGAATTGCAATAGAATATTCCAAAGAAGCAAAATATCTCGGAGTAATCTTACACAGCAAGCTTGAGATGACAACTAACAAAGCCATGTGGGCATTCAGCAAATGCCGCAGGCTTTTCGGGTAAAAGTGGAGTCTGAGTCCCAAAATGATCGTATGGATCTTCATCTTGTCATGCTTTTAGAAGTGTACAAAATGCAAAAAGACTAAATTGATAAGTACCGCTTAGCAGATAAATTTTGAAAATCTTCCAACAATTACTCATCTATCATTCAACCATCTGTTACAAATAGAGAAAATTTGTATTCAATGAAATTATCCAGGGAAGCTAACCAGTTCTCACCGAGTGAACGTGATTGTCCAGCGCTTGCAGATCTAAAGGTATAGTTAGATTGAAATTTTGGACGCGATGCTATCGTCGCGTGCGACGAGTTGGAAAACTGTGCTGTTAGATTGAACGCGTTGATATTTGAGTTTCGCCAAATTTGTTTTAATTTTTTTGTTTTAAATTAGGTCAAATTTATACAAATTATATAATAAACATTTGTCAAAAAAATCTGAAACAAATCAGGTAGTAGTACAATTTCCCAAGTGTTAGGTTACATTGAACGCGTACGCGACCAAAAGTAGAAATGCGTTCGATTTTTGCATCGCAAGTGTCGCGTGCGGTGGTAATGTAACACTCTCTATACAACAAGCGTACATTCGATATTACCTGTCAATGCGTGCTACGTGAGTTACGAGTTTAAAATTTTCAATCTGAATCCAGCTTTTTATTTTTGTTTTATTAAAATATAGGTAATTCTGGTCATTTTGTTTTAAGCAAATCAAACTACTATAAGTGGGTCAAATAAATGTTTGAAATCGAACACTCCAAGTTGATTTCAGTACCCGATGAGCCTCATTACAAACACGTCATTTTCATGTTATATTTACCTTTCAGCCTTTTTATTCATATTATCATTGTGTGTTAGGTAGAAATAAAACTGCATAATATAATAGCTGTGTTCTTTTGTGTCCGCAGAACAGGGTAGAACAAAAGATACACAAAAGAACGCCTCATACATTTTCATAGAAATTTATAGATGAAGCGAACAGTACAAATAGTTCGCTTCAATCGACAGAACAATTTGTTCTCTCCAGTATATGGGAGCTCTAGAACAAGGTACACAAAAGAACATAGCTATTGTATGTATATATATAAAGAAACTGTATTTCTTTAATTTGTACAGCGCTCTTCTGTCGGTAAAACAGTGACTATTATAGTCATGTGCTCTATAGATGGCGCTGTGAGTAATGGCGGCCAACTGGGTCGGTTGACAGAGCTCACCGTGATTAAGCATATTGTTGGCTATTGTAAAAATTGGATAAAAAGAAATTGACAATTTAAATAATAGACTTTAAATGTCGCATGACTTAAGTTAAACAGTGTAATTATTGTATGTAAGTAAGTAAGTAAAATAAGGTCTTTATTTTCAGAGCAACGCAATTGTTTATTAACAATTTATAATTCCTAATAATTTTGAAGATATTGTCTTACATATATATAATATTATATTGTCAAATATTATACATACTATTTTTTCTCAAAATTTGCCAGCGATATATGGAAGGTCTCCATCCCCTTCTTCGGAAGGTAAACACGAATTTGTCAAAAAACTGTTCTCCTGAAAAGTCACGTTTTTTTTATATAAAATGTACCTGTTCTTGGAAACCGTAATAGATATCGCGACGTTTTTTGTTCAGGTGAAGCAGCTAACCTCTGTGAATATTTTGAGTTCATCACATATTTAAAAATATTCACCATATTTCGGGAAAAAAAAACGTTTTTACGGAAAAAGGGCTACTTATTTTTACTAGGGTTTTTTTTTATGCTACGTTTCAACAAAATTAAATATTGAAAAAGTAATCAACTCAAAATATTTCTTAATCGTCTGGGAACAGCTGAAAAATAAAAATTTGAAAATCCAAGCACTAGTTACAGAGAAACGGAATATTCAATGCAAAAAAAAACTGAAATTTTCGTACATTTTTCTAACCTTAACATAACCTCATAAACATAAATTTGAATCAAGTCTGGTATTAAATTAAAGCTTAGAATATACTGATTAAAACAAACAAAAATCGCTTGAATTGACAAAATACTGCCAGAAATAACAAGGAGAGAACGAAGCTTGGGCGTTTTCAGCAAAACTTATGACTTTACAACTGAACTGGATAAAATCAGATGTTAACTTTTTCCTTCACTCGCAACGAGTTTTATTCAAACTTTAATTCCTATAGCAAAGTCGTCAGGTTTGCTTGTACACAATAGTTTCGTCAGATGTCATTCATGGCAGACTTCAGTCTCAACTCAAGCTCCGACTTACGCTACACACGATCATGCAAATCATTCGAATGGACCATGCATGGTCCAGTCGTATGATTTGCTTGAGCATGTGTAGCGACCATTAAAGCTGAAAATCACTATTGGAATACTTATCTATCCAAACACGGTTTGCAATCTAACCCCAAGAGCAATAGTCGAGCTCGTTAAAAGACTTGATTTTACCTAACCACTTTAGGGAAGATCAACTCTGGTCGCTGTGTCCACGTGGCTTTGTAGGTCTAGTCGGCCCTACTCTTAACATTAACATTACATACATTTATGTATTTATACCTTCATATGGAAAATGTAGCCAGATTAGGTCTTATACATCATTATACCCCAAGATGTATAGAATACAAGGTATTCCCAATAAAATTTTTGCACATGTTCTGTGACTTAATTTCGTGACTAATGTATATACATTTCTGTAGGAAAGACAGAGAGAGCTCAGAGAGTAGTTCTCTGTACTGTGCTTTCCTATACATTTTCACGATATTTCGTCACTAATGGCGGAACGTGATTCGTAATGGGAAACCTTGTATTCTATTCTATTTATCTTGATTATACCCGAGAGATGAAGAAATCCTAGGGTAAACTAAGTTTGTCATTCTGCTGGTAGAGGTAGAGCAAAATGGGTTGGTCACGCACGCATAATATTAAAAGTTATTTTAAATTTTGCATGTCTATCTGTAAGTTCGTCCGTCCGTGTGTCTCTCCGTTTGGCAGTCCGTCCTCATGATACTCGAGAACGCGTTAATCTAAAGAGATAAACTTTTCGACACGGGCTGAAAAAAAAAAGTATATTTAAGTCCGAAAATAGGACAAATTGGGTAACTCCTTTGTGGGGTTTTCATAAAAAAATTTGGGTTTCACTATATATTTGGACACTGCCTGAGAGCCCGCCAACGTAGAGAGCTGAAATTTTGTTCATGGCGTTCTTATAAAGGCCTAAGCACAATGGCGGCGGCAAACGGCAGACTATTGCAGTAATAGGAACAATTTTCTCTAGGAACGTTTTATGGCAAATGTATACATAGGAATTTGCAGTTGCCATCGCCCGTCGGGTTGGCCTCTCACATTGTCGAAATTCAATTAAATCAATTAAGATGACGAGAGTGGCCGACGGGCGACGGGCGACGGCAACTACGGATTCCTATGTCCCGTGATACACGATGATACACACTCGAGACTAGACACGACGTAAAACCGGGTTTTGTATCGAAGGTGTATCAGCCAATGGTTCACGAAGTTTTTGCATGGTTGATACACGGCAGCAAGGATAATTCATCATTTCCATATGTTCTATACGCACACAAATCGAGTACACTCATACATATGTAATAAAACACTCGTGTATCATCCGAGTCTAACCCTTTGCTCTAAATTGATGTATTCACGAAATGTTCTAAGATAGTGGCAAGAAAACCAGTTTTTAGTACGGTGTATCACGTGTGTATCATCGCGTGTCACCGGACTAAGAACAATTTCAAAAATGAGGTGAATCGGGCAATACCTTCTTGGTGCTGCCAATTAACAATTTAGATTTTTTACATATACTGCGAGTGAAAACGACATTTGGCGACGAATATCTTCTCTGGATTCTGTGAAAAAGAAATGGTAGGTATGCTTGTTGAGACATCTCAGCCATGTGAGAGTAGGTATATAGAAATAATTAGGGATTTTATTGCACGGGATAGCCTAAGTTACCCAGCGGGAAAATGATCGTGTATGAAAGTAGATATGCAGGAACTCGTCGAGGAAATCAGTATCGTTGAAAAATATGTGTACATGTCATGCAGAAAAGATACGAAGCAAGTTCAAATCAAGTTAGGACCGGGGTGCCTGTATGTACACGATATTTTTACTCTTTTGTAGTTGATATTTCCTTGGTGAGTCATCTGCGTAAACGTCAGTGCAGGTCAAAATTTCAGGAGTTTAGTTCAAGTTGGCTTTACTACGAGTGAAAATTAAAAAGTGCGTGTGATATAAAACTGATTTTCTTTAGTAATAGGAATATTTGGTTACTGGTTCGTGTGCAGTGCTCTTATGCTATGTATTTTGTTTGATTATTTGATTTTGCAATAAAGTACTATACATCAAATCCTACAGAAAGGCATCACTACCCAGCCTAGGATATCGTGTGTAAAATTCATCGAAGTTTCGGTAAAAAAAATGGGTCGATGATGCATGCCAGAGGTACAGTACGGCTTCGATGCGGTGTTGCAGCATCCACTTCCCGCTGGGTAGTTTAGCTACAGAGAATACACTGAATGAGTGAAATGCGGATATAGATGAAAGAAATGTGTAAGTATGTGTAACTGGAATGCTTGGTAGGATCAGGTATGAAACCAGGGTACAGGGAGATAAAGTTGAGATGAGTAAGTGGACATTCCGTCGGGCATGCCAGGGAGTTGACGCGTTCAAATCAAATCCAGATTTCTTGTAAACAAATTTTACGTGCTATTATAATAATTTTTACTGTCTGACGAACCATTCTACAAATATATGCGAAAAACCACTTCAATAATCAAACTTGCACACAGAGGTGACCATATCAAATTACATAACGGCATCCATCTAGACCAATTCTAGCTTTTTTATTTGTTATTTCTAACATCTGAACGCTTGTTTTCAAAAAGTACTGGAATAATTTTTGAAATTTATAATTAACCTTCTTACCACTGACGATGCGAGCTAATTACTAAATACAACTCCGCTTCGCGGCCCTTCTGTGAAACAAAACAACTAAAGAAAATTATAAATATTTTCTCTTACATTTTTATTAACTTTTCAAGAGAGTTTTTTTAAGAAGAGAAATTCATCCAACAAGCAGAGAATTGGCATGGCATGACAATTTGTGGACGGGAGAAGCTGACGGACGAGAATCCACCATATCATTTTACCCACACAAACCCGCCCGGGCACCATACAATTGTTGGGCTGCACATATACAAAGCTGTAATTATAATATTTAACGTTGATTGCCTCAGGTGCCAGAAATGATGGATTTCGAGTCTGAAACATAATATACCGCCCCGGGGGTTACCCGCAGGCAGGCAAATGCTGATGAATAAAATTTCATATTATTCTACTCTTTCTCACCATGTTTCCGTCGACTTTATTCTTGGGAGTTTTTTCGTTGTTGCTGGGATCTACTGCCATGGTATGCTCCCTGCCCTCAAGCTATGTGAATATGAAAATGAGGTCTGGCTTTGGCCTGGCTGGAACTGGAATTTTTACTCTACACTACTATAATATACCATCGTGAACCCATGGATCTGGTCTGGATGCTGGGCTCAGCTCAGGACTGGATGATGATGGCTCACTGTTTTATACGGTGATATCATCGTTGTATGGGCGCACTAGGATTCGCAGCTATAGTGAAATTGAGTGGTTTATGGGTGGCATGATGGCAAGGACTTTGTTTTTTGGGAATTACAACAATCCTTCGTTTTTGGGACATTAACAATAGTTCAGTTATGTGGTGTGTGGTAAAAGCACGGAATATTAACGCTCGGGAAATTTTTCAATTTCTGTAGTGATGTTTTCATTTAGGTTAGCATGCAGGCAATCTGTGAAAAAAAAACTTATATTGCTAAAGTCTGCACAGTTAGATTTTAAGCAATATTCGTATTGCACACTAAAGCAGGATCTGAATTCGAGTTCATGACATGACAATTAATAAGTAAATCCGATTGAAAAAATCGGGATATAAAACTGGTCTTTAAGTTAGGCCCATATTGGGAATGGATAGAAATTGTATGTGAATATAATTTTGCCAGAAAACTGCCCAAAACGTGGATTTAGGTTTTCATGTGATCCTGGTAAATGTTGATTTTAGAATTGTGAGATATTTATGGTCATCTTTCTTAGTCAAAATCCGGCAAACGCTACTGTGGCATTTATCTCAATTATTAGACGATTCTCTATAACTTTAGTAATAGTTTTTTCTCAAGCTTTATATCTCTTAGAGAATGCCTTATTAAATGGTTGTAGGTACCTCAGATGACTCATTTGTTTGCTCAATCCGCCAGTAACCCATTTTAAAAATTCTGTATAGATTCTGCAGGTTTCTATTGGACTTTTCAAAAGTTATCGGTATCGGTTCGTTTCGATTTCATATTGTTCTTACCAATTTTCTAATTGGATACTATTTTTCTTTTCAACCAGCACTAAATTACTTTTCCCTAGTGATTTATACGAAGAAATTAAAGTTTTTATTAAATATTTAACGGAGTGTTACAAAACTTAACACTGCACAAGTCAAAACGTCTTTCAGTCAATATAAAGCGAAAAAATCTGTCAATAATTGACGTGTCAATACTATTAGTTACATTCAAATCGGCCATAGCTTGTTAACCTTGATATACTATCATGATAAATATCTTGTAGTCTATAAGCCATCAGATACATCAATGTGACTCTTTAGGTCACCCTTTTGCCCCTGAGGGGGGGGGGGGGTGCTGAACTTTATAACAGGGAAAGTTGCAAAGTTTTAGAGCTGAGCAATTTTTTACCACTTAGCCTCTCCATCTCCAAATAAACTTACGTAGGTCCTGTCAAGTTTTACTCATCTCATTGGAACACCAAAGACTGACTGGGATTTCTTTATTTATTAGTATTAAGGGTTAGTGTTAACGGACAGAGATTGCTAAACTCCTTTGGGTGAATTTTTCAAATCAGCTGGGTACGATAATCATTATGATGAGTGTTGACAACATTTCAATCAGATTACTTATGAGAGAATATGTAATCTATCAAATGTGTAGTCTGTTACAATATAATTCGATTATTTTGTAATCTAATTACATTGTAACAGACTACTTTGTAGATTACTTAAAAGTCATTAATAATATAATGAAATGAATTGAAAGGAAATAGTATTGTTCTCGTACGAAATTAGTCTTAGGGAGTTTTATGAAGAAGTAAAATACAAATATCTTAAATATCTTAAATGTAATCACATTAATTAAATTTAACATGTAGTTGGATTAACATGTAATCGATTAATGTGTAGTCAGATTAACGCACACTACATGTTAATCGATTACATTATGTAATTATGGAAATGGATTACATTAGTAATCTGTTACAAAGTAATCTGATTACAGATTACATGGTTAATTGTAATTGCTAATCGGTAATCAGATTACATTTTGCCCAACGCTGATTATGATCTTAGGTTTTATTTATTTTAACCACTTGTATCAAATTCAATTTTTAGAGCATTGAGCCTTGCCCCCTGTTTCTATGTTATGTTACTTATTTAATTTATTTATCTTTCTGAATTACTTGATAAGGAAGACACAAGGCAATAAATGCAACATTTCTAACTATAGATCTGTGGTAAACTTGTTCTGCATTGTCTAGTTATTGAAGCTTCTTTTTTGCAATGAGTTGTATCTTCATGAAAACAATGCTTTTTTTTAGCATTTTATGAAATTAAATCTGGTAGGTACGACTAGAATGTTTTCAGAAAAGCTTTCGTTTACAAGCTGTCTATTCTTGGTTATCCAATTAGCTTTTCCTATTGTGCTTTTTCTTACATACTTGGTCACACGCAATGAGTCATGTTCTGTCGAACTCTTTCAGATGAATAATTCCGCTATTATATAAGGGGTAACAATCTAGGCCTATTAATTTGTATTTCCTATATTGTTATACCCTAGAGTCTAGATGAAATCATAGGGTATACTAAGTTTGTCATTCCGTTTGTAACACCTGGAAATAATAATGATAAGGCAAAATGGATTGGATACCCACGCATAATATTAAAAGCTATTCTGATTTTTGCATGTCCGTCCGTTCGTTTTTTATTATATATGTATTTGGACACTGCCTGAGAACGCGTCCACGTAGAGAGCGGAACTTCTCTACACTGCGTTTTCATAAGAATACTAAATGCAATTTCAATAAGTAAAAAAGCTAGAATTGGTCTAAGACTAATTCTTATGATATCCTAGATGACTGCCCGTATGCCATTTCATAGAGCAAATTTGATTTTTGAAGTGGTTTTTCGCATGTATTTCTTCTAGAACGGTTTGTCGGAAAGAAAAAATTATTATAGCCAATTTTTGGGATTTCATATTCTGAAGAACTTTTCAGCACATTAAAACCGCATAGAACTTATCGTTTTCACAGTGTACGTAATAATCCTAAATTTTTATATGTCAACATCAAGAAGGGGTTGCCCGATTTAGTCCAGTTTTGAAATTATATTTACTCTATTTATGAACATACTATGAACACAATTTCAGCTCTCGACGTATTGACGCGTTTTCAGATAATGTCCAAATATGTAGTGAAGGCGAAATTTTTGTATGGAAACCCTACAAAGGAGTTACCTGATTTGACCCATTTTCGAACTTAATTTTACTTTTTTTTTAAGTCCTATATGCAAAATTTCAGCTCTCGTTCTCGAGTTATCGTGCGGACGGACAGACGCACGGACAGTCGGATGGGTAGACGCACGTACAGTCCCTCTGTATGCATGCAAATATCAAAATAACTTTTAATTATTTGCATGGGTGTATTATCCGTTTTGCTCTACCATCATTATCTCTAGGTGTTACAAACGGAATGACAAACTTAGTATACCCTTTATATTTCATCTAGGGTATAAAAATGGGCTAGATTGGGCCAATTCTTGGTGTTGCCATATAAAAATTTAGGTTTTATAAATAAACTAGGAAAACGATGAGTCGTAGGCGTTTTATTATACGGAGATGCACTACAGAATATGAAATCCTTTGAAATTGGTTATAATCACGTTTACTGTCCGACGAACCGTTCAAGAAATATATGCGACAAACCACTTCAACGATCAAACTTGCACTGATGGATGACCACCAAATTACATACGGGTATTCATCTAGCTTATCATAAGAATTGGTCTTAAACCAATTCTAGCTTTTTTACTTGTCTTAAATGAATTTAATGCCTTTTAAATTCAGACCTATGTAGATACCATTCATGGAAGATGCCGTTCTAAGTACCTTCCACTCAATATTAGTAAGTATTTCACTCGAAAAGTCTTCGTACCCTATTTATACTTAGGATAGATGCCCATTAATAGACTTAATAAAGCAAAAGGCTTTTAGGTCTAAAGTGAGAGTCGTAGTTCATCCAAATAATGAACATCTGATGGTCCAACAAGTCTGATAGCTTCTTTACTGTAATTTTGTTAGACTTATCCTCTTTTACATAATCCCTGTATGTAAAACGCCGAGTTTTGTTTTCTTCGTGTTCAACTTCAGATTTGAAGGCAATGAAAATATCATTGAGAAAAATAAAGAAGAATGAATGTCCCTGCAAGAACACGTGGGTAACCCTTTGACAGGTTTGTCCTGCATTGCATAAGCATAAGGATTCGCATGAACTGGTTCAAAAGGAGTACAAATGGTAGTTTTTTTAAATATCTTCAAGTTCAATGGAAATTTGGTAAAATACTTGCGCTAAATCCAAAGTCGAAAAATGATTAAAATCCTGTCAACGGTAAGCAGAGCTCTCTTATGTTATTTAAATTATTTTAGTTTCCTTTCAACTTTTATAGCTTATACTCTGCTATATTGTATCAACCAAAATGCTTCCCAGAATGTGGGGCTTTTTTTTCTAATAATAATAAAATCCGGCATATGCTCAGATATGTAACCATTTGAAGAAGTTTTTCAAGATTTTATTTCATCAAAAGATTATGATAATGGGGCTGTAGACCAAGTTATTGGAAACCAATGTCACAAATAACAGTAATGATGCTGCATATTGTTTGCTTATTAGGTCCAGTATTACATTATTAATCTGTAAATTTGAAGGGTTTGCAATATAACAATACAAACCAGTACCTAGTATACCCATACCGTTTGCCGAACTATTGTAGTGACTTTCAAGTAAGTGTAGCTTGTAGATATAAATAACGCAGCAGTGCTGATACTGGCTATTCACTAGTTTAATCTCGAATCAATCAGTAGATTCAGATTCAGACATCATCAAATTGCACTTGGTCCAGCAGTGCTGTAATAGCCTCTGAGCTATTTCTTTCATAGAATTACTCTCTGCTGAGTTACTGGTCACAGTAATGGAGCAGAAAACAGAACAGCCGATGAACTTCTTACAGCAGTATTCACAGCTCCATCTCCAGAACCAATTAAAAGGATTTTAGACTTACGAACATGTAGATTGGAGCAATACAGATGGAAGCCTGCTTAATATCTTATATGCGCAACATCCCTACCTCCATCATGCAGTATTCTTTGATAAAGGTAAGGAGCTCACATGAATCCTGTTCAAAAACTTATGTAAAAATTGAATGGACGAAGAGGAGGAGGAAAGAATTCAATATCTGTTATGTGTATATCGCGATCTTACCATATGAAAATCAAACTTGCTAGAAAGTTACGTCCTACGAGAAATAGCAGTCAAAGAGATAGATACACTTGTGAAGTTTTTTTTTTTTCAAATTCAAATAGTATTTATCAGGCGCTACAGAAGTAAGACAAGATATTATAATTATGTGTAGGAGAACAATAGAATGATTTAGATATAAGAATTAAAGCTTAAACTCAAAGTATATAGAACAAGATATACAAGAGATAATATGTATTAATATTAATATGCCTCATAAGAAAATTTATTCAAACCAAATAATTAAGTAGTTCGCAAGTATTCCACTAAATTGTTGTGAAAACTGTGACTGCCCCTGCTCCTTCTGAGTTGAAGAGTAAGAGAGTTCCAAAGACTTATGGATTGAACAAAAAACTAACGACCACTTGAGCGACAGTTGGAACGAGGAATGTTTAAAAAATAAGTTCTCACTGATTGGGAAAAATGTTATGTAGTAAACAGATAGTCAGATTGCCCAGATATCATCAAAGTATGGAGGAATAATATCGCACGATACTTAAAAAATGTTTCAAACGTGCATCCCTAGATTGAATTTAAATATTCTGAGACATGTTCATATCGCCTCTTTGAGCTTACGTGATAAAGCTGAATCAAAACCACAAAAAACTTCACAGCCGTAGGTCAGGATAGAGATAATTAACAATTTGATTAACATAATCCGCGCGTCAACAGAAGTAAATGCTACAGTGGCAGAAAGCATTCCATAAACCTTGCATAAACCCCTTTTATATGATGGGTCCAGTTCAAAGTACGATCAAAAATAATTCCAAGATACCTTACAGTAGTACTATAAGGAATAGTCACATTATTCAGGATAATATCTGGAAAGCAGGAAGTAAATTCACTTTTATAGATCACGATAGCATTAGATTTAGAGGCATTTAAACTCAAGCCATTATTAATAAACCAGTTAAGCACATCAGCAAGATCTTCGTTCATACGGCATATAGAATCCTCCAGCAATCCTAGAGGCCTGGAGATGTAAAGCTGTGATAATCACAAATTTTCAAAATCATTGGAAGATCATTAATAATAATTGGTAATAAGAGTCCCAAGATGGAGCCCTGAAGAAACTCCACTCCGGAAAGGTAAGAATCCAAAAGCAGTAGTAGCAGAGTATTACAGGCAAAAGACCTTTTATAAATTTGGGATGGAGGTCATCCAGTATAACAGCGTTGGATTTGACAGACATTACAGCAGAATTGACTACTGCCTCATCAACTTGAATAAAAGCAAACCCATAAAAAGGATATAATAAACTTAAAATATCACCAGGGTAATCATTGACATTGGAGCCAGGACCATTTAAGTTATGAGAAGCAGATGCGAACATCTGGTTTAATTCACTAGGATTTATAGATACAGCGGAACTCCTAGTTTGACCAACCCCAAGATTTCTAAGATTCTGCCAGAGTTTTTTTTTTAATGGAAGAGTGGTATTTAATCGTGAATTATAATATTGACACATAGCACGAGATAACTCACTATTAACTGCATTACGTGCGGATCGAAAATGATCCCAGCAATCAGGTGTGCGGAAACGACGCCATCTACGATATGCATAATTTCTTCACAATATTAAGAGCATAATTATTGGCGTAAACCAAGGAATTTCGGGATTGATAATGCGTCGATGTCTCAGTGGAACATATTTATTAAAAAGGTATTAATAAGCCTCATAATATAGTCAAGTTGTTCATCGACTGATATTAGTGAATAGATCAATGTCCAATCAATCGTTTGGGCCTCCTCAAAAAGTTCACCGAAGTTAATATTATTAAAATCTCTGTAAGAAAAATTTAAATCGGTTTCATATTCAGTACAAAGATTGTAAATGCCCAAAATTAGGTCATGCTTGGAGAATGCTGAAACGCACATCTGATTAAAAAAAAACACTTGATTAGGGTCAGCAACAATAAACAAATCCAATAAGGTTGCAGAAGTTGAAGTAAAGTGGGTAGGCTCTGAATTATGCACACTCAGGCTATATGTGTTCAATATCTCTGAAAATTATGACGTAGTAGCAATTAGCATTAAGGTATATTCACATTAAAATCACCTGTTATAATAATATGTTGATAAATATGACTCAGTTCGCTCTGTACTCGTACGGGGCGCACGATTTCAATAAATCGTCCTCATTAAGAGAAATCGTGAACAATCAACTCAAACGGCAACTTAATGATGACTCCCTTTCTGAAGAGGATCTCACAGACGATATTGATAAATCAGCTAAATCTAGTGCTCCACGTGCGGAGAAAGAGTCAAAGTTACATATTCCGCCAATTGTTGTAAGAAATAAGCAGTGGACTTTGCTACTATAGTAGCAAAATTGCAACCTTTTAAGCATGTTTGCTACCTTGTTACTTTAAATCCAAATTTGCTACTTTTTCGCTTTTTCCCATTAATCGTAACAAAAACAAAATTTTTTTAAAAAAAAATTTACTGTGTCTGTTAATGGCTCAGATTTTCTGGGATTTTTTATTCATTTAAAGAAAACTACTAATACGAGGAAGGGAAAGGAATTGTGGAAAAAGAACGCGCCCATTCTAATTTCGTACGTTACATGCATTTGCATCTTGTTTGCTGTGCTGGATAAGACAAAACCGTCATTCAGTATAATTACATGAATACTTGAGTACTGGACTTAAAATCCACTTCAAACTCAAGAAGAGTTTTTGGTTGAATTAATTGACTTGAAATTTTCTTGAAATTTATTTGAAATGCCATTTTACCTTTGACAACTCTGCATTAGGTTCTATACATAGGTGCGGATTTTTAGACAAACATCTTCAGAAAAGTACTAAAAAGCACTAAATGAATTATCAACAATAATCTTCTTCTTGTTCCTCTTTGCCGTTTTCAAAATTCGCACAAACGAAAACGTACAAGTATTGAAGTTTCTTTTACATGAATTTTTTTTTCAAGTAATTCGAACAAAAGTTTTTGATTTACTTGACTCCAATATACTTGAAGTCAATGCGCGTTTACATGATATTTTGATTACTAGAGTATCTTCAAGTATCCATGTAAACGTACTGAGTGACAGCAAGTTGGCGTGGCGTGTTTCTTTCAGCCATTAAGGAATTGCGTTTCTATTTCACTTCAAATGCATTTGCACTTCGCAGCACGTTTTGCTTTGTTTGCTCATTGTAATTGTCAATGTCATTGCTTGATGAGCTGATGCTAATTGCTGTGTTTGAAAATTGCTATATAACTTAATTACGTATTTATTGCTGCTGTTTCTTGTTGAGATTATATTTATACCTACAACAAAAAGGATAAGCAAGTAAGAAATTTTGATAAAATTTTATTAGCCTTGGTAATGACAACACATCAGTAATGAGAGGTGAAATTACGGGAGCTAGAGCACGATTAGAGAAATTGAATAAACATTTATTTTATCTTGGATGCACTTACCACTCCCTCCACTTGTGTCCTGCTATGAACAAAAATCCTCGGAAAGTTGAAAATGTTCTTTCTTGCGTATATAATGTTAAGGCGCAAAGTGAGTTGGCAGAATTTCAAGATAGTTTTAATTTAAATTTAAATAAGATTCCAAAATCAAGCGGTACACGCTGGTTGGAGCTGGAGCAAATCATTATAAGAATCTTGACGCAGTGGTCACTCTCTTTACTTTTGAAAGTCCTAATAATTTTGATGCGAATTCAATTCTTGATTGTCTGAATAGTTCGGAGATAAAATTGTACTTATTATATTTGTGCTATATTTTAGATGAGATTAATAATCTCAATAAAACCTTCCAGTCTAAAAAAAAATTTAATACACAAACTAAGACCTTTAATTGAAAATAACTTCAAAAATATTTTAACAAATTGTATAAAGACCCATTCAGTTGACTGCAAATTTAATGATGGTTCATTTCATCTCGAAAAATCAAGAATGTTTTTTGGAATTAAATTTCCACAGTTTCAATCTTCAAATTCTTGTGAAAATATAAGAAATATGAAAGATAATCTATTGTCATTTTACATAGAATTGTGCCAACATATTGAAAAATGCTTTGATCTTAATGATCACAAATCGAGACTATTAGAATATTTGGATCCAAGCAGAACTGGGCAAGTACCAACGAAAAAGTACTTAAGTACAAGTACAAGTACCGAAGGCGTGAGTACTTCAGCGTAAGTACAAGTACCGCATATATGAAAAGTACTTGCAACTAAGTACTAAGTCTATAAAAAGTACTGAGTAATTTATGAAGTACGCTTTAAAGTACTTTTTTAGAACCTTTGTACGTTGGCAGTAATATAATGAAGTTTATAGGTTTCAGTTAATAAATACCTTTTGAAATCTAAATATGTATAGTAATCAGTGGCTACTATTTATAGTTTTTATAGTTTTCGATGCTACACGTAGAGTAAAACTTTCACCTACACTCATATACTATTAGAAGTCCGCTCAATCACCAATTGTCACCTCCAATAATTCATAAAATTTGTAAGGAAAAAATGTCCAGTAAATTTCAAAGAAAAAATTGAAATCTTCCCTACATCAAGTCGAGGCATCGTTGATCTTATATTGGAGCGAGGCATTGTTTGCTTACCCTAGGTTATGTCATCAAGTGGAGACATCGTCGACTTTATATTCGAGCGAGACGTTTCTAGTTTTTATTCTACTTGTCCAGTCTTGTTTGTATGTTATTAGGTTGTCTAAGGTTCTCCCTTGATGCACG
Source organism: Dioctria linearis (assembly GCA_963930735.1). Taxonomy (NCBI): domain Eukaryota; kingdom Metazoa; phylum Arthropoda; class Insecta; order Diptera; family Asilidae; genus Dioctria; species Dioctria linearis. The sequence continues at coordinate 238,813,108 of OZ005740.1, read as the reverse complement.
AGTGGGACACATGCAGTGACAGTTCTTCGCATGCTTTAAAATACAGCAAAAAAAGGAGCTGCACTAGAGATTGTGTTTTCTCTTATACGAAAAGTTAGATAGGTACTTAATAGACTCAGAAATACTTAAGTAAAAATCTTGGTACTTAAGTACAAAGTCTTAAGTACAAGTAAATAGAAGTAAATACTTATGTTTCAAGTACTAAGTAGGGCATTCCAAAAGTATTGAGTATAAGTCTTAAGTAACGAAAATGTGCTTTAAGTAGTACTTAAGTCTTTTTTTACTTAAGTATTGCCCAGCTCTGGATCCAAGGAAAATTAGAACAGGCGAAATGAGTTAAATACCTCCTTTAGTTGACACCTTTCCTTCTCATAATGAAATAGATATTGAAAAACTTAATTCAAAGTGAAGGTTCCTCATAATGTTTGAAAAGTTAGACCAACTTGTTGATTGTAACAATATTGCTAAAACTTGGCTAAATTTATCAAAACAGAAAAATCTTTTTGAACAACCAATTTTCGAGAATCCTTACAACTACATAATTAATTAATTTGTCCTTCCCCACAGTACGGCTGTTGCTGAACAACCATTTTTAGATTTTAATAACTTTAGAAATAAAAAACGTAAGCGTTGAATATTGAAATAGTTTCGGCTGTACTTCTTTGGAACTGATGGAATATGAAAAGATTTTTACACCGTCGAATGAACTAATTAAGTGCTGCAGTCTGTATAAATTTTTTGATGAAGTTTTTGATAAGAAATAATAAATAATAAATACATTATAATAAAATAAAACATAATATTCTATAATTACATACATTTTTTTTATCCGTACTCTGTAGTCTGTTTGCTACCTTTTTGGCGATTTTGCTACCCTTTACTCTCAAATTTGCTAGCATAATTTGGCAGGGAAATAAGCCTTTTAGTGAGATAAAAACACTACTCTCTGAGTTAAACATTAAAAACTTCAATATTAAACACATGTCTATTGTTGTTAAAGTGTTCGTGTTCAGTGAAGACGACCGTAAAAAAAGATTAGTTCTCTCAATAGCACAAACTATGAATACTTCTCATACACTAGCAAAGAGATAAAACCAACAAAAATTGTTTTAACTGGTCTACATGAAATGTATAACTTTGATGAGCTGAAAAGAAATGATATTCATTGTATGGATATCAAGGTTATAAAGCTGAAGCAAAAAAGGTTTGAAACACAAACAAATTATCTCCTATTCTTCGATAAGGGTACCGTAAAAATGTCTGAATTGAGGCAATGTAGAGCATTCTTCCAAACAATTGTTCACTGGGAATTATTGGCGTAAACGTGCAGCTGGGATCACTCACTGCTACCGTTGCCAAATGTTTGGTCATGGTGAACTAAACTGCAGGCTCTTTCCTAGGTGTCAATTTTGCAGCGAAAATCATCTATCCACTGAATGTACTTCTTCTACAAATAATATTAAATGCACAAACTGGCGATCCTACAATAAGCCATCCGATGTAATTTGCCCCAAAAGGAAGGAATATATAGATTTAAAAAACAAGACTACAAGAAAACCAATGAAAGTTTTCTCAGGCAATCATCATCCAGCGCTAACTCAACAAGGAACTTTATTATACATTCAACTAGGTTTCCGTCTCTGCCAAGTTAACAAGTAATTTCACATGATGCTAGAAACAGAAAATCAAATCAATCAGTTTCAAATATCTTAAGTTACTCAACTGTACTTACCCATGGATTACGTCATCAGAACACTACAGCAGAGCTTTTTACCCATGAAGAACAAAAGAACTTATGTATAATCTAAGATCGGCGAATTCTAAAGAAGATCAAATATGGGCAATAGCGAATATAGTCACCAAATTTATATGCAATGCAAGAAATTAAATGTATATCATGAAACTCACAAAGTGTAGTAGGTAAACAACTAGATCTTTTTAATTATATTGAAATTCTGCAATGCCCACAAAGCAACGACACATTTTTCAAATACTGAAACTGAATCTTTAGTGACAAATGCACTTAATAATCGAACTACCAATCTAACTGAGAATGATTTTAGAGCTATAAAATTAATCGAGGTAAAAGCTACTATCTTAGAATGATTTTAGAGCTATAAAATTAATCGAGGTAAAAGCTACTATCCATTTCCTCAAAACGAAAAAATCTCCCGGTGACGATGGCATCAGCAAAAATCAAATTAAAAACCTTTCAAAAATAGCCATCAGAATTCTTACCAAGATATACAATGCCTGTGTTAAACTATCTTATTTCCCTATAGCTTGGAAAAATGCTAACATTATCCCAATACCGAAACCGGACAAAGATCTATCTGATGTCTCTAGACTAATCAGTTTGCTCAGCTCGGTCAGAAAATTTTTAGAAAAATTAATTAAAACCAGAATTTCTGAAAATGCGGAAAATCTCAACTGTATCCCCAATGAACAATTTGGATTTTGACCAGGACACCCGACTATACATCAACTAAAGTGCGTCACTCAGCACATAAAATCCAACCTACGAACGGAAAATCTACAGCCGCAGTAGCTCTAGATATAGAGAAGGCTTTCGATTGCGTCTCGGATGATGCCTTAATTTACAAACTTCTGAATTTGAATTTTCCCATCTATTTAATCAAGACTATACAGTCCTTTCTTTCTGACCGTACCTTTGGCGTGCATCTAGGGAATTCCAAATCGACCAACTTTAATATAGTGGCAGAAGTTCCGCAAGGATCTGTCCTGGGCCTTCTGCTCTATATCCTATTTAGTGCAGATATTCCCAAGCCAAATGCAGCAAATTTAGCTCTCTTTGCAGATGACACCTGCTTGTACACCTCAAACGACTCGGTTTCACTTATGGTAACAAACCAAACCAATCTTGAACAGCTAAGCGACTACTTTCATAAGTGGAAGACTAAGGTAAATACAACCAAAACGCAGCCAACGTTTTTCACGAAAAAACGTGCCACCAGAAATTTGTCACACTCAAACATTAGATTAGATGCTAGTGAAATCAGCTGGCAATGTGAACTAAAATACCTAGGCGTGACACTTGATAAAACACTGACGTACAAGCAACATATTTCTGAAAGGGTAGATAAATGTAATAAAGTAATAAAAGCACTGTAAGCCATACAACATAACAAGAAACTTTTAATTTACAGAATAATACTATTGCCTGTTTTGACTAGCGCAGCACCAATCTGGAGTAGAGCTGCACAATGCCATATTAATAAATTACAACTAGCATAAAATAAAACTCTAAAAATGATATTGAACTTTACTAGATTTTATTCAACCAGAAGGCTGCACGACAAGGCTTCCGTAACTCTAATAAATGAACATATTGCTAGCAATCAAGAAAATTTTTTAAGAACTTGTACATATTCAGAAAATCCCCTCATTAGTTGTTTAAGCCAAGGCTAGTAATGGACCAGAATTAGGCCAGTTTTTTAAACATCTTTAGTCATTATTAGTTTTAATTTTTAGTAATAGTTTTTAGTTTTGTTTTTAGGTTCTTATTTTTTGAGGTTTTGTAATTTTTCCTCATCTAATACTAATTCATAATAATACTAAATGATTTTCCATTAGTAATGTAAGTATTTTTTTCGAGTTGTGTGGTAAGTTAGCCGGTCTCTAACATAATGTTTTTACGGCATCCTAGCCTCATAGATTATGTAACACAGGATAAATAAAGAAATGAATGAATGAATATGAGTCAACTCGGATAGGACTGCCTCCAAAGGAGAAAATCCGAAATATTGAGGGGCCTATATACGACACCAACCAGACATTTTTCTGCATTAACTAAAATTTCAATAAAAATATACTCTTTAGGAAGATGATCTGACTGAGCCACGATTTGAATTTTTAATGTAAATAGCAGTCCCTCCACCCACGCGGCCGACACGATCCTTACTGAATAACGTATAATTGTTTATAACTAAAAGCTCATCAATAATGTGGGATCTCGACAAGTCTCGGAATTGCAGGTAATATCCACAGGAGAAATGCTAAAAAGATCACGGAACTCATCAATCTTGGGATATAGACTTTGAGCATTCAGATGACAAATTTTAAGCCCCCTGCACTGGTTAAACATAATATCTAGTACATCCCGTGAGTTATTCAATCCGGGAGACACCACAGTATTGGCAGTATTCATTATCTAGGTAAAATATAAGCTAAATTTAATAGGAGCAAGAACAATAACACAGAGTGCACATATAGTCTGGAGGAAAAATAATACAATATAGTAATTAATCAGGAAAATTAAATGCAATGCTAAGAAAACAAAATTTATAAATTTGAACATGCAGAACTTCAGTAATCGCAAAAAACATACTTATAACTATCAAATAGAGATATAAAGTACTAAGATAAAGATAAAAAATACTTAGACTTAATCCAAACTGAAAGAGTAATGAAGGCAGTACATAATTATAAGTTCAGGTATACGGGCATGATACAGGTTGCAAAACCAATGGGAAGAACATTGCTATTTCTCATCAAGACTGGCTGCAAGTTGTTTAAGCATAAACAAATTAGGAACAGGACGTGCATTGTTGTTAAATTTCAGCCGCAAAATGACAATTCCATTACTATAGATGAAACCAAAAATAAATGCTTCTATTTTTTCAAACGTTTCGCCTCACGGTAAACGACGTAATTCGTTTTAGAGAGGCTCTCATGAACAAAAATTCTTTTGTCGGAATCAAATCCAATGTCACAAAGTCATAGCTCTTTTTGTGGATGTTTAAATTTAGCAATGACCGATTTTAATACGTTGTTTTGTCAAGGGTTGAATTAAGTTTAATTACATATAATCGAACTATCCAGGTTGCTTTTGTTTTTAGCGCGGAAAATCTCTACCACGGAAGGTGTGGTGATGCTAATGGACTTGCATAGGCTATCGAATATATTTAGTAGTCTTTCAAGAAAATCAATCCTGTCCTCGAAGTTTGAAGAAGTGTCAGTGAATAGTACTATGGTTTTCGATAGATTTTCTTCCGCTAGCCGGTCAATATGTTCATGTAAGTTGTTTACCTGCGTCTGAAAATCACGTTTTATTTCCTCGAGTTTATCAGTCAGCTCCTTAAAAATTTTATCAATCAGTGATTTTAGCGCATCTAAAGTTGATGTTAATGACGATGCCTTCGTTGTTGCCAATGAAGCGTTATCAGTGATGTTAGTAGCTGGAGTATCTTGCTACGAGTGTCCCGAACTGTGATAGTGCTGGCTGTGGGTGTAGATGAAGATGAATTTGTTGTACCCATATTGTATCGTGAAAATATTGATGTTAAAAATTTTCCGAATTCACAAAATTTAGCAGACCAAAAAGGTGTAATTATCAACTAAGTATTCCACTAACGAAAAAACCAAGTTTTATTGAAAACTATTCACGATGTAAATGGAGAAAACTATAAAAACTTGCGAACAGAAATAACACGTTTAGTCTGACATATTCTTCTTCTTCCTTCGAATAACAACTCTTTTGGGGTATTACGACAAAGGTCCATTCTAGGATTTAAGTATGTTTGACTCTAAGCTATTTCGGTGGCCGCCTATTTAACCAAACCTAACCTAGAGATGATACTACGTCCATTTTGTCGTTTATTGGTTGTAGACCATTGATGGAATAATTAATGATGATTGTACGCAAGAGTATTGAAGTTGACAAGAGCGAATGGATTTTTCAAAGTCCACCAAAAACTAAATTACAATCATTATTTTTAGTTGGCGTATAAGCAAAATAACACCTTTTCCTTAGGGCGAAAAAAAATTTTTTTAAATAAAGACCATACGCCTTCACACTAATTGAAAATGATCACCTCAAAGGAAATCTTTCCTCAAATAAACGTCATGTCGTTATAAGATATATTCATAGGAAGACGGGGAATGAAAATTACTTTCTATACAAACATACAGATGTAACGTCACATCTTCTCATAAATTATATAACAAATTTCAAAATCTGCCTTCAAGAATGGTGTTCTTTACAATTAGACGTGTTGGTCCCGCTCTTCGGCGCGCTAATAATATTCATACTTTTCTCGCGGAATGTCAACTAAAAAACTTTTCCTTCATGAAATGCAAATCCCATGCCTGGTTATTAAAAATTTTGAGTTATTTATGCCATTTAAGCTTTTTGTGGGATTCATGAAACATTTTGTTGCCATTGGCACTTCATTAAACCCAGAGAAATATGAATTCTAAAAAATGCCTGCGGCCATTTTTTTTTCCTTTTCCTGGCATTTTTGTTTGCCTCAAGAAGAATTGCCATCCGCCACCCCCCAGCCTTTTGTCTTTCTCCGTTGATGCTATTTGCCTGTACAGTGAATTCCTTCTCATTCAAAAATAAACTGATGAGGATTAAAGTGCTCCCAAAGGCAGAAGTGTTGAAGTTTGCAATTGAGTTTGTGGTTCAGCTCACCTTTATGCAAATTGCGGGCTATTTATAGTTTGATATAACTCGCAGAACTAGAAAGGTGCTTTGCTTCTCGCAACGATAAGATGTTGAGGACTTGTAACAGCCAAGCAGGACATTTTATAGGAATTCTTGTTGTCATCGGAATACTTAAGCACTACAAAAATCCAATAGTTAATACTTACTACAAAGCGGTAAAGTCATATCTATGTATATACCTACATATATGTAAGTAAGTAAAAGCCTGGAATAGACGTAGACGACATCCCACCGACTAAATCAATACATGGCAAGTACTTTTGAAACCTTAGGTAATCAACTCATACCTGAAGGCTATTTAGAGGTAAGGAAAATCTTTGAGCTCTTTTAAGCACTGCGTCCTACAAATACCTGCAAGGGCATGCTCTAGAAAACAGTAAAATTCCTCGTTAACATGTAAATTGACTTGAAGCAATGACAAAGCTCTCCGGGAACAATTTGCTTTCGCATAGATGAGGGAACAGAAAGCTTTCATGTATATGTCAACTTTGTTTCTATGAGATTTCTACAAAGATTAAATAATGCTATTAAAATATGAACCCAAAATCCTCTGTCAATGCTGTAATGTAAGAAAGTTAATCCGATTTTCGAGGACATTGAATTATTAAATGTTTAATAAAATCATTGCGTCCGCATCTTTGAAACCTGAACATTTGGTGTGGAGGGGACTAAACCTTTGATTCGAGAATTCTGTTTAAATATTAAATAGATAAATTAGCTTTTGTAACGTATTGTTATTTTGGATATTTACAGTCATTCCACACGAAAATCAACCACTTTTGGCTGCTCTTAGACTTGATTATCTCCTACTATCTCTTTATTTTCCTCTCCTCTAGAAAAGTATATAGTTCGAAATTTCATAAATTTACGCTCAATATGTATAAAGACACAAACTGGACACTGATTTGTAATTTTGGTAATAGTTTCAAATTTAAAAAAAAATAGTATGAGTTGAATTACTACCACTGTAACTTTTTGCTTTTATATTATATATTTTTTATTGCCTTGGCGATGTTTTGACTACAGCTCGAGAATTAAAGTAAATTAGATTCCTGGAAAATTTACGATTGGCATATGAATAGTGTTCTTATTGCCATATTATTACATTTTTATTGCCTCAATCGCTGTTACCAGATGTAATGCAAGTGAAGTGTATTTAAACTATTTTTAAAGAAATTTTTCCGTTTTCGACAATATTTCACTACTCTTCGTTTGAAAATTGACTCGTTTGGAGTTGTTATTGATAAGTAGTTACCTTTGCGATAAATTATTTAGAAAATATTTTGAAAAGACTTCAGCCAAAAATGTAATAATAAAATAATAATATATAATATCTTAGATGGAGCCCGTCGGCGTTTCCCCGGGTGGGGGTGGGGGTTAGGTATGTAGAGATGCATAATATCTAAGCTAGTATATGACTCGATCGCGCGATTCCGTACTCTCACTCTGTGTCTGCATGTGTTTATGCTTGTATGAGTGTGCTTGTGGAGAGTGTAGTTCTCTACGTCGACTCGTTCTCCAGGCAGTGCCGAAATATATACCTAGTACCTAAAACATGAAATTTTTCTATGGCAACCTAACGAAGGAATTATCCGACTGGTTCCATTTTAGAACTATATTTGCAAACGCCGTGTACAAAATATGAGCTCTCAACGTCGACGCATTCTCAGGTAGCTTCCAAGTATATGGTGATAAACAATACTTTTGTATGGCAGCACCAAGAAGGGGTTTCCCGATTTAGTCCATTTTTTGAATTTTTTTTACCTTTGCTATAAAAAAACCGCACACAAAATTTCAGTACTCTACGTGTACTCGTTGTCAGGCAGTGTCCAAATATATACTAAACAACTAAATATTTGTATGGCAACCCTACAATGGGGTTGCCCGACTTATTCCGTTTTTGAAACTGTATTTGCAATGCTTATGAAATCGCCGTGTACAAAATTTCAGGTTTCCACGTCGACGCGTTCGCAGGCAGTTTTTTAGATGTCGACAACAGCGCTATCTATCATGTCCAAAACGATCCTATCTTTCAATCTGTAACCAGCCAAATACAGTCACAAAATTGCATTGAAATGGGTAGAGCGATTTCGGAGCTTAGCGTATACGAAGACAGTGACTCGTGATTTTTATACCCTAGATGAAATCTATAGATTATACTAAGTTTGTCATTCCGTTTGTAACGCCCAGAAATAATGATGGTAGTGCAAAATAGATTGGACACCCACGCATAATATTAAAAGATATTTTGATTTTTGCATGTACGTCCGTCCGTCCGTTCGTCTGCCTGTCTGTGCGGACGATAACTCGAGAATACGTATACTTAGAGAGCTGAAATTTAGTGCACGGACTTTAAAAAAAAAGTAAAACTACGTTTGAAAATGGGATTACCCAAAACCCTCGAGAATACTTCCCAAGCCATGAAACAGAAATCTATATGTGTGCGTGCTTAGTCCGTTTTCTAAAATGTTCTATATTGATACTTATGGAAAATTGTTAAACATTGGCTTTATATATGCCATAGAGCCTATCCATACAGGAAAATAGTCTTGCAGTAATTTACAGCTTGGTTGCTTACCTTCCCAAAGGCTACACTTTCTATATACCTTACTTAACAAAATAATAAAATAGTAGACAGCTACATTCGATATCATCAGCCCACGGCATGCCATGACGGCACAGCGGCCATACAATGATTACTCAGATGAGAATTTTTGTTTGAGGAGTCGTAGTCATTTGGTTAAGATAAATTTTTTTAAATAATTTTGTTAGGAAAGGTATGAAAATTTTATTACGGTTCGGAAGATATGAAAGCAAGCTTAAGATTAACAGAACGCCATTTTTCTGTATGAATAGTAGTTTAGGGCGGAGGAGCTATTCAAATCAAACTTTTGTCACTTTTACATAAGAACACTGCAAATATTTTAGAATGTAAGGACTACGTTGGGCCTCGCATGTGGTAGGGAGGGAATCTGTTTCATGGCTTGTGAAGTATTCTCGAGGGTTTTGGATTACCATATAAAAATTTCGTTTTCCACAACACATTTAGGCACTGCCTGAGAATGTGTCGAAATAAGAGCTGAAATTTTGCACATGGTATTTTCATAGTAGTAGCAAATAAGATTTTAATATTGGACTAAATCGGGTAACTCATTCTTGGTGTTGCCATATAAAAATTTAAAATTTTTAGGTATACTGTGAAAAGGATCAGTCTTAGACAGTTTTAATGTACTGAAAAGTTCTTCAGAATGTGAAATCTTATGAAATTGGTTATAACAATTTTTACTGTCCGACGAGCATTTTTAAAAATATGTGCAAAAGCACTTCAAAAATCTTACTTGCGCAGACAAGGGACCATACAAAATTACAAAATATAATAATATTTATCGCCATAACCATCATAAAATGAATTACTTGTACGATTCATATGCTATGCAACATTTATTCCCGTTAAACTATACGCAAGCAATAGATTTGCATATAAATCCGGCAACAAAAAATAACTTGTATGGAATAAAATAGGAATTCGCCTGCGATTGAAAAGTAAGCGGAGGAAGATAATATTAGTTATCGCCATGGCGATCATCAAGTGATTCTTTTATATTATTCATATGCGAGCAACTTTTACCCCCATCAAATTAAACGTACACGATGAAAATGCATTATTGCCGGCAATAAAAATGCTCGTTGTGGCAATAAGAAATCATAAGAAAATGATTCAGTGGCCAATGGTAAAGTTTGCTGGGATGTTTGGAAGTCGGCATACACAAAGTAACTTGTAGATAATATATGAACAATGCATTTAGGGAAGTATCTGTAAATAAGTGGTCTTACCTAGAAATAAGTCATGTCTGCTACATTTGTATCTCTTCTTAAGCTGACTCTAGACGATGTGTCCACTTGCCACATATTTAACAAATGTAAATGCACCGCATATGTAACTACATATTTCGTTTCCCATCAGCCAACTAAATGGTTCTATTTTCTATAATGTAGCAATGCGTGCACTTGGCCAAAGTTTGTACAAATTGCGATGATGGGTTTCATACAGACGATGTGCTTATAAGTGAAACGTGTCAACATTTGTTTCAGTTTGTTGCTCTTTTTTTTTACTGTTTTGAATATGTGTGTTACATATATGAAAATATATGAAAATGGCAGGAACCGAATCAGTTATGATTTTTTACTTAGAATTCCTAACCGATAATAGTTTTGAAGCTAGAAAAGCAAGCGCAAGATATTGGTGTTCTTTTTCGGTAAAAATATAAACCAAGCTCGTCTTTTTAATTTTTCTAGCCGAAAATAGCAGGTTTTAAGGTTATTTTTTTTTCTGCAAATTTGAGAGGTGACTTTGGATTTTTATTTTATGAAATGGTTAGTAGCTGGTTGAAAGGACTCTTTTAAATTTCTTAGTCAATTGAAGAGTGTCTTAAAAAACTCTACTTATTATACCATATATGAAATTATAGGGTATACTAAATTTGTCATTGCGTTTGTAACGCACAAAAATAATGCTGGTAGAGCAAAATGGGTTTAACACACACGTATAATATTAAAAGTTATTTTGATTATTGCATGTCTGTTCATCTGTCCGTCTGCACGATAATTCGAGAACGCGTTAATCTAGAGAGCTTAAGCTCTTTTTTAAAAAAGTAAATTTATGCTCTTTCTGAAATAGTAAATTTAAGTTATGGGACCAATCGGGCAACTCCTTCGTAGTGTTGCCATACCAAATATTCGTTTTTCATTATACTTTTGGAAACTGCTTGAGAACAGAATGCATCGACGTGGAGAGCTGAAATGCGGTACAGGGGGTTTTCATAAAAATAGTTAATGAAATTTCAAAAATGAACTAAATAAGGCTACTTGTTCCTGATGTTACCATATCAAAATTTATGTTTTTTACGTATATTGTGAGAACGAACACTCTTAGACGCTTTTATTGTACTGAAATGTTCTTCAATAATGAAATCATATTAAACTGGTTATAATCATTTTTACTGTGAGACGAACAGCTCTAGAATTAGATCCGAAAAACAACGTTAGAACTGCATAGAGTGCAGCTTCAAGCCTTTAAGCTTAATCTTTTTAACTTTTTGATATGTATGTATTATAAATAAAATAAAATTGTATGACATAAATAACAGTTTTAGCAAAACTTTTTCTTAATAAAAGTTAAGTTTTCAAAAACTCATTGGATGGGGCAATGACACGAGTGCCCAACATCTGTACTCAAAGAAATACAAGGTAAGTGGTGTAAGGGTTTGATTGTGTAAGGCACGATTTCTCTTGTTAATGGTGTCGTGGCAGTATTAGGATTTATGTTATTCACCTCACAACTCTCCCGCGCTAGCGAGGTGCTAGCGTATCGCCGTGTAGGCAGCGCTGTTTACGGAGTGAGCTGTCAACTCATACTGACAGACTGGCACTGGACTTAACGTCCTACCTTACTCACTAGACCTAATTCCGTAACAAATGATATCCCACGAGATATATTTTTGTATATTCCACTAAATTGCGCGATCATAATTTATCACAGATTTTTTTTGTTTACAAATTTCGCAATTGGTCTTTTTTTACTGAGTGTGTTATTTGAAAGATTTCTTTAAGAGGAGTCAGTACGAAGATTTGCAAGTTTCATACATTTTTCAATGCAAATTTCTACCGAACTATTTGTAGCAGAGTAATAATTTATGCCATATATCAAAGATAACGAAGAGTTGTAGTGAATAACTTCGGGAAAAATAAAAAAATGTATTGGAATGAAGATATTAGCTCGAATACTTCTAGAAAATGCTAAAAATTGAAGTTTTTTAAATCAAATTCCTGTTATTACGTTTCTCATTTCTTTAGTGACTATTTTAGAAAGATAAAGCCTAGATCTAGTCGAATTGTTTCATTTTTAGTTGCGGTTTTTTTCATTATTTGAGTCTAATAACACTTATTATTTCTCCCCACATTTCACCAAGGAAAATATTTTATTGCAAGTTGTTGGAATATAAAGTAAAATAAAATATTTAACAATTATATACAAAAAAATGTAGGAGAGTTAATTCCCGTTCAAAATTTTCAATTTCTTAGAACTGCTAATTTTCATTTTTCGTCTTAAATTGTATGGTTTTGCCGGATGTTGGGTTTCTGTCTCTTACGCTAGATGTCTCTAATGTGGTCTGTGTTGTCTAAGACTTGTCAAAAAGCTTCTTATTCTTATATATTTGTAATTATTCCATAGGGTCTAAAGATGGATCATACCTCGGTCCAAAGCGTTGCCCATTCACATCAAAATTAAAGATAAAAAACATGAAAAGTGACATCGTTTATTTTTTTTTGCCTAACCGGTGTTTTCCAAGAGTGACACTTAAAGAACCCTTTAAAAATTTCAAAATACCAGTTATTTGCGGTCCCTGCTGATTTTGTATAACATGAGTTTTCACGCAAACTTTGTGTTAACAATCCGGACAGCTTTTGTTACATATGTGGTAAATATTTTCAACAAATACATCGAAGAACCTGAAAGTTTTCGTAAAACAAGCTTACCAAGCTTTGGAAAACAACTTACGATAAAATATTGGATGTCGCATAAAGTATGTAAAGCTTGTGTGGAGTTCCTCCAATACTGGAATCATGGAGGACGCAAGGGACTTAAGTGCTGATGACGTGGAATGAGCCAGGGAATCATCTTGATTATTGGTACTTTTGTGCAGTAAATGTGAAAGGTATGAACCGGTAGAAAAAGTGCACGTGGGGATTATCCTAATATACAATCGGCTAAAGCAACAATACCACACAGTGAAGATTTGCCAGTAGCGATATTTACTACCTTATCAACGGATTCGAATTTGAAGTATGCAGTGCTAAAATTCAAGGTTTTTCTCAAGGTTAGCTCAATGACTTGATCCGCGATTTAAATTTATCAAAGAAATCACCTGGACCTCTTGCCTGCAGACTTAAGGAAAAACATTGCGTTCAGCCAGGCGTAATAATATGAACTTATCGAATTCTACGTTACTTCAGTGAAGAAGATGATCTTTAACCATGTTCCAGTACTTTAAAATTTATGCGTCTACCGGATATCGGCCAGACGAGTGGCGAATCTTCATGGACAGCGCAAAAAGGAGTTTGAAATGTGTGTTACTGCATAATAGTAACAAATTAGGCTTAATACCGATAGGCCACTCAACAAAACTTAAGGAAGAATACGCAAATATTAAATTTGTTTTTAAAAAAAAATCGTTTCTTCAACATCAGTGGTCAGTATGCGTCGATTTAGAGATGATGAATTTTTTATTAGGTCAGCAAAGTGGATACATCAAATACCCCTGTTTCCTCTGCCTTTGGGACAGTCGTGCAAATGACAAACACTAAAGTAGAAAGGAATGGCCGCTGAAAGAAAGTATGACTATGGGAACTACTTCATGAACTATTAATAGACTGCGAAAAAATCATTCTTCCACCGCTTCATATTAAGCTTGGGCTAATGAAACAGTTCGTTAAAGCCTAAATTAATAGTGGCGATTGTTTTAAATATATTTGCCATACATTTCCTGACCTCAGGGTATGGAAAAATTAAAAACAGGCATATTTGATGGTCCACAAATCCATACCCTTATAAAGAATTGTAGTTTTACAAGCCACATGACTCAGATAGAATCTGATCCCTGGACAAGTTTTATACCAAATATCAAAAATTTTTGGGGAAGCTAAAAGCAGCAGAATATCCTGAAATAATTGCCTGACAACCTTGGCGATTACAGTGAAAATCAAGGAGAGCGGTTCCACCAGGACATGAGGATAATGGTGAAAATTTACCAAGGGCGGTGGGACGGCCATATGATGGCGGACTATTACTGGACCTTACAAAGGGCCTGTCCTAGCCAAAAACATAGTAGATTCTCATATAGAAAACGTGTTGCTTAATTATTTTTGTATTTTCTATTTTCATGTAATTTATGCTATATAAAATACCATTTATAACGCAATTTTTATTTGATTATATATTTGATAAACAAAAGAAAAAAAATCAAAGAAAAGGATATAGTGGATGATATCCATTAACAAAAGCAGAGATAGGAGAGTAATGTGCTTTGTAAATTTTCTAACAGATTGTTTAGATATAGGTATAACTTTTTAAAAAGATTATATCTTCTCCGAGTATTTTGTTATGATTTCAAAACGCTACTACCCTTTACGTCGCTATCTATCTAATATCTAAACTGAAGAAGAATAAAAGTAGAGATTACTCTTTAGGACTTTTTACCGGGTAAACTTATATTTGTTCAAGAAGGAATTTTTTTTAGATTCTCCGGTATATATGTAGCAAAAGCTAAAAATTTTTTTAGTTTGTTATTTTATCAGACAACACATTATATTTTTGGTGGCAAGTTTCAAGGCTAGGTGTGACTCATCAAGAGGGCCCAAATAGCGAAATTGTGTGACTTGAAAAACAAATGAAAAATAGAATAATGAAAAGAAATGAAAAAATGAGAAGATTGAGAAAAATAGAAAAAAGTTGTTATTAAAAAAAAATTTTAATTTTAATTACTGTATGCAAGAGATCATTCTTGTGTTAATAATTTCGGACTTTTTCATATTATGGCTATATTGCCAACACCGTGTAGGCAATGTAGCCATTTACACATTTTTTTAAAATTAGATAAAAACTATTTCAAAACAATTTTCCGCGACAATTATTTTTTTATTGGTTTTAAACATGTTGTATACTTTATCATTATATATAATTACCGTTTCTTATTTAACATTATCTTGTTAAAAAACATCCCTAAGGCACCAGAATTTTTTTTTTCTGAATGATGAATTCGTTAAGATTGCTCTCCCCAAATGTTTAAAAGAAATTTGTCAAATTGACGGAAATACAGCATTTTATGTGAAACCGTTTAGTTTAGTTTGTATGTTGAATTATCCTTCAGCAAAACTTTGAACAGGTTTTTCTCGAAAATACGATTTTCAACCTGGTTGACAACAAATTATAAAAACTCTACATCCGATTTGCATGCGCCAAGTCTTCAATTATTTGAAAATCCAGTCTCTATGGCACCACGTAGCGATTTTTTTATAAAGGACCCCCTTTTATTTTTGTTTTTTTTAAGCAACATTTTCCATGAAAATCGAAAATAAAATTCGCTGTTCCAGCATTTTTTTTAAGTTATCGAAATGACGTGGGGCTGTAATCCTATGTATCTAGTTCCTAGATATATTTTTATTTTATTTTTCTGATGAAAACCGCATGGCTTAATCGCTGTCAACTGCAGAGCAGCAATTTCGGCGGAGTGTCTTCTTGGAAGCGGCTGCAAATTGTACTTAGATTCGAGTACAAAAAATTTATGTACAATCTTCTATATGTATATTGATATGTATGTATATTGTATAATGTCCGGTTTCATAGTCAAGGCTTAAGCCTCAGCGATGGCTTAACCGAAGGCTTAATAAATATTTCGGTTTCACAGTCAAGGCTGAAGTGATATCACTGGCTTAAGGTAAGCTTAACTTAATTATTATTGCTAAATATTATAAGATATTTTTATAAAATTAAACGAACATACGTATTTCAAAAGTTATACTTTAAAGCTTAAATTGAAATTTTCCAAGTGAAAAATAGTTATCTAGTTAGCAGTTTTGAGTACTGTCTCTTAGCTATAGTATCAGCATTCCATTTGGCGTTCTAGGAAGAAACCAAATAGTTTAAGACAAAAATAATTTATCTGATGTAGAGGATATAAGCGACGAAGAAATGTATAACATAATACCACAAAGTGTGACTTGTGAACAAATTATAAGAAGGCGCCCGCAACATTTCGAGAAATGGGACGACGTTGATTTTTATTCTCGGTTCCGACTGTCGAAACATTCGGCTATGATGATTCTGGATCTGATACAATTGTCCATTTTTAGCACAGTTTAAATAAACGAGTGATAAAAATATTTTGTTTTGATCTCTTCTTCTGCAACGAGAGTAACAATGGCAATTTTCTTTTAAAAATTTACAATTACCACAGTGCTGACAACTTAAAATATTTCATCTGCGGTTTAACAAAGGCTTTGCTTTCTGAGTACTGTGAAACCGAGTAGGCTTAAGTCCTGGGCTTCAGCCACAGCTCTGTCTTAGCTAAGCTCTGGCTTAAGGGGGTATTCTAGTCTAGAGGCACGAATTTTAGGTGATTTTTGAAGTGCCGTAAAAAAAGGCAATCAATATTTTTCTATCCATTTTTTATGAGTTATTTACTAATATTGCAAGAATACAGAAAAAAATTAAAAAATTAAAAAAGTTCAAAATTCAAAAAATTAGCAGCTCAAAAAATTGGCGCGTGATCATGCCTACGATTCCAACCCGCCTAGTAATCAGAAAAAAAAAAAAGATTATTAGTCTATAAACCGGCCATAAGAGTATTAATAAAAAAAATCCAAAATAATTACGGAAAATACACCCTCGTATCGCGCACGCACCGTGGTCTGGTGGATTAAGGTGAGCGTATTGTGTTTACATATCTGATTTTACATATGAAGGTAGCTTTATAATCCTTCATAAATTAATTAATTTAATTAGCCTGTTTAGATAATCTGAAATACGAGACAAATCTTATAAAAGATACTAAATGTGAACAAAACGTCAGAATTTTTACTATTTGTTCTGTTTCTTTCTCTTCCGCCTTTTCAAAAAAACCTATAGGTACTTGGGAACATTTTAACTGAAAATAAGCGAAATCACAAAACTTATAATTGAACACAACAATTAACACAATTGAAAACAAAAAAACAAAACCATGACCCAGAGAATTCATTTGACAGATAGTTTTACGAAAATTGGCGTAATCTATTACATGTTAAGAACTGCGTATGGCATTACTCAACCATGAGTTTGAACAAATTCAAAGTCGTATCGAAATTCAGAGTTGTAAGATGATCGAAATCGAATCGAATTCCCCGGTAGACCTGAATAATTTGGGTTCATTTTACCATAATAAAAAAACACGACTAAAAGTATGTTAGTCTACTTTTAGGTACCTAAAGGACCAGGAATTAAAATAGTTATTTCTCAAATTTTACATGCATGAAACAGTTTCTGTATTGGGATAAAACGGCTAGTAAATTATCTCGATTAATCGATACATTATCTCTGTCCCTTATTGTGAATTCGTCTGACCGATTTTCAGGAGCAACTGTAAAGTATGAAATTATAACAACAAAATTGAGTAGAATTAATTTATATAAAGAGATCCAAATATAAAAATTGTCTATCAAACGCACCGAATGTACTTACTTAAAAGAAATACATCTGCCAGAGTTATACGCTGCACTCTACCATCACATTACTTTTTAAAATTTCTGTAACCAATTTGGTTATATTTTCTGGTAAATATACCGCACTTTCACAAAAAAAAATACTTGGAACTATGTAAAAAAAAAATAAAACACTTGACATGCATTTGTCGCAACGATTAATGATTGCGTCACTGACCAAGCAATTTGTCGTTGCGATAAATGTATGCCATCTTCAGTTCTAAGTATATGCGGAATTTCTTCAATGTAAGCATTTAGTATGGTAAGGATAGGTTAACGTAGGTGAAGAATTATGTATAAATAACCTGGGAAAAATCAATAAAGAACATAATCACTTGTACTAGCTTCAATCGGGACTAGTCCGTGTAATTTATTTAATTTGGAGTAAAAGCTTATAAGCTGCATCAACGGCTATTACCCAAATTATCTCGGAGTTAGAGCTTAGACAGCCGCTCCAGTGTAGTGAAAGCCTCACGGCTGCTCCCAGATTATTCTTTATTAGCAAGATCGCAACATAAACGGAAGCAGAATAAATATCGCTACCTAAAGTTTTTATTATTAAAGGAAAGACATATTATCACATGGCGACCGTGACAATTTGAACCGTGCATTTTCATTTTCCTATGGCCAGGAAAATTTAAAATATTTTGACCGTGCAATTTTATCTTCGTTTGGACATGACGATTTGAATCGTGCATATTTCCTAAATCGACATTGACATATTACACGACGACCACCATAACGGCATAACGCAACATATCTCAATTAGCTGGAAGAAAATTATCAAACAAAAGAAGTCTACCACCAATCAAAACCGAAGAAGATGACCAGCAAGATCGACAAAATATTCAAAAGAATTTTCAACTACCTGGAAAAAACAAAACTACAGGAAAGCAACGTCGACAATTTAAGGCGCGATGCTCCAAAATATAAGCCTAGCTCAAAGAGAATTACAACTGAAGATGATAAGAGACTATCGGAGAGGAACACAGAGGGTTTAACATTGTATCCAGTCACCGAGAAGCCTGCGCCGTACATCCCCAAAGCAAGGCTGAGCAACGAGCATCCTCCACCATACATGGCCGGACCAAAAAAAATTACCATAGAGGAATATAGAAACAGGAGCACCAATAAAGCACCAATTAAGAAGCAACCAAAAAGAGCAGGTAAGAGACAAAGAATCGCCCAGGAGTTGAAAAATTACAAAACACTCGCCGGATTAGCTACGACTGAAGAGGGACGTGCAAAATACGACAAGTTGATAATGATGTCGAAGAAGCAGTTAAATGTGATTAAAAAAAAAAATTTACAGTAGTATATATGTATATATATATTGAACTTATATATAATGATATACGAAAAACAGCACAATCGGTTTGCCAATTTGCATCACAATTAAAAGATAAGCACGATATATATATATATATATATACGAATATATAAACTAAAGAGAAAACAATTTTTTTTTTACTCCCAAAACAACACAGGTAATCCATTTTTTTAGAAAAATGTCAATATGTTTCATTGTCTTAATTGTAGATAAATATCAGATTCAATAGAAGCTCTGAATGACCTCATAAAAATTAATAACGAGCATAGGGTGCAACCCGATTCAACTTCGGCTAGTACACGAAAGTTAAATGTCAAAGAATTAGGAGAAAGATTAATACATAAATGTAGGGAGTGTAGGTACGTATCAGATAATATAGACGACCTCATAGAACACGTTAAAATCGATCATTTTCAATAAAAGTAGCATAGATTTAAAGGTTATAAGTGTTCAATCCTCACATAGATATGTTGGCATCCCACGATGAATTTCCTGCTGTCAGTTTTAAAGCATCAGGCATAATTATAGTCCCCCGAAATACTTACAGCTCCACGCTTAATCTACATAAAAAACAAAATATATAAACACAAAATATCGTGTTCCTAAGGAAAAGTCAACACAATACTTATCTAATAATAATAATTCTATAGTCGTAGATCTCATCCCACTATAGCCCTCCTCGACATCCTGGGCATCAACGGCTCTAAAACAAACAAAAAAAGAGGCTCATAAACAACAAATAAAATATTTAAAAAATTCTCACCAAATTACAGGCACCTCCGTGTATTTTTACTTGTAATGTCATCAAATGACATTACGTCAGCCAGCTGTTTTCGCCTCAAATAAAATTCAAGTAAACGTCATTAGAGCAACACCAAGAGGCGAAACAGACATAACTGGTTACAGCGGCTATATAAAACCGACGAAATTCAGTAGATCGCAACATTCTTTTGGCAGAGTTGCTCTGTATCAGAGCTAATCTGAGTTATAAAGAATCGCTTTTCCTACCTTGTACACAGAAGATAATTCTGGTCAGGGATAGCCTGAGTTTCCTATCACACAGAAGATAATTCTAGTCAGGGATAACCTGAATTTCCTATCCTGTCATACAAAAGATAATTCTGATGAGGGATAACCTGAGCTTCCTATTCTTTTATACAGAGGATAACTCTGGTCAGGGATAACCTGAGCTTCCTATTTTTTCTATAGAAGAAATTTGCTACCCTTGTGCTGTCACGAACTAGCACCGAGCATTTTGCTACCCTTGTGCTGTCACGCACTAGTACCAAGCAGTTTGATACCTTCGTGCTGTCACACACTAGCACTGAGCATTTTGCTACCCTTGTGCTGTCACGTACTGGTAAAGGGCATTTTTATACCCTAGATGAAATCTATAGGGTATACTAAGCTTGTCATTCCGTTTGTAACGCACAGAAATAATGATGGTAGAGCAAAAGGGATTGGACACCCCCGCATAAAATTAAAAGTTATTTTGATTTTTGCATGTCCGTCTGTCCGTCCGTGCGCACGATAACTCGAGAACGCGTTCACTTACAAAGATGAAATTATGTACGCGGACATTAAAAAAAAAAGTAAAATTATGTTCGAAAATGAGACAAATCGGGCAACTCCTTCGTGGGGCTGCCATACAAAAATTTCGTTTTCCACTATATATTTGTTGTTGTTGTGTTGTGTTTTCATAGTAGTAGTAAGTGAAATTTCAAAAATGGACTAAATCTGGCAACCCCTTCTTGGTGTTGCCATATAAAATTTTTGGTTTTTTACATATATTTTGAAAACGATCAGTCCTAGACATTTTTTTTGTACTAAAAGTTTCTTCAGAATAAGAAATCCTATAAAATTGGTTATAATCATTTTTTCTGTCCGACGAGCCGTTCTAGAAATATATGCTAGAAACCAATGCAAAAAATCAAAATTGCTCAAATGGGTGACCATACGACATTTCGTACGGGCATTCATCTAGGGTATCATAAGAATTGATCTTACACCAATTCTAGCTTTTTCATTCGTTATTTTTGTTTTGTATATTTTGTTGATAGACGTTTAATTCTGTTCCTTTTCCTCTGTTTCAGAACTAAAGGAAGCAAGCAGGCGCAACACTACGTAATTTTTAATTTGTTTTTTTTTTATTATTTTTATTTTATTATATTGTTTGAAGTTTGTATTGAATTTTTTTTTTAGTTGAATTGTGATATTAGGTTAAGCTAATTGGATTTTAATAATATCTTATATTTGAAGTATCAAAAACTGAGTTGTCCTTTGTACCGGCTTCCTCCCTCACGAACGGGACTAGATCTCATAATAAGGAAAACATATAAAATACATTTCATTTAACTTTGAATTAAATAGCAAAATAACAGTTTGAATAAACAATGGGTAGTACTAAATTAAAAAATGCCGACAACAATGGCTAAATAGTAAATAATCTAATTATAGAGGATTCAGTTTCTGTCGAAAATAATCAAATAGTAATAATTTTATGCATATTAGTTGCAATTAAAATCGTTGAATTCGTTTATACACTGTATAAAGACCATAGAAGGGGTTTAAGAAAAAGATACCTCAGTACCTTAGCGAAACTAAATATAGCAACTGTCTGATAAATGGAAGCACTTATAAAGATAGAAGAGGAACTTGACGCAATTTTGAACAATTTTAATAATAAAACTATAAACCGTCCATATATCGCGAAAACTCTGCAGGAGAAAGAGGAATTAACAAATCAACTCCTTGCCAAGGCAAAAGAAAACGCACTAAAACAAGCGCATGTTGAAACAATTTTAAAAATAAAAGTCATCTATGAAGAAATTGGAAAGACGGGAAATAAAATCTTAAGTATCATTAAAACACAGAGAAAAACAAAGAAAACTTTTGATATGAAAACAGCTACATCGCTCATACAACCATACGATGGAAATCAGGATGAAACTGATGCTTTTGTCGAGTCTATGGAATTACTAGACGAGATAACAGCGGATGAGCATAAATCAATCATAATCAAATTCATCAAGACACGTGTAACGGGAACAGCCAAGTACGTAATATCGGAAGGCAGAAATACGGTATTAACGATCAAGGCCAAGTTAAAAGAATAATTTTCGGCATAATTATTGTCAGATGCCATCCTGGCTCAACTACGATAATGCCAGCAAGGCAACAAAAAACTCACAGATTTTTTCAATCAATTAGAATATTTATCAGGCCAACTAACGAGAGCCTATATAGCAGAGAAAGTATCAACTGGAGAAGCAGCCGAAAAATTGGCTGAAAAGTTTACAATATGTACAGTCATTTACGAATAATGTTTCAAATACGGAAACAGCAATTATATTAAAGGCTAGTAATCTTGCAACACTTTCAGAAGTATTTGCGAATGCAATATCAGTAAATAAACCACAGCCAAGTAACGTCATACATTATAATACCAGCCCATCAGGAAAGTTTCATTATAATAACAACCAAAGCTTTTACAAACAAAATAATTATATCAGGAAGAGGGAGTGTTGGTCCAAACAACAATACGATAGAAACAGAGCAAATAATAATAGACAGGCACAACCACGAAATCAATTTAATCACCGTAATAAAAGATATTTCAGTAATGTTCCATCAAATAGTAATATACGTTACCACAATAACACATAAACAAACAATAGGATAATCAAAGGAGAAATGAAAGCTACTTCCAATCGGGGGAATATCAAGCCCCCCAACCAGAGGAAGAAAAAACACGGCTCTGGGCTGCGTTAAGTTCAAGCCAATTATACGTCGACATGTAGGGGTCAGTATGCACCTTTATTGTAGACACGGGGGCAGATATATTTGGCTAGTGAAAGTAGACCATGATTTATTCGAAATTCTGTATATGGGAACAAATTTTCATACAAAGTCACATATAAAAAATAAAACGTCGTTGGCTAGTGACGCAATGCCCCAGTATTTTTGAATTTTCTGCCTTTTTTCATGCTATACTTTCGGTAGCCAAAATCTATTTGGTAAACTCGATTGTAAACTTTCAATTCAATGATGCGCTATTATATCAATCATCAGAATTAACATCAAATATTATCATAGATGAAACGAGTCCATATATCAGACTGCTCCTTCATATGTTAATTCCAACCAAGTAATTGCTACATGAAAATATCGTTTTATCCAAAATATAGATTTAAAACAGAAAATGGACAAACAAAATTTACTGTAAAAAAACAAAAGCAAATCTAGGGTTCGTTAGAGTTCTGTCATATAATACCAATTTAATTTAACATAAAGGTATTAGGTATGTTATTATTCATAATTTTTTTTTCATTATAATTAAAGTTAACAATTAACATTTAATACCCCTCCCTAAAGATCATAGTACCTAACCAGTTCGCTTTAAGTAATAACTTTGAAATTGTGGTATAAGCCCCAAGTTATTTCGAACAGAAATCATAATAAAACAATTTTGAAATCATCTGCAGATATCGAAACAAAGAGTTTGCTTTGTCCTAATTACTAGTCTCAAACTGTATGCCTGAAGTGCCTGTCAAATGTAATGCAAAAATATGTTCACACATTTCCAAGGGTTGCCTAAATTTAATTTAAACAATTTGTATGCATTCTTTAAGCACCGTACTTCGAGAATGATTTAAAAGTTCAATGTAATCCTGTTTATCTACTTTCAAGCCGAGTTTGGCAATATTTTTATTTTATTACACTATCGCACCCAAGGCAATCGTAAAGTATTGATAATTGCATGACTAGAAATGAAGACATAAATAGTTGGCACTGCATCTGCATACCATGCGAGTCGTTATTAAAGACTAATTAAGAACTTTTACGACTTAATTGTCCCTTCTTTATGTTGCTCGATGGAAATGAGCTGTAACTGTGCTAGCTAGCTAGAGGTGAGATAAGTTATAACGAGTAGTTTATGACTTGTGTAATGTGCCCTTTCTAAGCCAATTAAATGCGGCCCAAGAGTGATTTATAAAATTCAATTTTAAACTATGCCAATTGGCAAAATAAGGAAATACTCTCTATCTTGGATGTCTACAGCATAGTTCTTAAAGTTCACCGGATACCTGTGTATATGCTACAGGCGATTCGTTAACTTATTAAAACGGTGTAAGCACAATGTACCAAAAATACATAAGTTCTTTGTGAAAGGTAAAACAAGGGAAATATGCAAGCAAGTGGATGAGTTACGATTGAAAAAATACTAAATATCTCGCAGTTAATAGTGTTAATGAGATATCGCAGAAATTGGAAATAAATAAAAATATTTTCAATTCGAGAATTGTTCGAATTAATTTCGAATAATCTTGTCTTTCCGAAGATTAGTTATTACTGGGTAGCTTATCGGTATGATCTACTTGTGAAATTACAGTCGAGCGATATTACCTAAAAATGTATAACATCATTCCAAATCCAATTGCCTTTTGGGTAGTACTGTCTTATTAGAACAATGCCTTTTTCGCGACTTAATTGTAATCCCTGCATAACTTGTGAAGGCGGGTAAGTCTCGAACCAAGAAAAATAGAATAATTAGCTAGCATAATATCTTTCACACTCTCGCTAAACCACAAACAATACTGGTAAACCTAAATGTGTTCCACATCAGTGGGAAAATCTTTAGGAGCGAAGTGCCTTAACCCTCGTGACAATTGGCTTAGTATGGGTAACATGTATATGTTGTATTTTGCGTATGGGGTACCCTGCAAACATTGCGGTTCAAAATCGAATCGAATTCGAAGTAAATCAATTCGACTAAGTGAAGTTAAGCTTCGAAATCGAATTCGCTTGCAACGTGCTTGCGAATTGCAGGAGAAAAAAACGGAATACGATATCGAATCGTATTGGCGTGGCAACCCGACAGTAGTTCGCTAGCTCGACTTTCTTTCGAAGTTCTTGTATGTTTTGGTAGTTCGTTTTGGATTCGATGTTTTTTAATAGTATTATCTGGTATCGACCACTCTTGCGACGCGTTTTGAAAATACTAAGTAAATACGATATCGAATAAATACTCACTGTAGTAAAACTTCACTTTGCACTGCACTCAATAAAATCTCAACTTAGAATGCCTGCGAAGAACAATTTCATGTATAGAAAATCTTTGCTTTAACGACTTCCTCGGAAATTGACATGAGCCGTATCGTAGCTTCTACATATATAGGTATAGAAAACAAATCGAAGAAATTTCGAGCTATAAGCGATGCACATATTTCGAATTCTCAGAAATGTCGACATGGGGGTATGTGGAACAATATTTTGATCAGCTTACCTCAAGGAATCGCGTGGTATGCCGGAAGGTATCTTGATCAGAATCACCCTGTATGTTACAGTCAAAACACGAAATCCGTCAAAACCCGATTTTACTAGGAAATTCTAGTTCTAACAAAGCGCTCTCGGTAATTCTAGTTTTAACTAATATAACACAGTTAAAACTAGTATTAACGATAGCGCTTTGTTAGAACTAGTATTAACTAAAGAATATTTAGTTAATTCTGGTTGTGGCTGAATTCTCGCCTAGCTCTTAGTTAAATCTAGAACTGACTGGTTGCTATTAGTAAATTTGCGTTACAATTGAATTCTCTCGCCATTAAACCTTGATGGTTATTAAAGATGTGGCTATTTATACATACAGTATGTATACGCAATATGTGAAGGGGGGGGGCGTACAGACCAGTGACACACACGCCCCCGCACATGTATCCACACACACACACACACCCCCACACACCCCCACACACACCCACCCACACACACACATCCGATAGCGCATACACACACACATCCTCGCGCTCGTATACATTCTGTATGTATAAATAGTCACATCCTTAATAAACATTAAGGTTTAATGGCGAGAGAATTCAATTGTAACGCAAATTTACTAATAGCAACCAGTCAGTTCTAGATTTAACTAAGAGCTACGCGAGAATTCAAGCCACAACCAGAATTAACTAAATATTCTTTAGTTAATACTAGTTCTCAAAAAGCGCTCTCGTTAATTATAGTTTTAACTGTGTTATATTAGTTAAAACTAGAATTACCGAGAGCGCTATGTTAGAACTAGAATTTCCTAGTAAAATCGGGTTTTGATGGATTTCGTGTTATGACTGTAACATATATACAAATATACAGCCATTCCATACGAAAACGATCAACTTGGAACCATTGGCGTATCTAGGGCTTTGTTGGCGGGGGGGGGGGGGCGTTAGTAAGGACTAATCAAGTATTGTTTTTCAAAAATGTGCAAAAGCTTCTATAACGTTAATCTGTGTTAGCGCCAAGTTTTCTTACAACCCTTGCTCAAAGTTGATTCTTTAATAAATATCGCCAATTCATTTGACTGGATATCATTTCGATTGAATGCAAAATACCTGTGATTTTTTTTTTAAATCTACTAGCATTACGACTTCTAATGGAGTGAGAAAACTTTCATCTAAAAAGTTCATCATCAATAAAACTGTAGATCTAATAGAAGCCAAATTTAATAATTCTTTTTGTGATACGAAAATTATCGCTCAACAACGAAACTGATTTTCTACAAAGAAAAACTTTTTACGAAAAGTCAACATAATATACACCTACTAAAAATTATCCAAATTTGGAACATTTAAAATAAATATTTTTCTAGAATAACAAAAAGTAGACTACATTTAAGCGGAACAAAAACGCCTAAATTACTAATATTATGCACTAAACTTACCAACTAAAACTCACAATCAAATCAATTTCACACAATCTTCCCACGTTAATATAAATCATATATAAATATCAATCATAAACTGAAAAATACATTAAAACATTACCAAAATAATTTATAAACACTTACCAATTGACAGCATCTGTTGTCCATTCCCTGTTGACATTTTGTCATGATAGCCACAGTAAAAAGTATACAAAGTATTCCCACTAAATTCTGACTAGAAGTGACAGAATGAGAAGTATACAAAAGCATGTACGTCCAGGTTACTATATGCCACATACGCTGTTCATACTCCAAACGTGTGTAGCAGCATGTATAAGCTTTGGTTATAGCATGCAACTGCATGGTCTCACCATCATCTCCATAGATTTCCAAGGTGTTCATTGTTGTTGCCACCGAGAGGCATACAGCCCCATTGTTCTCGGGACTATAAATAGCGAGCTGCTAGAGCTTGCAAATCACTCCAGTTTTGACTGAGCATCAAGACAGATTGGCACAAATATTGAAGGCACTTAAGTCTTGTTTAACACCAAATCACGTGAAGTATATATGAATCACTTGTCGTAACTCTTTATATAAAAATTAATAATATTAATATTTATTTTTTAGCATCATACTGGGAGTTTTTTTTGATCCCAGCCATAACCTACATGAGCAGTTCGTGACGCTCATTTTACCAATCCAACTTCACGTTTTTACAAAATTAATAATCATTTTTCTCTCTCTGAATTACAGAATAAGTAATATAGACACCAGTAGAGGCCCAATAACTCACAAAAATTGAATTTATTTTGAATTTCATGAACTAATACGTTTATTTCAATTAAAGTAGAGTTAAAAATAGAATTAGTGATTATTTAAAAGAGTTGAATTAAGTATATATTTTATAAAGTACCTGAATAGCGTAGTTTATACGAAATATTTTGTGACATAATAAATTATCGAGATCTGACATTTGAAATTCAACCTGTCTTGTCATTTATCATACAGGCACCTGCCCTTTTTATAATAAAGCCCACATTCGTACTTATCAAATTCTATTATTAGAATATAAGGTCCGTTGCATACTTATAATATAATAATAATATGTTTGAAAATATGAACAGTAACATATATTTGTACACAACGGTTTCTCTAAAATGTTGCCAGTTATTCGCTAACGATATTCCCGTTATCTGAACAAACAAAATTTGCTCTTGTTTCATATTTATAAGGACATTTGTGATAAAACTGCAGAAATGGTAATAGCACGGTAATTAAGAACTAGATTTTTACTTGTTTTCTGTTTTTTTTTTTCGAATTCATCAATTTTACTAATAATGCCACGTGGGAAAGTACTGAGTGAACAAGAAAAGGGATTAATTAATGTCCTTCATGCGGAGAACTTTGGTTTTAGAGAGATTTCGCGTAGAATTAAGAGAAGTTTGTGTACTGTACGTACGGCACTCAAAAATGATCTGGAAGAAAAAGAAAGAAGGACCAAACCTCACAAAGGAGAATTGTACGCGCATCTTCCAATGCGTCTATCTCTGTTAATCAGCTCAGAGCCTTAGTAGACAATCAAATATCGCGTACTACCGTTTGGAGGACTTTGAAATGTACGGATTTCATTCATTACGAAAAGAAGAAGGTAATGACAAAATTGACAGCCAATCACAAACAGGCCAGGCTAGAATTCGCAAGGAATAACGTCGGCACAAATTGGAATCGGGTAAGTAAAAAAAAATTAATGCAAAGAACTTGAATCAAATAGACATCTATCATTTTAAGATTGCGTTCTCAGACGAAAAGAAGCGGAATCTCGATGGTCCCAACGGCTCTCGGGGATATTATCGCGATATCCGTCAAAAGCCATTAAATTTTACGAAGAGGAATTTTGGTGGTGGTAATGTGATGACATGGGCCGCGTTTTGTGCTGAAGGATGTTTAGAAATTCAAATCGTTTCCTCTCAAATGAAGAGTGCAAACTACATCGAAGTTTTGCAGAAGGCTTTAGTACCATTTTTAAATCTCATAATGACCACACGGGACACCCAATCAAACACACACAGCATCCACACCCTCCAAATAGTTGTAATCAATGTCAACTCATTAATAGCCAAAACAAGAAGATATTATCGGGACATCTTCCTAAAAACGAACAAATCGCACATAGTGCTTCTCTTGGAAACAAAACTTAAGGCAAAGTTGTACTTTCAAAACTTCGAATTCGTTCGTTCCAACCGAACCTCAGGTAAAGGGGGAGGAACGGGTATCCTAATTTATAAATCACTAAACTTCAATCAAATTCAACTCCCTGTTCTACTTACTAGTATTGAACACACTACCATAAAGCTCATTTGCAATAAGTGCGAAATCTTTATCACTTTGTTATACCAGACGACTTCTCTGGCTACGGTAGTGCCTTCCGAGCTGACCTTTCAAGACATTTCAAACCTTTCACCAACCAACAAAGAATCTTTTGAAACAATTAGTGGTGACTTCAACGCCAAATATCGCACTTGGTTAAACTCGCACGACAACCCCGCCGGAACCGTTCTGTATAATTGGTATTCAGCAAATGCAATTAACCTCAACATTAGCCTACTCTCTAGTAGAGATCCATCGTTTCATAGAGGAAATACACACTCATTCCTTGACTTATTTCTCTCCATTTCTAGAATCAGAACCTTTTGGCTCTGATCACGACGTCATCATTCTCCAAGTTAAAATCAACGACTCGATGTATAAATTTCCTTAACACTCTACCTGAATTAACAATAAAAATAATTAAAACAGAGAACAGACTCAGAAAAATTCTACATCGTAACCCCCCAACCTAAATTCCCGCCCAGCCCACCCCAACCCCCCTATTCATCCAAAAACTCTCATTTAATTTCAATCAGTGCTTCAATCTAGTCTACTTTACCACGGCTTGGATAAAAACATGTATAATCCCCATCGTTAAAAGTAAAAACCACCAAACTTACTTGTTCGAATGCTTCCTTAAAGATAAAATTCTAGACCATTGGTACGGACCACAACATCATCCCAATTAATCAATTTGGATTCTAGCAATCCTGCTCTACCACCAACGCCCACCTTAAACTGTAAACGAACATCAGTCACCATCTCAACCAAAAAACGCCCACAATTGCTTGTTTATTGAGCATGGAGAAATCCTTCGATTCGGTCTGGATCGAAGTCTGATTCACAAAATGGTGCACACCTTCAATTTTCACACACAGCTGTGTAAAACCGTACTCATCTACCCACCAAGTGAACATTTAAGGTAAAAGTAGGTCGCGAGCTTTCTTGAGAATTTCTACCAAAAATTGGGCTCTCCCAAGGATCAATTCTTTCAGCCATTCTATATAATATTTTTAGCTCAGATTTCCCAAGTCCACAGCCTATCGCCCCAACATTAAAATACTGCAATACGCAGATGACATTATCCTCTATTATAGCTTAAAAAATTCAACTGCAGCCATAGACAAAATCAGTAATTACCTGCAAGTAATTTCTGACTATTTCAACAAATGGAAACTCAAAATTAGCATAAATGTGAATTAATCGCCTTCACTGGTGTCAAATCCTCCACACGACGTCAAAGACAACTCCTCCAATACATGGATATTCGCATTGGCAATGCAACAATAGCACAAATATATGTTGGACTCACACTACTCCCAACCTTAAATTTTACCGTTACGTAGACAGTATTATAAATAAAGCTACTGCAGCTTTCCTTTCTCTCAGATCAATCCTCAGGTCCGCACTAAATTTGAAAATCAAAATAATCTGCTACAAGCAACTAATTAGACCCATCCTTATGTACGCATCCCCTATCTGGACAGACATCTCTTCTGCATAAATGGAAAGGATCCGCGTGCTAGAAAGATCCATCCTAACCAAATTCCTACCACAACATCAACAATAAAACGCTTTATGAAAAAACAAATATCTCTAGAATCGACAGAGAAATGTTAAAACAAACCCTAAATTTCTTCAATAGATTAGGCAGCTCAGAAAATCCGTTAATTGTTGAATGCATCAACTGCTCAACGGAATACCTCGAAAACAATTATAAGGAATAGTTACAGCCCTCATTCCACACCTCTTCAACAAAAATGCACTCTATAACAACGCAAATGAAAATAAAACACCCCATAACAATTATACAACACAGCACAATAACCACACAAAATTTTCCCACGCAATCCCGCACTACGGGTTCGCCGATACATTTGCAAAAAAAACCTTCCTTTTCAGCTTCAGATTAAAGTTTTACACCTTAAATTAAAGGATTAAAATATGAGAAAACTCCAAATGTACAGAGAAGAACAATCAATCAATCAATCAGAGTCCTTCACACGCGATTTAACGAAACAAACGAACTATGACGAAATTTTAAAACGAACCGATATCCCGGGATATTTGAAAAGTTTTTACTTACAGGCTTTTATTTTGGCCTAGGTTTCACTTATGACTTTATTACACTTTATACTTTAATTGTTCTAATAACACAAAAACTCTAGGATTCGCGATGACGATAATTACCTCAGCTAGTTCCGCGACGGCAAGCTGTTTTCTTGTTTGTTGTCTGGTATATTTGGGGTATAGGGATTTAAGCCTTACAGCGAGCGACGTGGTACATTTGTACCAATGACTGAAATAAGCAGATATACATATAAAAAAATAAGATACAGCCAAAGGGAATAGTTTTTACATTAACATTTATTGAATTATATGTTTTAATTATAAAAAAATATATATATTATGTACAAGAACAACATTTTACAATGGATCTTGAGTTCTGGGCACAAACGGGACGATTGCACACATTACATGTCTTCCGAGTTTTTCGGTAACACTTTGATGATCATCTTAAATACATTCAATCCCCGACTTAATCGGGAATTGTTGGAAGACGCGACGATTTTGTGACCGTTCCTCAGTGGATGGCATTGCCAGCTTTTTTCCCAAATCCCTCAGAAAGACACGGTAACTGCAGTGCTTTTTACAGACATGGGGTTATGCTCGGAAAAAATTATGTAAACAAAAAAGCTATGGCCATCGTTTTGTTTTCTTAAATTAATATGTGACTATATTATTCGAGTATATTTTCTGGTTTATTTTTTAGGCTACTTGCTTTGTCTGCAAACCTATTAGTCCTACGTTATCTTGCGCTAAAATTTGAAAAGTTTCTGTGGTACATTTGTACTACGTCGCTCATAATTGCAGAGTTTCAAACCCGCTCACATGAGGGTTAATGGAATTGGGAAGTTTGATGGGTTTG
This sequence comes from Dioctria linearis, assembly GCA_963930735.1. Lineage (NCBI taxonomy): Eukaryota > Metazoa > Arthropoda > Insecta > Diptera > Asilidae > Dioctria > Dioctria linearis. Next base: position 238,781,022 of record OZ005740.1, on the reverse strand, counting down.
GGGGATAGCGGAATGTTAGACATTTCTTCTTGTGGGAAGATGACTGTCGGTTCTTCCTACATGATGAGAAATATCCCGAAAGTCTAGAATGATCGAGCAGCGCCAGGATGACGTCCTATCCACGATGGTGGCTTCCTGTGCTAGTGAAGAAAGTAAATCTTTCGCCCAGGGGCCGAATTCTGTAACTCGGAGAGTTTGGGGGATGAGAATTTTCGTTTTCCCCGATTAAAACTCCCTAACTCTCAATTCGTGATTTTCTAACATACTTGGGGAGCTAGAGAAAACATGAGAAGTATCGCAATATTGAAGGACCGTTAATTCTGTGTGGAAGGGTTGTAGAACATTGGGGTTTTTTCGGGTCTTAAGTACATAAATATACATAAACAATTTTTGGGGTAGGGGCCTTTGGGGATTGGGGTCAACCATCCCTCATTGGGGGTTGTCCAAAATACATCATGTTTGGTATCAAATTAAAGAGGGAGTAGTGGGTAATCGAGTAAGTTAACAACTTCATAACTGACTTTTTACCGCCGAAATGCGGATTTTTTTTACTTTAGTCATATACACCCCAGTTCTTATATTTTGCATATATTTCTTCCGTTCTTTATTTCACATCCATTTACTCTGTTGTGAACATTTTTCTCATGGAAAATGAATTTCCACGACTTCCCAGTTCTTCATAATGATGAGTTGAAAATATGTCAATTTTTGTAGCAAAGAACGGCCATTTTTTCGTCTTAAGAAGGATTGATTCACTTATTTTGCAGTTATCTCCAAAACCATTTAGCGGACTCAAAAACTAATTACACATTTAGTTAGGAAACAAAATGTAGGTGTGATTTAATTCTATATACAGATATACAAGCTTTAACGTGAATATTTTAAATTTTTATAGCATCTCTTCTGTACTGGAAGACCACCAAATTGACCATTTTCGCATGATATAACATTTTTAGCGGGTATTTTGTGACACCATAATCCATATTTGTCGGTAACTATTCCAAGGATTTCCATAATTTGTTTTTGTAAACATAGGCAGGATGTGCGGTGAGTCCATAATTTAATTTGAAAATCCTGCACAATGGTTTTGGAGATAACTGCAAAAGAAGTGAATCAGTCCTTCTTAAGATGAAAAAATGGCCGTTGTTATAATTTTTATTTTTACCAACCTTTCTTATGCGTTTGTATTCCTACATATTCCCTGTTCGGGACGGATATTCTGTACTCCAAAAAACAACTTTTGGTGTTATTGCACTCTTTTATTTCACCTTTCTCTTAATTACTACTCCTCTCTCATTACAACTTTTTCTGATACTACACACTATTCTTGTATTTCACAACTTTCCTCTTTTTTTTTCTTTTCGAACTACCGAAACCGCGCCGCCACCAAGGTTTTTCTTTAAAATCGTTTCTTCTTTTTGGAACTCACAAAAAAACAACCGAACTTTCACCAGCAGTTTCATCCGGGGTAACCGTGCCGAAAATCTAATAATCAACTCTCCGTTCTTTACGAGATTTAAAAAAACAACTCTATGAACCGCCGTTATACAAGTTTTAAAACCAACTCGGCTCTTGATCACTTTTGTCGCGATCAAGAGCCTTCGTTCAGGGTAAAAAATGCATAGTTGCATTTTCACCCTGAGAAAATTTTCATTTATTCTGGACTTGATTAAACAAGTCCAGAATATTTTTCGTTGGACGGAGGCTTGAAATTTGATGCTTTTATAAACATCAGCCACCGTCACGATGCCGCGCGCGTATACATACAATGTACTTTCGCAGCGCGCTCTTCTTATCGCGAAAGCTTTTTTGTGATATGTATGTACGTTCGTACATACATATTGAAATTTTCACGACAAATCATACTGAAGGTACGATTTGTCTTTTGCTTTATTGTTTTTTTAAAGTAAATATTTCTACTGGCAAATTTTGCTGAAGGCAAAATTTGCCATGGGAATAATTTTATTTTAATTTATGGAATGTGAAGAAAATTGCTGACGCAATTTTCTTCACTGATTAAATAGATAAGCCAACCATGTTTTAGGCATGGTTAGCTTATGTGAACATTTATAATTTGGAATATTTTATTGAATTGAATTTGAAGAACTTATTCAATTTTTTAATATTTTTCAAATTTTAGGGTTTTCTATGTGAGTTTTAGGAACTGATTTGCTTTCTTCAAATGTTTTTGAAGGTAAGCTAATCATGTTCAACATGTACGTATGCCTGTAAAATCATCCCCTTTCTATACTTTTTCAGGGTATAATTTACGTACATAACAATCCTTCCCCCTGAGAAAAAGAGAATTATTCTTTGAAGAGGAATAATTCTCAGGGGAAGTTGTCGTTGTACTAGTTTGTATTATTTTATTCTTTTTTTTTTTGCTAATTATCCTGATTTGAACTTTATTATTTTTGAATTTATGTAATGTATTTTACGTTACCGTTGTTGTACTTTATAGATCATTAGTGCTACTTTAATTTTATTATTTTATTCTTTCTCGAATTTGTTTTGCTTTTAGGTCTATTAGGTCTAGTTAGGTTGGTACTAGTTTGGCGGGTCGGGTTTCGGTCGGTTCGGCTAGGCTTTACAAAATTATTTTGTTTAATATAACTTTTATTCTGAAGGGTTCTTGCCTTTATCTTTGTTATAGCATGTTCTTGTTAATGCTAATTTTTTAAAAATTTTCTTTTTCTAGCCTATTTACGGCTTATTTATTTTTCTAATGGTAGCCTGGTAGGTTATAATCTAATTTTTTTTAATTATTCTTTATTTCTACTTTTAAGAAACATTTTATCTATTTTTAGTACCTTACTCTATTTTTATAAATCTTTAATTCTAATGGCACTTTATTTTCATGTACGTATGTATATTTATGTAGTACATAACCTATTTCGGCCTTACTGCCTGTCCTGCATGCTTTTTATACATTGTTTTTTTTTTGTTTATTTAACCATTGTTAGTATGGTTTGCTTCATCTTTTTTCTTTTCTACAATTTAGTTTGTTATTCATTTATTATTTAGTTTTAATATAATTTTGTGTTATTTTTTGTTTATTTCTATTTATTTTCATATTTATTTATTTATTTATGTTTAACTAATTTCTTTAAAGCTATTAGCTTACCGACTATTTAATAATTAAATTTAACGTCTTTTTTATGTACCTGATTTTAAATTATTTTTTCTTTCCAATTACCTGTTACTGTTCGAGTAGGTACGGCATGTTACTTTATTTTTCCTATTTTATGTTTATGTAGCATTAATTCTAACAAAGTTTTTCTTTAGTATTACTAATCTAATTATTTTTAATTCTATATACTTTTGTATATAGTGTACCAGGGCTACTCATTTTGTTTAAATTTGACATTGATTTGGTGATCCATGTTGACAGTGTCCGTGTTCCATTTTTTAAACGATTTGGACTGATTTTGTTTTAGCGAGGCTTCTAGTTCGCCTTAAACTGGGTTGGGGAACAGGAGTTCGTTTTTCTAAAGGGATTCCCTCTGATAGAACTTCGGGGTTACCTTGTGGTTGATTTCTCTGTTGTCTCATCTTGATGACAACAGGGTTAAGATATTTTACAGCCACAGCGATCATTATGGCCAGAACTAGTAGGCTCGTAAATGATAGAGAAGTTGTGGACAGGATATGGGATTGTCTGCTTGATACCTTGTTACTATACTGGTCTAACTTGTGCTGGATATCTTCCAGCGAATGTGTGCCAGTATAGATTGATTTATTGATATCGTCCCCTGTTATGATTTCGGTTTGTACACTTTGGTTTTGAGACTTGGGTAAAATTTCGGCTAGATTCAGGTTGAGTAATGAAGGATTCAGCTCAGGAAATTGTTTAGGCTGAGTAATTTTGAGAGGGTGTTTATTTTCACCTTCGTACCTTAGCACCTTTTCCTCTATCTGCACCTGACATGGTTGCGTTATCTCTAGTATCCCCTGCCCCTCTAATTTTGAGATGGCAAAGTGATCTTGACATGTTATATGTAGTACCGTGGAGGTAATAAACGAAAATAGCCACGCATTGGGCTTGTTTAACTTTATCAACATGTCTTTTTGGGGAACTTGTACTCTAGACCTACACTTGGGCACTTCATTTAAAGGATTGTATAACACTTTCACTATACATTCATCCGAGGTGGTTGCCTTAATTATGGGGGTATTTAGTCGACCTATATATGTATTTTCCTCCAGGCTATGAGTGACTTTCTTGAAGCTTTTCATATCCTCGCCTTTTAATAAGAGGAATTCCTATGTGCGAGCGCTATTTGCCACACAAGAGTATCCAGGGTCAGGGATTATGGAATAATTTGCTGGTTGTGGTACTGGGAAGCATCGGACTTGCCGTAGCCTCATTTTGGGGGAATCAAAAATTGGGAGAGTTATTCTCACCACCAATTTGTTCTGTATAAGGCGTGACTGGGCTCCTGCTGATTGGTACAGAATCGATAGGCAATTTTGGTCGTTTAGACATTTCGAAGTTGATTTACGATACACGTCCAGCAGATTTTTGGGAGACACGAGGAGTGGGTGAATATGGTTGCCTTTAGTGGCTATTATAATGTCAAGGAGGGCTTGTTGACGGTATTCGACTTCGATGATTTGGAGCAATAAGCTTGATAGAATCTCTTGTCGTAGTTGCCTCCTGTTTAGGTCCTCGGTCACAGTATGCAGATCGTTAATCTGGTGTGCTATGTTTTGCTGACGATCCATTAACATAGCCAATGGTTTTTGAATCTGTTCCAAGGTAGTTTTAACTACACTTATTTCTTATTTCTCTAGCTCAGCTAGGGTTTGTGTGTTCGATTCAATTTCATCTAAGCGGCTGTATATCTCCTTCTCGTTGTTACTATCCATGGTACCAAATAAATAGTGCATAGCATTGCCTATTCCGTCGAATAGTGATCTGGCCTTACGCCTTCCTGGAACTAATTCCTTAATGGTTCTCGTGCGCTTTTGTACGCTATCTATTATAGCGTGTATGTGTAGTTGCTGCACGTTGCACAGGTCTTCTTTGTCCGTGATATTTATGCAGATTTTATGCACCAAATATTCTGCATGTTCCGTTAGTTTTGTCTGCGTGTCTAACTCATCCAAGTCTATCTCAGTGAGAACATTCCAAGTGTTGTGATACACCATGAGGCTTCCTAGATCCTCGAAAAATATGCCCGAGCTATTTAGCTTGGTTATAGCATAGGGTTTGCCGGCGATTTCTCCTGTCACGTACTGGATGAGGATGGCAATTGTAATAATTTGTAGCGCCATTTCTGTGGACAATTCGGAGGATGAAAATATTCCTTTAAGTATGACTTTACCTATTTCGTGCCGTTATTAGACCAGGCAGTGGAGTGGCTCCACCGCAAGTGTTCCTGAGAGCCGTTAAAATGGGATTAATTTGAAACAAACAGAGTAGGAATTTGAGTCAACCTGGTTCTGTGACAACATGTTTATTTCATTCGAAGTATGGTTTTAGACGGTTGTTATGTACCGTTACAATACGCTTACCAATTTTTATTGTGGTGTTCACTCCACTTGGTATAGCAGTTACCTGATAAGGTCCTACCCAGATTTGGGAAAGCTTATGTTTTCTGCTTTCATTCTTGATGAGGACCTTGTCTCCTACATGGAAAGTTAGGGGCCGTACTGTCTTATCGTAGTACCCCTTTGAGCGCTGTTTACTTGCCAATAAGTTCTTTCTTGCCGTGGCATAAGATTTTTGGAGCTTATACTTCAGTATATGATAATAGCTCTCATGATTGTAAACTGGTTCGGGATCCCGTTTTAAATTTGATGGGACATCCGCTGTGAAGCCGTAAAGGTAGTCCATTGGGGTAAGTTTAGTACCCTCGTGTACTCTATTGTTATACACGAATGCAGCGGTTCGTAGGTATTGGTCCCATGTTTTGGGATTTTCATCTACGATTGTTCGCAGGTATTCAATCAGTGGTCTGTGGGCATGCTCTAGTGCTCCGTTAGATTGTTGGTGGTATGCCGAAGTCTGTAACTTCTTTACCTTTAGAAGCTTACATACTCTTTTGAATAATTCACTCAGGAAATTTGTTCCCTGATCGGTGAGTATTCTTTTGGGTATGCGATAGCGCGTAACGATTTCATCAAAGAAAACTTGCGCTACTGTGACTGCTTCTGCATTAGGTATTGCATACCAGTCGACAAATTTTGTTAAATTATCTTGGAAGGTCAAGATATATTTATTACCTGATGTGGTCTCTTCTAATGGACCTACAATATCGAGGTAAACTTTGTCGAACGGTTGCTCTGCGATGTCCGTGATAACCATTGGCATTTTATATTGTGGGGATGCTTTCATCGTCTGGCACTTTGGGCATTTTTTAATGTATTTTTTAATGTCGCTAAGCATGTGTCTCCACCAATACTTGCGTCCTATGCGTTTGTAAGTTTTTATGACACCTTGATGGCCACCAAATGGAGAATCGTGATAATCTTTTAAGATTGTTCGGATTTCCGTAGCGCTCGTGATAACTTCGGGTGTCTTGCCAGTACTTACTTTTTGATCAAGCGGTGCTGGGTTTAGTGTTTCCGCCTCAGTGTGTTGCATTTCGTTTTGGTCCGCTTCCGTGTGCTCTTCTGTCTCCACACTGGAGCTATTTAATGTGTCTTGAGCCTTTTGCTTCTGAGCTCGAGTCACGACGAAACAATGAGCGGATTTCTTCTTTCTCTTATTATTTGTGGAATTGTTTTCCTCCACATCTGAGTCCATCGTGTGGTGGACTAGGGCTTCTACCGTTAAGGTATTGCCTAAACTGTCTTCTTTTAATGCTTGAGGGATGCGACTTAGTGCATCGGCATTAGTGTTGTACTTCCCTGGTTTATATTCGATGTTGTAATCGAATTCAGATAATTTGTGGTGAAATCTCACCAAACGGGAAGTAGGGTCTTTCACATTGAAGACACCTTTGAGAGGTTTATGGTCAGTATAGACCGTCAATTTCCGGCCTTGAAGATAGCACCTGAAATTCTTGGTAGCCCAGACAATAGCCAATAATTCTTTCTCTAGAGTAGAGTAATTTCTTTCGGCTTTGTTTAATGTGCGGCTTGCATAGGCAATGGGCTGGTCCTTTCCGACTTCTCCTTGGGAAAGAACAGCTCCTAGAGCCTCGTTACTTGCGTCCGTAGTAAGATTAAAAGATTTCGAAAAATCGGGGTAAATTAAAAGTGGTGGAGAAATTAAAGCATTTTTTATGCTTTGAAATGCCTCTTGGCATTTCTCTGTCCAAGTGAATTTTACATCCTTTCGGAGTAAATTTGTGATTGGACGTACAATTTTGGAGAAGTCTGGAATGAATTTCCTGTAGTAATTGGCAAATCCTAAAAATGACTGAACTTGCCTTACTGTTCTTGGAACAGGAAATGTTTGGACGCAGGCCGTCTTACTTGGGTCTGGTAGGGCTCCTTCGCTAGAACATTTATGTCCTAGGTAAACAACTTCTCTTCGTAGAAACTGGCACTTTTCTGGCTGCAGTTTTAAGTTGTTTTCTCTCAACTTATTGAAGACTTTCCTCAACTTTTCGTTGTGGTCATTTAAATTTTTACCATAAATGACAATGTCATCTAGGTAGACAAAACATTCGAGGCCTTGTAGGCCTGTCAGGACGAAATTCATTAGGCGTTGAAATGTGGCGCTTGAACTCGTAGTGCCCATAACTTGTGCTGAAAGCAGTTTTATGTCGATCTTTTTTGTCGACAAGGACTTGGTGATAGCCGTTGGCCAAATCGAGTGTGGTGAAATACCTTGCGTGACCTAGTTGGTCGAGAATATCCTCGATTCGGGGTAGCGGGAATGCATCTCCAATTGTCTTTTCGTTCAATTTACGAAAATCGACAACGACGCGCCACCTTTTTTCACCGTCAGGTCCCGCTTTCTTGGGGACAACTAGTAGAGGTGAATTCCAAGGGCTTTTACTAGACTGGACTATCCCGCTGTCTAGCATTTCTTTTAGCTGCTCGTTAATGACTTTCCGCTGTGTTTCAGGTAAGCGGTACATTTTTTGATTGATTGGTGCTTGATCTTGCACCAATGGAATATTATGCGTTATCGCATTTGTATAGGTGAGTTTGTCACCTTTGAGGAAGAAGATATCGTTATACTCTTCGCAGAGTTCTGATATCGAAATTTTTTCTTCCGCGGTTTAATTAGGGTCTAGGCTGAGTTCTTGCTCTAGCCTAGAAATACGCGGGTATTGTTTTGGGTCGTCCGGAGTCTCATTATCCGGGTATAGATATCGTACATGTTGTAAAATTGCCGTTTTGTCGGCTGAACCTTGGTTTGACTTACTCTTCCTTTTAGGTCTTTGACCTGTAAATAGATGAAGCTTCTGTGATTCCTTTCGAGGCTTTATTTCGTTGTTCTTAGTAATTCGCAGGGTATTTGCTTCCTGCTTTGATGACGGCTGAGTTTGGTACACCTGTGTCGTCTTTGCCTTAGGTTGTGTGGGATACTCATGCGCGTCAAGGCTACTGCTTTCTGACCATGTAGAATGTTTTGTGTTGTGTGACGGTGGAGTAATATGCACCTTTAATATAGGCTTTAGCGACTCGCTACCATTCTTATATGGCCGTTGTTTGTTTAAGAGTGATTTATGCCTTGGGATTTTGGACGGAAGAGATATATGCACCTTTTTGGTAGGCTTTAGGCATTCAGTTCCGTCTCTTGTGTTGTTTGATATTGCCTCTAAATTTGGTAGTGGAATGTGAGTTCTTTTGTGGTCTTTTGTGGGCGTTAATGGGACTATTGTGTAGTCGTTTATGGGAAATAGCTGTAACTTTAAGCTATGTATGACTACTTGATGACTGTTAGCGTTGAGAATACTGACCAGCACTAATTCTTCCCCAGATGACAGCAAACTGTTTGCCAAGAAGACTCCATTGCTTATCTCTTGTGATAAACAGAGCATTTCTTCTTGAGTTTGTAACGGGACTGGGGCAATAATTTGAGAGCGCGCAGGTATGCAGATTGGTTCCTTAAAGGTAACCAATTGCCGCCTGATTTCATCGGTCTCTTGTTCGCCCAGACATCCTTTTTCACATTCCTTGGGCTCTTTTGGAGCTTGACAGCCAGCTTTTCTCGTTTGAGAAGCCTTGAAGACACTGCAGGTGGATAGTTCAGCCTGTTTAGACTCTACCTCTTCTGCAAGTGTTCTTACTTCGAGTGCTTTTTCAGAACGTGGCTTGTCCGTTTCAAAATCTAATGGCAAAGCAAATTCGTCTGGATTAGTTTCCGTGCGAGGAAACCTGAGTGCCTTATTAGGACCCTCAACGTTACAGTTTTTTGCTAGGAAATCATTTCCTAGAAGTCCATCATCGGAAAGGCCAGGCAAGTTCTTTACGACTTGAAACTTGCAGGGAATTTTGTTTTTGAAAACGAAGTTTCCCTGGCAATTTCCCAGCGTCTTTCCGGTACCAAATGGGGTCTGAAGTGTACATGCCTCATTGGGGTTAATTTCTTTGAGATCTTTTAATGACCTTTTCTTTATTATACTAACCTCAGCGCCTGTGTCTACTACTAGTTTAGTTTGGCCGTTCAGGCCTATGTCTAAGGGTAGTTTTACTGTAGCGACACTGGAATCGGGCTGCTGAGGGGACCCTATTTTATTAGATGAGGGATTTATAGTCGAGCCGGGGAGTTTTGGGTCGACTGTACGTCGTTTCCCTGACTCCGGGCCTCCCATTTACGTTTTTGTTGGCAGGTATTTACTGCATGTCCAGAACGACCACAAAATTCGCACTTTTTACGCACGTTATAGACTCTGGAATTGTTATTGGGATTCTGCGGCTCTGTAGGGCGTTGATTCGATGGTCCACCATTGTTGCTTGATCTTTGAATATTGTTGTTGTTCCTCCTGCAGTCACGTATATCGTGGTTGTATATTTTGCAGTTCACACAGTACGGAGTATTTTTACGTTTGAGGCAATCTGCGTATGTATGGCCTCTTAAATTACAAAAACTACAAGTAATTTTATTTAAATAATTATTTTTATTGTTTACATTAAAATTTCTATTTGGTGATTTTGGCTCCTGTTTTATATTGGCCTGTGTGAACTGTGATGGAAATGTACTGGTGCTTGCATTTGTGGGCACACTGTTTTGCCAGGTATCGTGTGCGCAGGATATGATGCCTGGATTATATATATTGTGATTTGCAGGCGAATTATCTGGAATTCCTTGCGGATTACTTATCACAAGTGCATTTATTGACTGTGGTATTGTGTTCTGCACTGTACTGAATTGAAAGTGCCCTGGAGATTGCAGAAATAGAGCACTTTGCTGGAGATGCTCCATGTCAAGCGCTCTTTGTACGAGGTCATCCACCGTGCCGTCTGTCATGGTCAGAAGGTATTGGCACATATACGGGTTATTGACTCCTGTTTTTAGTGCGTTTTTAGCGAAGTCTTCTAGCTGTGTTTTCACAGCGGGGGCTGCTGTAGCGCCATATTTGGACTCTGCTGCTTCATTACAGAGTGCCAGCATTTGTTTTACTCGTGCCGTGAAGGCTGTGAGGTTTTCCAAAGGATACTCCCTTGTAGTAATTAATTTATTTACCAGTTCCTGGTAAGTTTCCCTAGGCAGGTAGGTACGATTTAGCCGTTCTTCTACCTCTTTGAAAGTAGTCGGCATATTTGAAGCAAAAAGCTGGTAAGCTTCGCCTCTGGTGGGGAAGATATGCAAAAATGCCGATAGTTCCTCCACCGAAATGCACTGGATTACCTGCCTGCAGCATCCTAGGAAAGTTTGGAGCTCCAGGCTCAATTTTGGGTGCTGCTCTCCCGAGAATAGGGGTACGAGCTGTGCAGTTAACTTGGCGATTTTCGCGTAATCTGCCATGTTTATATTGGGGATTCTGAAGCTAAAGTTTGACACTTTTGTGGAGTTAGTTTCTTCTATGCTGGTTTCCAAAAGGGAGTCGCCCAGCCAATTCAATAGGATTTCACTCACGGTGGAATCACTGACACTGTCTTCAATGGCACCTTCTCTTAATTCTACACTATTATTTGTAATTTCTGTTTCGAGAGAGTGCGAGAGTTCCCCAAACTGCTTTAAGCTTTCTTTAAATTTTTCCGTACTTTCTTTGAATTGCGCGATTTGCTCAAGACGCCGTTCACGGTTCTTTTTGAGCTGTTTATCGATAGAATCGCACTGTATAACAGAAAGTTAGGAGGAGTCTCGCACTTTCCCCTCTAGATATTTTAAATAATTTTCTAAATTTAAACTAGAAGGTCTTACTTGTGGGGGACCTGTAAGGATTGTCCCACTCCTTAATGTTACTCCTGGTGCTGTTGAATTTGTTGGGGGTGTTTGATTAGCACCCTCTGTTGTAGATGTTGCTCCCTCGTTGCCTCCTTCGTACCGGGACGGATCTTCCTGTGCGTCGCCCGGTGAGGAAGATTGTTGTGGAGTTGGTGGAATTGGTGAGATTTCCGGCGGCGTCTCCTGGTGGGAGCTTTCCTCGCTCATGGACCACCGTATGTAGAATTTGCAGCTAGGGGGGCTTCTGCCGTCTTAGTTCCCTTGGTTCAAATTGAGAGGGGGGGCTTATTGCCTTCTTCGAGGTCCCTCTAAATTCAGGATCGCTGGTTTTTGTGATTGAAGTTCTTTTGCTGCCGGGGGGGGGGGGGGGGGGCCCGTGGCCTTCTTAAATTCCCCTGGATAAAAGCTGAAAGGGGGCGCGTTGCCTACTTCGAAGTCCCTTTCAGCTCCGGATCGCAGATTGTCGGTTGAGGATTCTTCCTTCAAGTTTCGCGTTGGAATTTTCGGCTATGGACGTCTTATGTTCCTGGGCTGGTATGAAGCCCGCTATTGTCCCACGTTGGCACTTTGTGCTTTGATGAGGGGGTGGCTGCGTGTTTTTCAAACAGAGGCAGTTAAAGCTGTCCGACCCCGAGCGTTGGGAGCCGACTAGATCGAAATACTCCTGAAGCCAGACTCAACTTCAGGCGAAGGGTAGGGTGTCTTGTCCAGTATTCGATTTCGTCCTCAACTCCTTTTGATTCGTAGGATAGAGGGTTTTCGAGCGCTTATACTTTTGTTGTTTAAAGTAGGCTTCCTCTATCCTACCGGCTGCGCCAATTGTTATAATTTTTATTTTTACCAACCTTTCTTATGCGTTTGTATTCCTACATATTCCCTGTTCGGGACGGATATTCTGTACTCCAAAAAACAACTTTTGGTGTTATTGCACTCTTTTATTTCACCTTTCTCTTAATTACTACTCCTCTCTCATTACAACTTTTTCTGATACTACACACTATTCTTGTATTTCACAACTTTCCTCTTTTTTTTTTCTTTTCGAACTATCGAAACCGCGCCGCCACCAAGGTTTTTCTTTAAAATCGTTTCTTCTTTTTGGAACTCACAAAAAAACAACCGAACTTTCACCAGCAGTTTCATCCGGGGTAACCGTGCCGAAAATCTAATAATCAACTCTCCGTTCTTTACGAGATTTAAAAAAACAACTCTATTCAAGTTTTAAAACCAACTCGGCTCTTGATCACTTTTGTCGCGATGCATAGTTGCATTTTCACCCTGAGAAAATTTTCATTTATTCTGGACTTGATTAAACAAGTCCAGAATATTTTTCGTTGGACGGAGGCTTGAAATTTGATGCTTTTATAAACATCAGCCACCGTCACGATGCCGCGCGCGTATACATACAATGTACTTTCGCGGCGCGCTCTTCTTATCGCGAAAGCTTTTTTGTGATATGTATGTACGTTCGTACATACATATTGAAATTTTCACGACAAATCATACTGAAGGTACGATTTGTCTTTTGCTTTATTGTTTTTTTAAAGTAAATATTTCTACTGGCAAATTTTGCTGAAGGCAAAATTTTGCTGAAGGCAAAATTTGCCATGGGAATAATTTTATTTTAATTTATGGAATGTGAAGAAAATTGCGTCAGCAATGATTAAATAGATAAGCCAACCATGTTTTAGGCATGGTTAGCTTATGTGAAAATTTATAATTTGGAATATTTTATTGAATTGAATTTGAAGAACTTATTCAATTTTTTAATATTTTTCAAATTTTAGGGTTTTCTATGTGAGTTTTAGGAACTGATTTGCTTTCTTCAAATGTTTTTGAAGGTAAGCTAATCATGTTCAACATGTATGTATGCCTGTAAAATCATCCCCTTTCTATACTTTTTCAGGGTATAATTTACGTACATAACACCGTTTTCTGGTACAAAAATGACAATATTTTCAACTCATCATTATGAAGAACTGGTAAGTCGTGGAAATTCACTTTCCATGAGAAAAATGTTCGCAACAGAGTACTAATGCATGTGAAATAAATAACGGTAGAAATATATGCAAAATATAGGAACTGGGGTGTATATGACCCACGTGCAAAAATCCGCTTTTCGGCGGTAAAAAGTCAGTTATGAAGTTAAAATGATCAAAAAAAAAACTACACCACTCGATTACCCGTTTCTCCCTCTTTAATTTGTTAGCAAACAAGACGTATTTTGGACAACTCCCAATGGGAGGTGGTACCACCCCCCATCCCCAAAAGCTCCTCCCTCACAAATTGTTCACCTATATTTTTTTACTCTGTACTCTAAATCTGTATGAAAAAAACCGCAATGCTCTACGACCCTCCCACACAGAGCTATCCGTCTTTCAATATTTTGATAGTTCTCACGTTTTCTTTAAATCCTCTAGTATGTTAGAGAATCTCGAATGGAGAGTTAAGCGGCCCACACACGATACAACTGTTGGACCGATTTCTTCCGCTGTCAGTCTTGTGTAACTTTTCATACTGAGTATATCTCTAATACGAAATAATGTCATCGCTTGTCAAAAAAAAGAAAATGTGCATTTGTTTTTCAGCTGTGTGATTATGTCTTTGAAAAGAAATAAAAATAAAACGAAAAACAGAAAATGGTGTAAAGATTGGCTATTAAAAAGAGAAGAATTTTCTCATATGAATCTTTTAAGAAACTTAAGAGAAAATGAAATCAGTGACTATAAGAACTTTCTAAGAATGGATGATACCCAATTTACATTATTACTGGAGTTGGTTAAACCATATATGTATATTCAAACAGAATACTGTAATGAGAAATGCCATCTCTGCAGAAGAGTGGCTTATTATTACTTTACGTTATTTAGCCACCGGAAGAAGCTATGAGGACTTAAAATATAGTGCAGCGAATAGCGATATCACCGCAGTCACATGGAAAGATTATTCCGGAAACATGTTGGGCTATAATAAAAGTCTGCGAAATAGATATTTGAAGGTAACTAAACATTTTTTTTTTGAAAATAATGTATTCTTTAATAGGTATATTTATTTTTTTCCACATTCATTCATTAATTATGAATTGAGGTGAAGATGTTGATTGCTGCGTTGTGGGATGATTTGTTGTATTGGCATCTTTTGTGAATGAATTACATATTTTTTTCCAGGTATTATTAAACTTGAGGGTAGTGGTTGTTGAATATGTTGTTGAGGACATAAAACCACAGTTGAAGCCTCCGTTAATTTCTCCATTTTTCCATTTAACATTACTTCAGATATGAATTTTTCGGCAATGAATCTTTGTTTTTCCTCCATTCTCCGAAGTTGGAAAGCCAACCTTTTCCAGACAATGTCATATTCATCTTCTCTTTCAATTGGCTTTGCCATAAAACTGTATGCGCGCGCTGAATAAATGCAGCTTGTTCTTGCTCTAATTACAATTTCCTCCTTGATTGTTTCGCATTTGAAGAAGAACGTGACGAACATTTCGACATTTATGTGACCGGAGATGAAACATCCTAAAAATGATATTAAAATTAAGCTATTATATATTTTTTATAAATTTTTATTTTTAGATTCCCAAAACGAGAACAAGAATGGAGAGAAGTATGAAATGGATTCCAGCATACTTGGCAGTTTGAGCACTGTTTAGGCGCAATGGATGGACAGCATATACAAATTCAGAAACCGGCAAACAGTGGATCACTTTACTATAATTATAAAGAAGCATTTAGCATCGTATTGTTTGCAATAGTAAATTCTAAGTATGAATTCTTATATGTCCACACCAGGGACAAATGGAAGAGTTTCTGATGGAGGACTGCTGAAGCAAACAGATTTTTATAAATTATTCGCCGAAAACAAACCGGGAGCTCCACCGCCAGCTAAGTTAGAACATTCAGAGTCCATATGTCCTTTCACATTTATTGGTGATGAAGCTTTCCCTCTGAAGGAAAATCTATTAAAACCGTACTCTCATAGAGGAATAACAAGAGAGGAACGTATATTTAATTATAGACTGTGCCGAGCTAGACATGTGGTGGAAAATGCCTTTGGAATACTTTCGGCAAGGTTCAGAATATTTTTACAGCCTATTCCAATTAAACCGGAATGTATAAATGCAATTGTACTAGCAAGCTGCGTTTTACATAATTTTCTTAAGTGTATATTCCCCAAGGTTTTGTTGATTATGAGGATTTTGAAAATGCAACAGTAGTCAGTGGAACATGGTGGTAAATTGGAGAAATGACTGATTTAAAACACACAAATTCTAATACAAAAAATTGTAATGGAAAGATAGTTCGAAATATGCTTAAGTCGTATTATAACCATGAGGGAAAAGTCCCTTTCCAATATAAAAAGGGCTAATGTTTCAGAAGATGAGGAAATATAAAAATAGTAAAGTAGAAATTGTGTTTTCTGTTAAAATATATAAAAAAAATAAATAAATAAATAAAATATTTACTTACTTCAAAAGAGTTTTCATCATATTCCTTTTCAAATAATATTTCCACCAATGAAGACAGTCCTTCTCTTCCTGTTTCGTCTTCTGTCAGAAAGAACAGTTTCTGATAATACCACAGACTTGGGACATATAAATCATCTGCAGAACTGCCCGTTCTTTTAGAATTTTTGACTTTTTCATTTTCTCTTTTAAACGCAGTTCGCATATTTGAAATTCTTTTGCGCACGTAATCCTTGTCTGCGTCAACTTTAATTTCTTCACTTTTTTCCACCAGCTTTTCCAAGGCACATTCCCGCAATTATTGCTATAATCTCTGCTCTTCATGTCACATAAACATGGTAGGCTTTGATATATATCAATAAACTCTTCCCAGAAGTCCTTATACTTAATAGACACCATTTTGGTTTGTTTTTTTTACAATGCAATTATAATATAAAACGATGCTCACTGTATGAAAACTTCACAGATAATGAAATCGGATCAACGGTTGAACACCGAGCTTGCGATCGTTAGATGCTTCGTACAATTGGCCCACACACCATACAACGGTTGTATGCCAACACAGATTGGTACAACAGTTGGATCAACAGTTGTATCGTGTGTGGACCGCTTTAGGGAGTTTTCATCGAGGAAAACGAAAATTCTCATCTCCCAAACTCTCCGAGTTAGTGAATCCGGGTCCAGGTGATAAATAATGGAAGTTTTCAACTTGAAGATGCGTTGAAAGTTGACTAATGAGGAGGTTTGGATGTCGAGAGGTCTTCTCAAGTTGATTGAGCGCGAGAATTAGGAGGTAGTCTTCGATTGGAGGGATGTTTGCACTGTCGTACAAAAGGGTGTTGGGAATTTAGTGTCCGTCAGGTTTCCTGTGCACTTCCGTACAGGCCCGTAGGATCTTTCTTTCAAGGGTGCTATCTTGCTTCATATATAGTGGCGAAATGGTATGCCAAATGCAGATAATTGGACGGATAAGCTGTTAATATAAAAGCAGCTTTGTATCTTTCGGGAGACCGTTTTTACTTCTGAGTAAGCATAGTTGGCTTTCCTCATGATCAGTCTGGCGTAATTGTTGAATTTCAACAGATTATTGAAAGAGACACCAAGATATTTAGTCTGCTTTGAAGACTGAAGCTTTTCGTTATTCGATTTCATTGCTGTTGGCTCGTATGGCGAGATTGGGTCTTCCCCTTGTGGAGGGGTTACGGATGCAAATCATTTCAGATTTGTTCAGATTTATTTTGATGCCCCACTTTCTGTAGGACTCGTCGAGTTTGAAGACATTCCGCTCCACTTTGGTAGCAGCGAAGTTGGCTAAAATGGAGTGGGCGTAGGTAAAGGAGTCATCAGCATAGAGCAATGTGGTGGAATTTAAGTTGTGGGACACCAGCACTGACTGATGTTGCCTGAGATTTGACATTCTCGATTTCTATGTAGGAATTCCGGGATGAGAGAAAGCTATGTATAACCCAGGTGAGATAAGGCGGGAACTCGAGATTTATAATTTTGAAAATTAGCCCGTTTGTCCAAACTGAGTCAAACGCTTTCTGTACATCCAGGAAGCAGCCTACTGTCTACTGCCTTTTGTTGAGAGCGTTTCTAGAATCAGAGAGGAATTTGAGCAAAGCGTGAAAAGTGGAGTGCTGGGGCTTGAAGCCGAATTGGGTGTCTTGCTTGATATTTAAGTCGAGGCAGGTATTTTCAATGTGTTGGCGGACTATTTTTTCGAAAAGTTTACCCAGGTTGGACAGAAGAGAGATTGGGCAGAACTCATTAAGGTTTTTCGAGTTTCCTTTTTTGGGAATTGGTACTATGCGCGCGGTTTTCTAGACATCAGGAAAGTATGAATTATTGAGGCAATTATTAAAGGTACTTGTCAGAAATTCTATGGCGACAGGTGCTAGGTTTTTGATAACTTTGTTGGAAATGTTATCTTGGCCGGCGGACTTTTTGCCTCTGATATCCTGATTAGGGCGAAAGCGTGAGCAGGATTTGAAAAGATGCTTAAATCATCCGAATTTATTACCTGAAAGCAGTGTGGACCGGGTCGCATGGAGGCCAGTTTCTTCCGAAACTCTTTATCGAGAAACGTTCTCGTTTGTTCCTCAATAATTTTTGACAAGCAATTAAATTGTGGCAACACGGTTCTGTAGGCTGGGTTGAGGCTATTAAGGGTTCGGTGAAAAATCGGTTAAGTATTTTTCGAAGTTTCTGTCCAATAATATATATATATATATATAATTTTTTGCAGTTGAGGCGAGAGATTTTTATATTTGTGGTGTTTGCTCGGCACTGCACTGGAAAAGAAGGCGACGTTTCCTTCAATGGAGTTGTTGAGGAAGTCAATTTCCAAGTTCGTGAGATTCCGTTGCGAGTCAGGGAGATTTCCTGCAAGGAATTGAGAGAGCCTGTCTTGAAATGGTTGTCAGTCAACGTCTTTGAGTGAAGTTGAGGCTTGAGGGTCAGAAGTCAAAATATTTAAGGGTGCGCTGGGGGTGATTAAGATTTCAACTGTCAAGTCATCAGATTCAGCCATATGCGCTGTGCAGACGTAATTTGAGAATTTGGGTAGGAGATTAATTAGATTAGAGTTTACGTTATAGAAGTCAAGAATTCCCGTGATCTGGGAAGGTCGGAGTATCTTGCGAGGCAACGACGAAATCATGGGTGGTGTTAAAGTGTAGCCAGTCGTGTACTGCCTTGTCTGACTGACTTACGACAGAGTCATTCCACAACGGGTGCCTGGTGTTGAAATCGCCACCAAGCACCGTGCATGTGAAATTGTCCGAGATTCGAGCAATGGCGTTCAAGTTATTCTGGATATCAGCTCCCGTGGCGTGGCATCTATTATATAGGGCGATTAGGAGAAGAGACTCGTTTTCTCGAAGTTTTAACTTACAGCAGTGCATTCTATATGGGGAAGATGACTTATTTTCACCTTTTCGTATTTAAGATTTTCTTTAATGAGACTCAGATTTGTCCTGACGGACGAGGCTGTAGTGCTCAAAAGCTAACTTATGTCTCTCAGTGAGGAGAGTTTCAGATAGAAACATAAACGTGGGTATATACTCAATTAGGAATAGGTTTAGGGCTGCTCTTTTGCTGTGCTTTACAAGCGAACTGCAGTTAAGTGACATAATTTTTAGCTTACCTAATTGCCTAGATATAGTCCAAATGAAGATTGAAGTAAACTGCTTATTTTTCCGAGATGGAGCAGAGCATGCTGTATTTAGGAAGGAAATTAACGTATTTAAGTAGTAATAAATATAAATTGCAGTAAAGCCCATTAAGGATCTATCTAATTTTAAGAAATCTAGGATTACCGTAGCAAGTAAACTAAAATTGCCACTAATGATAGGTCAATAAAGAAATTGTTTGAAAAAAATTGTTTGCAGTCAGGCATTGCATTTTGAGCAGTCGTTAAAGATAGATCGGGGTCTTAGTCCGAGCTAAATATATTAAGTATACCCAAGCTAAGAAGTAGTGATTCTTGACATAGTATATAAGAAGATATTTTAAAGCTTACTATCAGTTTTCTCAACACAATAGCCATATTTCTGTAAATATATATGTATATTGAAACCATAGTAAGAGATAAACATAATACTTAATCATATTTTTTATTGATTTTGTTAGAAGATGTATTTCCGCTGGAAAGTCCTGAATTCCAGACAGTGACGCCTATTATATTTTTTTCCTTTGAATAAAACAATAATTTCATGTTGAATAGATTATTGAATCTTGGCCTTCGGCATCCTCTAAAAATCCGAGCTTCAGTTTATTATTTTTCATTTTATTTTTATTTCTTATTATTTTTCTCTATTCTTAAATTTCATTGCATTGAATTATAAGTTACTAGTAGGTATATAGGCCTAAATTTAAGTATTTCTTTTATTAAAAATTAATTTTAAAGTTTACCAAAACTGCGTTGTTTTTCTGTTTCCATTTCGGCACCTCCCATTTATATTATTTGGCCCTTGAAGTCTTAAGGTATTCCATAAACAAACGGTGTTAACGAACATACGGCTGTTTTGTAAATAATTGAAAATAAGAAGCAGAAGCTTTAGATCTAGAGGAGTGGGTAAATCTCAGCTTACTATGCAAATAGGATAGGAAAGCAGACATTAAAAATGTGAATAGAAAGAAACATGTGCGTAACGAAAGGTTTGAGGACAGGCTCATTCGTACTACTTGGGAAACTAAATACGAGACATTTTCGAATCTGCATAGATTGAAGGCATGTGAACAGCAACCATACGTGCAACTTTAAGTTTTCATAAAGATAGCTAAGCTAGGTGTTCATAAAGTACGTCTCTGTTGTATACGTAAAGTATACAAAAAATTACCTAAAAAATACTCTAATTAAAATATTTTAATTTAATTTTCATACATATAAGCCAAGCATGCTTAAAACATGCACGGCTTATCTTCATAACGGCGAAGAAATTGCCGTCAGCATTTTCCTCGCATTTCTTTCAATAAACAAAAAGTATTTCCCACAAAATGACTTGGGACAAACAAAAGTGTTAAATATCAACCCAAGTCGTTTTCATAGAAAATAGCCCCACGATAAATCTTACCTTCAGTAAGATTTGTCGTATATACGATATGTATGTACATACATACATACATACATATCGGGCGCATGAAAATGTTACGTCGGTGAAGACTGAAACGATCAAGTCTTCACCGAAAAAAGCTCTTATCAGCAAATTGTCGCGAGCTGCATACATTGTGATCGCAATAATGTATGCACGGTAGCAAGACGATGGTCGATATTTATGAAAATATCAAATTTCAATTTCAACCATCGTTCGTCGCGATAATTCTGGGCATGTTTAAACATGCCTAGCGGTAAATAATTTTCTCAGGATAGGAATGCTAATTAAGCACTTTCCTATCCTGAACAACTAGACTTGCGATTACGAAAATCAAAGTCGAGGACAGTCGGTTTTTGGAGAGAAGTCGAAAAGGGTTGCTTAAAAATCAACGAACGGGATCCTCACGCGAATAAAAGTATAAAATTGAGAATAAAAGTAAAAAATTGAGAAACGGTCAGGAAGATAAAGAAAAAAAAGGCAGATACCTATGGTCGGTCCGGTTATAAGACGGTTTGGTTTATTTCGGTGGTAAATAAAAAGGTGTTTGTACAAAAGATACCAACTAAGTGTAAAAAGCGTGTTTCTAGTTAAATTAGTAAATAAGTGTAAAGATAAAGGAAAGGAGCAAAATAAAATTAAACTAAGTGATAGTAATCTGTGGAGTGCATTTTATTTAGAGTGTGCTTTTGGAGAACCCGGGAGCCCAAGGGTGACTAGGCAGGTAGGAGTACGTCTAAGTTCATACCCCCGTAAAATACATAACAAAATTGGCGCAGCCGGTAGGATTGAGGAAGCTTGATCTAGTCAAAACGATCGTAAAAGCTTGAAAAGCCTTAATCCTTCGAACCTAAGGGGTCCCATTGACTAAGCCACTCAGGCCAAGTCACCCCCAACACTCGGGTAGATACCATCTCTAGGCGCCTCTGCTCCAGGCGGGCAAGCGTTCACCCCAATTAGTGCACAGGCACCACCGAGGGATAAAAGTGAACAGTCCAAAGAAGGAAGTGGAAAATATTTCAAGCTCCCCCAGAAGGACGAATACAGATCATCCAGGACACAGCCCGATAGGCAGCCTGAACTTTTAGCAGCCAGCGCTCATCTATAAAACGCTACCAGTCAACGATCCTGAGTTGAAGAGGAAATCGAAGACGGCTCGTAAGCCCCCTTTTCAACTAGATCCAGGGGAAGTTAAGACGGCCCAAAGGCCCCCCAGCTGCAAAACAACCGAAATCAACCGACCAAGGATTGAGAGGGAACTCGAAGGCGGTTATAGAAACCCCCCTCTCAATCACAGAAAAGGGACTTAAGCAGGCAAGGAGCCCCCCTTTCACCAAACAGCGCATCATATGCCAGCCGACAATCCTGCTCTACCTCAACAGGAAACAGACGCAGCAGCGAGGGAAAACTCTCCATCTTTAGCCGACGCGGGATCAACCCCAGGTGCCAATACACAGCACGCCGGTGAAGGTACATCATCTGCTGCAGGAGATAAATCTCCACAGTTATCGCCAACAGGACCTCGACTCAGAAGCGGGACCGTTCTGCCAGGTCTCAATAGACAAGTAAGTCTTGATAAATTTTTAACAAAATTGTACGAGAGAGCGCGAGATCCAGGTACGCTAGCCATTACTCAGTGTGATTCACTCAGCAAAAAACTGAGTCAAACCCGCGAAGTTAGACTCGCACAAATACAGACACTGAAGGAAAACACAGTTCGGTTCCGTGAGGAACTAAGTAGGCTCGCTGAATCCACGCGCTCCCTCCCAGTAGATAAGGAGAGTACTGAAACTCCAAATTTAGACTTAGAGAAGAATAAGAATGTTAGGTTAAGTGAAAGTGCAAATAGTGATAGTGACAGTGACGGTGAAGCAGCTGAACCAACTCCTGAAGATCTGCTAATAGATTGGCTCGAAGAAGCCTTAACAGAAGTCAGCCCAGAAACAAGCCCAGTTAGTCCACCCAAATTTAAATTTCCAGTCAATAGACTAAACACAATGGTGGACTACGCTAAGGTAGCTAAGCTCACAGCTCAGCTTGTCCCCTTATTTTCGGGTGAAAGTACCCCACAATTGGGACAAGAGCTACAAACCTTCATTGGCTGCTGCAAACAAACTATGCAGTGCCTAAATAATGAGGAAAAAGTGGCTTTCATTCAGGTCCTTCCCACAAGACTCAGAGGTGACGCATACCAATTATTCGCTTCAGACGTCCCTGCTTCATTTAGTGAAGTGGAGGAACGTCTAAATAGAACATACCTTCCCCGTGAGACATACCAAGAGTTAGTGAATAAGCTAATCACTACTAGGCAAAACCCGTTAGAATCTCTCACTGTGTTCATTACAAGATTGAAACAGTTGTTGACGATTTGCAACGAGGCAGCGACACAGAAGTATGGAGCTGAGGCAGTCCCTGCTGTGAAAACACAGCTGATGGATTTTGCCAAGAACGCTTTGAAAAGTGGAGTAACTAACCCACACCTGTGTCAATATTTGCTCACGCAGGGAGAAGGTGATTTAGAAGCATTAATTCAAAAGGCCCTGGACATGGAGAAACTACAACAAAGTGCTACATTCGTCCAGAATCCTCTGGTACAAGCTCCTCCAGTGGCTCCAGTAGACCCAGATCTACGAGTGAGAGCTTACTATAGAGCTCCTTACTATCAAATGCCATCTACACCTATGTTCGCATCACCTCGAGCTCCAAACCCACATCAGTTTTCACGCAATGTGAATAATGCAGGTTCATCACAGTCACGGCAAAGGCCCTTTACAAACACTGATGCCAGAAACTCGGATACAGATGCACTGGTCCGTAACATCACGTGTAATTTCTGCCAGCGAAAGGGTCATACGTACTCAGATTGCCTTAAGCGCAAGAACACCCCTTTCTGCTCAAACTGCAAAATCTATGGACATGACGTCCGTGATTGCAGAAAAAGACAACAGACGCAACAAATTGTTCCTCCACGCCTCTCCAATAGATCTACACAAGAACAACACAACACAAAAAGTCCTCAAGTCTTCAACATAAGACTCAAATGCACCTTTTGTGGTCGCCGAGGACACGCAGACGATGATTGCCGCCAAAAGAAAAAATGGGAAGCCCGGAGTCAGGGAAACGACATGCAGTCGACCCAAAACTCCCCGGCTCGACTTTAAACCCACAACGCAAATCAAAAGGGTCACCTCAAGCGCCCGAATCCGGTGTCCCTACAGTGAAACTTCCACTGGACATAAGCCTTAACGGTCATACAAAACTAGTAGTGGACACTGGCGCGGAGGTTAGTATTATTAAGAGAAGAGCAATTAAAGACCTCAATATAATTAATTCCAATGAGGCATGCACTTTACAGACCCCTTTTGGAACCGGAAAGACATTGGGAAATTGCAAGGGCAACTTCAATTTTAAAAATAAAATTCCCTGCAAGTTTCAGGTGGTACAAAACCTGCCAGGTCTTTCCGATGACGGCCTATTAGGAAACGATTTCCTATCAAACAATTGTAATGTTGAAGGCCCAAATAAAGCACTCAAGTTTCCTTGTACGGAAACAAATCCCGAAGAGTTTACTGTGCCCTTGTCATGCAAAACGGACAAGCTGTATTCCAGAAAAGCAGTCGAAGTGAGGTCACTTGCAGAAAAGATGGAACCTAAACAGGTTAAGCTATCTACACGCAGTGTCTCCAAGGCATCTCAAAAGAGTAATGCTGGCTGCCAGGTTCAACAAGAGCCGACGGAATGCGAAAAGAGCTGTCTGGGTGATCAAGAAACCTGCGAAATGAGGCAGCATCTGGTTACTTTAGAGGAACCAATATGCATACCTGCTAGGTCAAAACTTATCACCACAGTCCCGTTGCGAGTGAAGGAAGAAATGCTCTGTCTATCGAAAGAGATAGGCGATGGAGTCTTCCTGGCCAACAGTTTACTCCCTACTGGGAAAGAAACAGTGCTAGTTTCCATACTCAACATTAACAATTTCCAAGTAGTCATCAACAGTTTATTGTTACAACTGTTCCCTATACATGACTACGCCGTCATCCCAATAGGAGAAGCCACTGGTACACAACACGTTCTCAAGCCAAATAAATCGCAAGCGAGTAACACGAACATCAGTGAGCTTCCCAAGGCGGAACAGAAGTCAAACAAGACTTCTTTCTCAAAAATACCTAGATATAAGTTACTAACGAGGCCCAAGAGCCCCATACAAGACGCGTGCGAGCTCAATAAGACCCGACTAGAGGCAAAAATGACTCCACCGTCCAAGAAAATAACTTACAAAAATTGTACATGGCCCCATAGCCAAACTAAAGACGCGAGCGAGCCCCAGAAGCCGACAAGCAAAATGCAGCTGACTCCTCCATCCAATATACCTAGATGTAAGATAACCACAAGGATAAGAAGCCCAACAACAGGTGCGTGTGAGCTCAGTAAGACCTATTCTCAGGCAAAGATGACTCCACCTCCCAACAAAGTTAGTGTTAAGAAACAACAGTGGCCCAAGAGCCCCATCAACCGTGCGTGCGAGCTCAGTAAGACCTATTTAAAGGCAAAGTCGACTCCACCACTTAATAAGATTAGTACTAAGAATAAAAAGTGGCCAATGAGCCCGATAAAAGACGCGTGCGGGATCCGTAAGACCTCATTGAAGGCAAAGTTGGCTCCACCGTCAAATAGTATTAAGAAAACCAATTCTTCAAGGCCCATAAGCCAAAATACAAATACGTGCGAGTACTCGGACCAATCAAAAGTACCCATAAAACATGGTACTCCACCATTAAAACTGCAGGAAGCCCATTCCCTGCCATCTAGTAATGTAAGTAAAACAGATAGTAAGTACACAGCTACACAAAGTGAGAAAAGAAACGTAAGCTTTTCGGAAAACACAGCTATCTTACAACACGTAAGATACTTATTTCCGGATCAGGAAGATCCCACGTATACTCCGCGAGTCAACAGGCTAGACCAAGAGCTCAGCCTAGACCCAAATCTAAACGCGGAAGAAAAAGCTTCGATATCCGAACTCTGTTATGAGTAGAACGATATCTTTTACCTTAAAGGTGACAAGCTGACATATACAAATGCTATTACCCACAATATCCCTTTAATACAAGACCAAGCGCCCATAAACCAAAAGGCCTACAGATTACCAGAAACCCAGAGACAAGTAATCAACGAGCAATTAAGAGAAATGCTAGACAACGGGATAGTCCAAACTAGCAAAAGCCCTTGGAATTCACCCTTATTAGTAGTCCCCAAAAAGGCGGGACCCGATGGTGAAAAAAGGTGGCGCGTCGTTGTCGATTTTCGTAAATTGAACGAAAAGACAATTGGCGATGCATTTCCGCTACCACGAATCGAGGATATTCTTGAACAACTAGGTCATGCCAGGTACTTTACCACTCTCGATTTGGCCAACGGCTATCACCAAGTCTTAGTCGACAAAAAAGATCGACATAAGACCGCCTTTAGCACTAATTACGGGCACTACGAATTTAAGCGTATGCCATTCGGACTCAAAGGAGCTCCCGCTACATTCCAACGCCTCATGAACTTCGTTCTGACAGGCCTACAAGGCCTCGAATGTTTCGTTTATCTTGACGACATCGTCATTTATGGTAAGAACCTAAATGACCACAATGATAAGCTTCGCAAAGTCTTCAACAAATTGAGAGAAAACAACCTCAAACTGCAGCCAGAGAAGTGCCAGTTCTTGAGACGAGAAGTTGTTTACCTGGGGCACAAATGCTCTAGCGAAGGTGCATTACCAGACCCCAGCAAAACGGCCTGCGTCCAGATATTCCCTGTTCCAAGAACAGTAAGGCAAGTACAGTCCTTTTTGGGACTTGCCAATTGTTATAGGAAGTTCATTCCGGACTTCTCTAAAATTGTTCGTCCAATAACGAATTTGCTCCGAAAGGATGTAAAATTCACTTGGACCGAGAAATGCCAAGAGGCATTCCAAAGCATTAAAAATGATTTAATCTCTCCACCGCTTTTAATCTATCCAGATTTTACAAAGCCATTTAATCTCACAACGGACGCCAGTAACGAGGCTTAGGAGCTGTACTTTCCCAAGGAAAAGTGGGAAAAGACCAGCCTATCACCTATGCAAGCCGAACGCTAAACACAGCCGAGAAAAACTACTCCACTATTGAAAAGGAGTTATTGGCTATAGTCTGGGCAACTAGAAATTTCCGATGCTATCTCCAAGGCAGGAAATTCACGGTCTACACTGACCACAAGCCTCTCAAAAGAGTCTTTAATGTTAAAGACCCAACTTCCCGTTTGGTGAGATTTCACCACAAATTGTCAGAGTTCGATTACACCATCGAATACAAACCAGGTAATTATAATACCAATGCGGATGCATTAAGCCGCATTCCACAATTATTAAGCGAAGACAATACAGGCAATACCTTAACGGTACAAACCCAAGTGCACCACACTATGGACTCTGATGTGGAAGAAAATAATTTCCCAAATAAAAAGAAAACAAAGAAACCCGCTCATTGCTTCGCCGTGACCAGAGCTCAAAAACAGAAAGCCCAAGAGGCCAGTACGAGCCCCAGCGCCGAAACACAGCCCACGGCAGCGGAACATAAAGAAAATGAACCCCCAGAAGCAGAAATACATCCCCCGGCTACTCTTGAACAAGAAATATGTCCAGTCAAGGCACCTGAGATAATCACGAGCCCCAAGAAAGTCCAAACAATCCTAAAGGATTATCACGACTCTCCTTTCGGCGGCCATCAAGGTGTCATTAAGACCTATAAACGCATTAGACGCAAGTATTGGTGGAGACACATGCTTAGCGATATAAAAAGGTACATAAAGAAATGCCCTAAGTGCCAAACAATGAAAGCATCCCCACAATTCAAGATGCCCATGGTAATAACGGACATCGCAGAACAACCTTTCGACAAGGTTTACCTCGATATAGTAGGTCCACTAGAAGAGACCATATCAGGTAATAAATATATCTTAACTTTTCAAGATAACCTTACCAAATTTGTCGATTGGTATGCCGTACCTAATGGAGAAGCAGTAACGGTGGCGCAAATCTTTTTCAATGAGATTGTCACGCGTTATCGCATTCCAAAGAGAATAGTCACCGATCAGGGAACTAATTTCCTGAGTGAGCTATTCAAGAAGGTCTGCAAACTGCTAAAGGTAAAGAAGTTACAGACTTCCGCATACCATCCACAGTCTAATGGAGCACTAGAGCGTGCCCATAGACCATTAATCGAATATCTGCGTACAATCGTAGATGAAAATCCCAAAACATGGGATCAATTCCTACGAACCGCTGTATTCGTGTACAATAACAGTGTACACGAGGGTACTAAGTTAACCCCGATGGATTGCCTTTACGGCTTCACAGCGGATGTCCCAACTAATTTAAAACGGGATCCTGAACCCGTTTACAACCACGAAAGTTATTACCATATGCTCAAATACAGACTCCAAAAATCGTATGCCACGGCTCGCAAAAATCTCTTAGCCAGCAAACAGCGCTCAAAGGCATATTACGACAAAGCAGTCAGGCCTCTCACTTTCCACCTAGGGGACGAAGTCCTCCTCAAAAGTGAAAGCCGCAAACACAAACTGTCTCAAATCTGGGTTGGCCCATATCTGGTAATCAATGTACCCAGTCCAACAAACACTACCATAAAAATAGGCAAGCGGCAGGTTGTCGTCCACAACAACCGTTTGAAGCCCTATTATGAGTAGTATACTGGTTCATATATCTTTAGCAAATAAGTTAAGTCCATACTAAATTCCACAATTAAATTAAGTGCTATTAGAATTACCACAAAAAGCTTCCAGTATGACTAATAGACTAACGAAGCCTATCCTTCATTTTCTACAGAACATGAAGCACATATTGGTGTTAATATGCTGTTTCCATCTGGCAATGGGACAAATACAAACGGAACCCTACACCATAAGTCTCCTGAACAATACAGGAATACTGTATGAGGATCTAGGAAAATTACAAGTCTACCATAGTACATGGAACATCTTAACTGAGATCAATCTAATAGAACTGGACAACCAAACGCTTATGGCAGAACAGGCGGAACACTTAGTTCACCGACTATGTTCAAATCGCTCTCAAACGGATGAGCTATGCCTGGTTCAACAAAAACACGTTCATTCTCTCTTGGAAAATATCAAGAGAAGAACAAGTGTCATTCGAGAAGTGGTCCCAAAATCAAGATCAACAAGATCTATCTTTGATGGAATAGGGAATGCAATGCACTACCTATTCGGGACCATGGACAGCACTAATGAACAGGAAGTATACAGTCGACTCGAGGAGCTCGAAACAAATACAAAAGCACTAGCCGACCTGGAAAGACAGCAGATCAGTGTAGTCAAAACTACACTACAGCAAATTCAAAAGCCATTGACATCTCTGCAGGAAAGACAACGTCAAATAAATCTCCAGGTAAATAGAATGCAAAACATAACGGATGATTTACTGATGAGACAATTGAGACAGGAAATAATTTCAAGCCTGATCTTACAAATTGTCGAGATTGAGTACAGGCAGCAAGCCTTACTCGACATAATAATCTCCAGTAAAAATCACCAGTTACATCCGCTAGTGGTGTCTCCCAAAAGTCTATTACAGATATACCACAAGTCCCACGCTACTTGTCCAGATGCACAAAATTGTCTCTCCCTGCTATATCAGACAGCGGAAACAAAGGCTCGTCTAGTCCAAGACAAATTAGTCATTCGAATACAACTTCCGATTTTCAATCTACCACAAATGAAGTTGTATAGAGTACACAGTTTTCCCATACATATTAATAACAAACAATCATTGGTACCCGATATACAGTACTCGCACGTAGCGCACCAGGTACAGACACAAGATATTCTATTATTAAAAACACAAGATCTTAAAAGCTTTAAAAGATCACTCAATATTCCAAAGAGGACACTTACATCGCTAAGCTAGGCATTCCCGTAAGAAAGGCAACTCTGTCCAAAGAATGCATAGTGAAGCTGCTCTTTAATCCATTAAAGGAAGAGCCTCAGTGCCATTTCAGAGCACGAATACCTCCTAGAGACCTGCTTATCAAATTAAGTAAACCCAATTCGTGGATATTCTCGTTGATAGAACCTACAATTGTACACCTCCAGTGTACCCAACAATTTTTAACTTCAAAGATTGAAGGTCAAGGAATAATCACTATCAACCATCCCTGCCAATTGCAAGTAGGATCCCAAATCCTACACTATGAGGCAGAGAATATCCAGTCATTGAGTCTCAAACAACCCAACTACTTCCCAAATATCGCTCCATTAGAGCAAGTGGTAGAAAAATATCTCAATGAAACCAAAAACAAAGTACAGTCTGAAAAAATACAGACAGAACTATATTCAGGAGATGACACTAACAGCATCATCCTAGAAGGTACCCAGTCATTAAAAGAACTGGACGAAAAATTACAAAAAATAGTTCCTCATATCAGTCACCACCCTACACATGTCCTAGCGGCAACATCAGTATCCTTAACTGGTGTTGCCATCACATGTATGGTACTGTACCTGGTCGCCAAATGGCTAGTCCCATTCATTAAAAATTACCGTTCACGCAAATCCGAGAAAACCCCAGAGGCGGAGGAACAAATCGAACAAATCGAAATAATCGAACCTACCCCTCTTAAAAGGACCCGCACCCTACCACCTGCTAGGTCAGTGCAAGTGGTCTAATGTCACCACTTCAAACGGTCACATAAAAAGGAGCACTATCACTAATAGTTTAGCACATAGAAAATAAATGTGAGTGGTTTCCACAAACCACAAAAAACCAATTAGTACTAATAAATAATAATAAAAACAAAAGGGGAGAGGACATACATAAACAATTATTAAAGCATAGATGTAAGGAAAACTAGATTAATAAAAACATATATACATATATTAATATAAACTAAAAACAAAGAAAAGAAAAAACAAAAACAAAACCCTCCCCCGCTAGTGTTAAATAATAATTAAAAAATAATAAATAACATAAAAATATAAATATTATTATTATTAGCCTAGAATAAAAATTTAATAACGACTAACTTTAGAACGTAACAAAAATACAAGATTAACAAAAAAAAAAGATACATATACATAAAAGAACAAAAAAAGAAAAAACCCAGTAGAAATTAATAAGGTAATAAAGAAATAGAGTAGAATTGTAATAGATATTTAAGAAGAATTTGAAAAAAAAATTAGGAAATAAAAAAAGAAAATTTTAAATAGAAACTAAGACAATATGTAAACCCGAAAACCTGTGCCAAACCAACGGATAGCCGAACCACCGATATAGCCCCAACAACAACTTCCCCTGAGAATTATTCCTCTTCAAAGAATAATTCTCTTTTTCGCAGGGGGAAGGATTGTTGTATACGTAAAGTATACAAAAAATTACCTAAAAAATACTCTAATTAAAATATTTTAATTTAATTTTCATACATATAAGCCAAGCATGCTTAAAACATGCACGGCTTATCTTCATAACGGCGAAGAAATTGCCGTCAGCATTTTCCTCGCATTTCTTTCAATAAACAAAAAGTATTTCCCACAAAATGACTTGGGACAAACAAAAGTGTTAAATATCAACCCAAGTCGTTTTCATAGAAAATAGCCCCACGATAAATCTTACCTTCAGTAAGATTTGTCGTATATACGATATGTATGTACATACATACATACATACATATCGGGCGCATGAAAATGTTACGTCGGTGAAGACTGAAACGATCAAGTCTTCACCGAAAAAAGCTCTTATCAGCAAATTGTCGCGAGCTGCATACATTGTGATCGCAACAATGTATGCACGGTAGCAAGACGATGGTCGATATTTATGAAAATATCAAATTTCAATTTCAACCATCGTTCGTCGCGATAATTCTGGGCATGTTTAAACATGCCTAGCGGTAAATAATTTTCTCAGGATAGGAATGCTAATTAAGCACTTTCCTATCCTGAACAACTAGACTTGCGATTACGAAAATCAAAGTCGAGGACAGTCGGTTTTTGGAGAGAAGTCGAAAAGGGTTGCTTAAAAATCAACGAACGGGATCCTCACGCGAATAAAAGTATAAAATTGAGAATAAAAGTAAAAAATTGAGAAACGGTCAGGAAGATAAAGAAAAAAAAGGCAGATACCTATGGTCGGTCCGGTTATAAGACGGTTTGGTTTATTTCGGTGGTAAATAAAAAGGTGTTTGTACAAAAGATACCAACTAAGTGTAAAAAGCGTGTTTCTAGTTAAATTAGTAAATAAGTGTAAAGATAAAGGAAAGGAGCAAAATAAAATTAAACTAAGTGATAGTAATCTGTGGAGTGCATTTTATTTAGAGTGTGCTTTTGGAGAACCCGGGAGCCCAAGGGTGACTAGGCAGGTAGGAGTACGTCTAAGTTCATACCCCCGTACAATATACAACATCTCCATCAGGATCGGTGTGATAATGTGTTTTCCGAAAAAAACGTCATCTTGCTTAGAAATTCCATCCCTCCTCAAGTGTACCCATTATTACTATTTCAGAAAATACACATTACTCCAAGGCTCCAAAATATTGCTAAGACCGCATGCAGATTTCTAGTTTATAGCTCTTTCTGTTAATTTTAGCAATTCAATCACAGCACATCTAGGTGCATGTATCGCAGAGCATGGAGGCGTATGTCACAAAACATATGCTTCCATAGGTCTAACAGGTACATCTGTCATAGGAGAAATTTCATTATTTGCATGTAACTCTAACCAATAGATATGGATTAGATATAACCTGACCACCCCCCACTCTATTGCATCTGCTCTCGCTTAATGTATATCTTTTGTGCTGTGAAAGATAATATACTTTTCTAGAAAACGTAGCACTATATTCATGATTTTTATACTCCAATACTTTTTATTTATCTATTTTTAGATATGAACAGCTCGACTTGAGCCACCGCCTATGTAGGGTAAAATATACTGAAAATAAAATAGTTCTATTCGGTGAAATAACAAAAAGTGAATAGAGGCAGTTAGTAATTTCTAAACCGATGAACGTTAAATATTTCGAAAATTCGGTGAATTACTAATCCCAATATTGAAAAGATATAAAATATTCGTACCATTACCATAATTTAGGTATCGGAAATTGTTTGAAGTCATCATTAATAACAAAGCCATAGAACAACTTTCATCCTCAAATAAAATGGAATTTTATACTCAGTATGCCTGCATGCATACTATCTCCCCAACGAAATTTCGTTATAAACTCGCTTAAAACTTCATTACAATTTACGACATCATATTATTATGGCTTCGAAAAGGCCGAAGGTATCAATGTACGAGTGCGATATATATATCGGGTACAATATATATGTGTATGATATACCATTGAATATTTTTATCATTTTTATTTAACACAAAAAATAAATAGACAGAAAAATGTTTAAACCCGATGCCAAAAGCCAAACGAACCATTTCTCATTAATGTCAGACATTCTGCGAACGTTTTTTAGTTGATGCACCCCTGAGGCTGTTAATTTATTTCGCAAAATGATTTCCATAAACCGCCTCCAGGGACTCATTCAGATGAAAACAAACTGCGTCACTGGGCCTGGTCTTTAGTTTAATGCTGGTTTACGATACTTTGATACTTTGACACTGCTCGCATAGTGCAACTTTTTATAGAGTTATACCTGCATAAATGTGCAGAACATCATTTTTTACACTATGTACATATATAAGGGTATACATAGCTAGATTAACTGCTTTTGACTTTTTCTGAAAATTCTGCAGGACTTAAAGGCATTTCAACGTAATGGAATATTGGAAATATACTAAAATTATAAAAAAGTTTCATTCAGAGTTGAAATTGGGAATAATACGGTCAAAGGTTACAAACATATTTATTTACATGCTGACCTATGTACTCATGGAAAAAATTTCGGCAGCCAACAATCATTAAAAATCGGTGGTAATTCTGATGCTGAAGTACTGAAGTACTTCCGTAAAATAAATTTCATATATACATATATGTAAAGACTGATTTCACTTCCTTCATCATTTTGTTATTCAAGAATTCGGTTTATATACCTCTGCTAACTTCCTGTATTAAAAAAAAAAATAAAGTTGAAGATCATCCGGTTACGAATTTTAATGCTGAACAGAGGATGGAAACGAGTCACAATACCCCACGGATATTACACAAATTTTAGATCGTTTATTACCTCTTTACGATTTCGTTTTACTTCTCTACCTATTTACAAGTAATAAATGTATATAATTGCGTGAATAAAATGAAAAATATTTTCATGTGTGTATTTTGTCAGAAAATATGTACATAGGAATACCTGAAGTCAAAAATGGCACATAATTTCTGTAATATACATATGTCTAGCCTGCTCCAAAAGTTTCACAAAACAATCACGACAAAGAAGTGGAATATTTGCAGGTTATAAACTAACATTGATAGTCTCTTTACAAAAAACGAAAAGTACAAATTTATAAGTAAAAAAACTAGAATTGGTCTAACACCAAGTTTTATGATATCCTAGATGAATGCCCGTATAAAATATTATATCTGTGCAAGTTTGTTTTTCAAGTGGTTTTTCGCATACATTTCTAGAACGGTTTGCTGGACAGAAAAAAAGATTATTAACAATTTTTTTAAACAAATTTCTAAGAAGAAATGAATCCTTATTTACGCATTTACGCTGATAAAAATTATTAAGCTTGCTTCCCACGGCACGTGGTTTCAGGGGCCAGGCCAGGTTAGTGCGGACGATATCGCACCGAGCCGCGAATTTCTAGAACGGTTTGCTGGACAGAAAAAAAGATTATTAACAATTTTATAGAATTTCATATTCTGATCAAATTTTTAGTACAATAAAAATGTCTAGGACTGAGCGCTTTCACAGTATACGTAAACAACTTAAATTTATATATGGCAACACCAAGAAGGGGTTGCCCGATTTAGTCTATTTTTAATTTTTTATTTGCTATTACTATGAAGTCAATATGTACCAAATTTCAGCTCTCTGTGTCGAAGCGTTCTCAGTCAGTGTCCAAATATATAGTGAAAACGAAATTTTTGTATGGCACCCCCACGAAGGAGTTGCCCGATTTATCTCATTTTCGAGCATAATTTTACTTTTTTTTTAAGTTCGTGTATAAAATTTCTGCTCTCGAAGGATACGCGTTCCTGAGATATTGTGCGCGCAGACAAACAAACAGACAGACAGACAGATAGGCAGACAGACAGACAGACGGACATGCACAAATCAAAATAACTTTTAATATTATG
This sequence comes from Dioctria linearis, assembly GCA_963930735.1. Taxonomy (NCBI): domain Eukaryota; kingdom Metazoa; phylum Arthropoda; class Insecta; order Diptera; family Asilidae; genus Dioctria; species Dioctria linearis. The sequence goes on along the minus strand of OZ005740.1, from coordinate 238,746,360 downwards.
CATGGGTGTGCAATCCATTTTGCTCTACCATCATTATTTCTGTGCGTTGCAAACGGAATGACCCCTTATATACCTTTTTCCGCACAAACGTAACAGTTTCCGAATTATAGTGGGACATTATTCAACTCAAGTGCAACAATATTCACATCAACGGAAACAATTTTAAATCCACTAGGAACATTTTTAAACTCAACTGCAACAATATGCAAATCAAGTGGATCATTTTTAAACTTAACTGGAACGAAACCAATATCAAAAGTAACCGTTTTATAATCAAAAGTACATAATTTCTCATATCAAATTTCACAAAACTAATTTCAATTTTACTCACTTCTTGTCAATGAAAATTTTTATCAATAAAAAAAATTATTTATATGATGCAGATCATTTCCATTTGATGCTGGTCCAAGTTTTAGCAACATTGCAGAAAAATAATTAGATAAATTATCGGCTATAATAGTTCGAGTAGATTCTTCAATAACATGCGTTAAGTTTAAGGACACATTGGAGCGGGAGATGACTTTTTTTAAAGTTGCACTAGACATTGTCAAACCAACAAGATGATACACCGAATTAAATTGAGAAATACAATTTGAGATTACTTCGTAACTACCATAATTAGTTCTATGATGTGATTCATAAAGCAAGTTCCTCGGACATATACATAAGTCTCTCTGGAGAGTATATAAAATTTAATGACAAGAGCTGGCGGCACTTTATTTTATATGAGAGAATATCTTTAATAAGAAGGGCACAGATTACTTGTCTTATGAGTTCTAAAGTCGACATACCCAAAAGCAGGCATCTTGTACTATACTGAGGAGTAGTATTAGTTCGAAAATGAGATTTAAATAAAGTAAACTTAGAAAATGATATCTGAGCAGACTCAATTCGGTCTATATGACTACCATAAAACGGACACCAAATAGTGGATGCATATTCTATTACAGACCTCACTAAAGAAAAATAAAGGACTTTCAAAGTACCCAAATCACTAACTACCTTAGAATTCCGTTTTAAGAACCCCAGGTTTCAGTTTGCTCTAGAAATAATCGTTTCAATGTGGGGGACAAAAGATAATTTTCTATCAAATGTAACCCCCAAATCCTTCACCTCACTCCGAAGAGGATATTATTGATTTTATAATTAAATATGACTGGATTTAACTTCCGATGGAAAGACACGATCTCGCATTTTGAAATATTAAGGTCAAGTTTATTATTAACACACCAAACAAAAAAATTATCAATGGCACTTTGAAGCAGTATAAAATCATTTGTGGACGTTATTCTAGTATAAAGTTTGAGATCATCAGCAAAAACTAGCAAGTTGGAAAAATGAATATGATTAACTTCATCATTCCCTGAGGAACACATGAGTTGACATTGATTATTCTAGATTTAAGGTGACCAATTTTGACATATTGTTTCCGATCGCTTAAATATGAGGAAATCCAGTCAAGCATAGATGAATGAAAACCAAGCAATTCAAATTTGAAAATCAACAACGATAAACCAACCCTGTCAAATCTCTTGGAAAAATCAGTGTAAACTGCATCAACCTGATTACCATCTTCAATTTCATTTAAAGTGTAATTCGAGAATATGGCTAAATTAGATGTACATGATCTCCCAGAAACGAAACCGTGTTGCTGTGGCGCTATAATTTCTTTAACTAAAAAGAATAATTTTGAATTAACCAAGGAATCTAACACTTTCGGAATATTATTCATAATGGATGCTCCCCGATAATTGGATACCAGGTTTTTAGGTCCAGACTTATGTATTGCAGTTGTGTAAGAGACTTTCCATTCATCTAAAAATTGACCAGTACTCAAAGATAAATTAAAAATCTTGTTTAGACCGCAAGACAAAGAATTAGAGCAATTAATAAGTAAAGATGAGCAAATTTCCTCAGCATCAACCTTGGAACTACATTTCAAATCTTTAAGGGCATTAAGTACATCATCATCATCAAGTAAAATGCAGCCGATTTCCAATGAATTACCTTCAAAAGAGTGTATAGCATTATTGAAAGAGCCATAAGTAGTATTATCATATATAGATTCAAAATAATCTATAAAAAGATTACAGCTGCTCTGAAGGTCATAAGTTTCGAGTTTATACCTATGGAAAAATTCATATTCTTTTCGTAATCTTTGGAAGTTAGTTAAATCTTCTGGACTTTCAGACAATTTGACAATTTTTATGTGCCTTTTATTTGGCATTCTTAAGTCTTAATAGACCTCGATTGAACCATTTAAGATGATTCGTTCTTTGTAAATGTTTTGAAGGAATAAATATATTCATTCCTACTCTTAACACGTCAAGCAACTTGCTATATGACCACTCTATGTTAAAGGACCAATCTATTTTAAAAAAGTAATCATTTAAATTGTTAAATTGTTAAAATTTGCTCAATTAAAATTAAAAAAAACACTAGACGGTTTATCAAGTTGACAAGCCAAGTCATAAAATGATACATCAACTATAATAGCTTTATGGTGTAAATCATTTGGATATAACGGATAATCGGTTTCAATAACTCCAAATAATAAATCACTGTTTAGAAACAATAAATCTAAGAATTTTCCAAACATATTAGATATATGATTTGCTTGCATTAGGTCCACACCTAATAATTTATCAACAACTATTCTTTCACATTCTGATGAGACATTTTTATGGTATGAGCATCTTTTCATCATTATTCCAGATTCACTGAACGTCGCTCAAGTTTTCATTTTTATTACAGAAAGATAACTCCAATAAATTATTTATATGATTAGTGTAAGTATCAACCGGTGAAGAGGGTGGAAAGTAGCTACACATATAGTAAGATATGGATTATTGGGTTCCGCTTTAGATACTCGGACGCATAGCTGTTTAGTTTCGCCTTTTTCATCATTTAAAGAAATTTTATCATTAGAAATACATGATTTAACCGAAATCATTACACCACCTCCTCTAGCAAGTCCTGTCACCAAATTGCATCGATCTTTTCTATAAACGTTATATTTTGATTCGTCAAAAAATTCACTAGAAAGAATTGATTCCATAAGCCAAGTTTCTGTGATAACAATAACGTCATAGCCATTTTCAATGACAGAAAGGCAGAAATCATTACCTTTAGTCCTCAAACCTCTTATGTCTGATAATAATTGATAATCCTTTAGAGTTGATGATATTATTATACGAAGAAACAGTCTGAATTAAAGATTCGCATGCACTGGGGGAGCGACATCTCGCACGTTTTTTGAATATTTTAAAGATTTCCTTACATATACATACCTACTCCAGCAGGCCAAATCTCAGGTTTAAGAATTTTTGAATATATGTAAATAATCAGGAGCACCCAGCTTAAAAGTAACAAATCTCATAGAAGAGTCACAGTCTTGTTAGACGTTTGCAAGTTAATGTGGACAGCAAAATCTCCGTTCTAGCAGAAACATAATTCATCAATTTTTCCTCCGTTGGTTGTATCGGGATGAACACATGAGATGTGGAGAAGCTTAGTGTTATTCACAACAGGTAGATCACTTGATGAATAGGCTGAACCAATAATTTTTTTGGCCTCGGCGCCTTTTATCACCTACAACAATCCAATCGTAATTATTTTGTTTTTGTTTTTGTTAAACTTCATTTTCCATAACTGTGATTGGATCATCTGATGACAAAGATGAAGCATGCTTACCACCCACAGACAAAGAACTCACACCAGCTGCAATATCCACAGTTACAGACTCTAGTACACTGACAATATTAGATGACTTACTCCCTTTTTTAGATGACGCACTAACAGGGCCTGGTTTGATAACAGAAGAATTAACAGTCGCTTTGAATGTACAGTCGGCACATCCATTGAGGTTGAGGCAATTAATACACTTAAGCCAGAAATCTCGCATTTCGTTTCAGTTTTTAATGATGATATTTCATTAATTAAAATTGAAACCTTGCTACACACCAGCTTGGAGCAACGTTTGTGATAATAATTCTTACAAAAAACGCACTGAATTCTCTTGCCGAAGAGAAAATAAGGTGGTAAATATTCCAAAATGTATGAAGCCTGTTCTACAGATTCTCTAACTTCACGAATTTTGTAGATTTGGGCATTATCCATCACAAGCCAGCAACTTCAAATAATTCTCGTAAAAATAAGCAAAATCGAGCAGATTTACATGTTGAATTGGCTAGAACTTTGTAGTAGATAACACTCCGATTGTTTATACATAGCTGCTATTATTGCTGCGTTCCTTTTCTCGTTCAGAACTATTTTTTTCAATCCATGTCGTTTCTTTGCTTGGCCGGAATGATTTAGTTTCAATCTGTTATCGCTTTTTTCGGACATCGAGTGGTTCTGAATGCACCTGAGTTTTTCCCGGGTTTAAGCATAACTATTTTCATATGTATTTGTGAATATGTTGTTTACAATTTGGTGGAGGTGGTAATAGTTGAGTTAAAGTTGCCAATGTTGGGAAAAGCATTTGTGTTTCATAAACAAACATTTTTACGAATTTATTTTTGCTTTTATTAAATGGAAGAAATGTCAAACTTGTTTCGTTCCTTTTCTAGGAGCACAAAACCAAATTATGACATCCTTCTGTCGATTTATTATTAAGAATCATTCAGAACGAGAAAAGGTATGGTAATTGGTTGAGTACCAATTATCTATTCTTGCTTGTAGCCTGGTTGGTCGTTGTTACCGTCGCAAATCTTGGCTCTTGAATATGGGACAGTTAGCTGTCGACGACAAATTGGCATCAATTGTGTAAGCGATAATTTAGTTTTTCATCTTAGGCGTATGCCAAGGAGATGCGTGACCTTTTTACCTTTTAGGTAATCGAACAATGCTCCTGTTGGATAAAAGGATTAGCTTACGACTGGTGGCCTTTATGACAGTTGTCGTGAATGAGTAAGTGCTGTTACTGCAGCTTCAGAAAGGAATTGGATCTAGTTGGTTTACACAGAAGTCGGGAGCGCGGTCTTATTGTCCTTATGACATAAGACCGGATGTCGTGGAAGATTTGCTGTTACCTTCTTGGATTCTTTGCAGTTGGATTCTTCTCAGCCTATACAGGCTGGAGGCTTAACACACTACAGAAAATTTATATTTAATATATTCGAATCACCGAGATGACGGAGAAACAATGATGCTTCAATAATGGAAAGCGTATCACAGACTGCTATCACAGTCCCAAGGCAAAGAATAACTAATTAAAAGAAACGACACAGAAGAGCGTTCCGATTGTTTTCCATTTAAATGTACACGGCGAGAAAAAGAAGGAAGGAAGAGAAAAAAATCAAAAAAAAAATCAAACACTCTTTGAACATTTTACGAATAAGACAAAAAATGTGAATGCGAAGATTACATGCAACGAAATGGAATGGCAAATGATTTATTTTCGTAAATAAGAGAGAATGGGCGGAGTTTTCTGATTTTACGCTCATAAAATGCTCCCGCTCTTTTATGAAAACACGAATTTCAGGAATTGTCCCAATGTTGTTCGCAGAATTCCAATGTTTGTTAGTGTAATCCTATGATATGTGAACAGCACTTTTTCTGTTTTCATTTGTTTTGCTCAAGTGGGGGAATCTCATGCTGGATTCGGGGAATTTTATTTGAATGAAATTTCACATCTCCTTTTAGTGCGTTGTTCATTGCGAAATTTATCTTTTTCTTGCCAAATGAAGGTAGGGTTACATTATTATGAATAGTTTGAAATAATTTTGAAGGTATTCAAGAAGATTTTATCATTCGGGTAGTCCTACGTTTTCTCAATTTTTGTTTTTAACTTGTTGTCTCAGTCGTACTACAATAATGCATAGCCAAGTTCTTTTCCCCCATTCATGCAAAAGACAAAAGTATATGAGATTACCTCTTTCAGTCTAAAAAACACAGAAAATTTCCAATTTTGTTCGCCTCTGTGTCTACTTATCCTTATTTATACTTTGCCCAAGGACCGTTAGTGCATCACCAACACCATCTATGCCGCGCAGTATTGAGAAGCGGTCCTCTGTAGTACTCACACGGCAGACTGGTGTTGCCGTTGCAACGCCTATATCATAAAGCACATACTCCCAGCGAAGGCAATATATATCAATGGTAATAAGTGAGATAGCGCCACTCTTAGATCATATAACGAAAAGGATAGGCCATGCTGTGTAAAATTCCTGAACGTGTGATAAGCATTTTTTTAGACACGGAGGAGAAATGAAAAGTAGGCTATCGCCTTGTTACTCGAAGGTTATTCTTCAGTTTGACAATTCCGATTTATTTCTGACATTTCAGATTTTATCAAAGGAGAGTTCGTGTTTCATTTAGTGAATTTGTGATATAAAAGTGATGATAAATGATGATATACTTAATAGAAGTGCTATATTATACTCAAATATTGTTTTGTGAACGGGATTTCATAGAATCAAGACTCCAGAGTCTCCAATTATCGGTATGAAGTGATATTCTCTTAGGAAATCATTTTTCAAGCAAGTTTAATTCTTTCAATAATAAATTATATTGTTCTAAATAAAATAAGAGTGAAATATTTTTAAAAATAAACAGCCGTGGTAGAAAAATTTAACATTTTCCAATGCCCGTTTGTTTGTTTAAAATTGAATTGTTATTGTCGCCTTAAGTTACAACAGCCATACAAAGGCAACGCCAAAAAATATTATCAGAAAATAAATGGGGCACTAGGAAAATCCGTAAAAATGTAAAAGGTTATAAAATATTATAAAATTATAATCTTAAAAATTAATTTAAAAATCTTGTGATATAATGGAATCTCTTCTATTGAGTTTCTTCAATACTTAATAAAGTTTCAACCACTAAATTTTTCGCCCGTTGTGAAAATATCGTAGTTTACTACTTCTATGACTAAAACGAATACATCGATGCTGTTCTACTACATGCAGAAAAATGCTTAAGTTTTTCTTCCTCATAGCCTATCCTTTTTGTTATATGATCTAATGCTATGGCAGTGTGACGGCAGCCGGCAGGATGAGGTTGCTTGAGCCGCTTAATATGGTACCACCGGTGATCTTGTATCCTTAAGGGCCCTCTTGTAAGTTATCCAGTTGGGTTGTTACCATTCGGCCTTGAGGTTTAGCTGTAAAAAAAATAGGGGCATACGGGGCGTAAAGAAATGCAAAAGTCCTCTTGTTGTTGTCTATAGTCTGTATTTCAGGTGATGACTGTCAGAAGACTGAGAAAAATATTTTTTTTATTATTTTCATATACGTCATAAAAATCTACGCCTGCCTAGCTACGGTTATTACATTCGACAAAGTATTCCCAGCAGTGAATTTTGCGTTGAATATTATCCGGTTTACTCGGTGGTTGTGAAGAGTCTAACAACGATCGAACTTATATAAACGCGACGCCACAAAGGAACGCAGCAATTGTGACGTTTATTCCTCTTACTTTAGGTAAATCTACAGTGGCACGTGCGTTTCATTTAGCCCTTGCTTTGGATCGTCTAATATGGATTCGTCTATACAAATAATATTAGATTGGTTTTTGCGAATGAGTTCAGTGTAATGGCTAGCCACATCTCTACAATAAGAAGAATTGACACAAATTTTAATTGACAAGAAGTGAGTAAAATTGAAATTAATTTGATATGAGAAATTATGTACTTTTGATTTTAAAACTGTTCCTTTTGATATGGGTTTCGTTCCAGTAGAGTTTAAAAACACTCCACTTGATGTGAATATTGTTGCACTTGAGTTGAATAATGTTCCACTTGATTCGAAAATAGTTACGTTTGCGCGGAAAAAGGTATATTTCATCTAGGGTATGAAAAGAAAACTTCCATAAAACAAGAAGTTGATTAGAGGGACTGCATGTTAAGCAATAATTTTGTTAGTCAGTGTACGTGAATATTCCGTTCCTGATTTAAGTGTTAAACTTTTCAGCGAGCAAAAGTCTGACAATAGTAATCCTTTCTAGTGGAAAATTTTTATATCAGCCAAATTGATTACAATGTACAACAAATATTTGATACAAATATTGTAGACGAATCTATTTCACCTAATGCTAACAATGAGGATGTAGAAAATATTCCTCCAACCGCTTCAGAGTAGGGCTGTTGATTTTTAAAGCTTCGAATTCGTTTCGAAGTTCCAAAGCTTTGAAAGAATATTCGAAGATCGAGGCTTCAAGCTTCGAAGATCGAGGCTTCAAGCTTCGAAGCCTTGACATTCGAACGGAAGAAATTCGAAGCTTCTGGGCTTCCCGTTGAAACAATGAGCTCAAATTTGGCACACTTACCGATCTTACTTGGAATGAAGATAAAATCAAACAAATTAGTAATATGCATTCCCTAAAATCCCCGAGATATCGTTTTTTAGTCGAATGTGACCATAAGTGATAAAATACGACTGCCATTTAGGAGCCGTGATTTTTATTTCTAAACTTCGACCACAAATTCGTAATTAGCCACCCTAAAATCCACCAGATATCGTCTTTTAGTCGAATTTGACCGTAAATGATAAAATTCGTCCACCGTTTTAGAGTCACCTGAACGACGGAGGCATATTCGCACATAGTTCATTTGGTACAAAAATCCTAAACGGGATGTTCCCGCTGCCAACCACAAGTGCTTTACCAACAGCAAATCAAATGTTCTCGCATTACTTCGCAGAATTTCCATTCAGGAAAAATTTAATGCGTCCCTGAAAGAAACTTGCTGAGAGCTAAGTATTCAATTACAAACTATCTTCAGCCAGAAGAATGATAGAAAATAGTTTCGGAATTATGTGTATGCGCCGGAGGAGGATATTATTAAAATTCATTCAAACCCAACAAATGTCGAGAAAATTGCTAAATCTGTTGTTGTGTTACACAATTTTGTTAAACTGTACAACGAAACAGATTGTCCAGAGAACTATGTGGATCATTATGATGGATGATGAGTTTGTTGAAAGTCTTTGCGGGAAAGAGTTCGATTTACTTCCGGGTATTCGAGTGTCAACTGGCTTTAATACAAGACGTGAAGTTTTCTGGCTTCCATATATTTTAAAAGATTATAAATTTCAACGTCATAATTAAGTCTTTTTACGGAAAATAAATAATAGATTTTTTTAACAAACCATTCTCATTTTTGTTTTTATTAAATTGATCCACTTCTTGGTAACTAGAGACTTTGTAGGCAGCCCTCAGGTTTATCTGAGTGACATCATCAAATACGATTTACCTACGCAACCAGAGTTTTCTTTCAACTTAAGACTGGCGCAGTTGGTTTTTGGAAAAAACTATTTTGTTCTTTTTGGATATATCGTTGCGTAAGCGAGAATTTTACCTGGAGATATCGGACAATCTTAATCATTTTTATTAAGTTCTCTTGCCATCCGCGTGGTAGTGAAAAAATTGCAATGACAGCAGAACACATCCCATTTCCATGCTCAGAAGCTGAATGAGAAAATGTTTTTGGTGTATATATAAATAAAAAACACTAATTTCTTTCTAAATATATATTTATTGCAGACAAACCACTTACAACTATTTACGAGAGTATGATCGAATCCTTTCCTTAACGATATTTAATATATCCTGCTGGAGATCGGGGATTACTCAACAAGTGCCACGCTTTGAAAAACGGTTTCAATTGGACATTTTTTGCGTACTTTGCTTTGCACAACCACGTCTATAGTGCTTAGCCGGTCTTGTTCTGTTCTTATGATCCCCTCCTTGTCAAACCGTTGCTTTTTCCTTGTAGTTTTTCCACAAAAAGATATCTCAGAGAGACTGTTAAAAGAAGAATTTTGCTCGTCGATCAAATATTGGAAGATTTGCTTGCTGATAGGTGGCTATCGGAGCTAAGAGTCTCCACTTACGCTACTACAGTGGACGACAGTATCTGACTTTTCTGGTCGTCAAAACCTGTTTAAAAAAATCTTAACCGATATCGGAATGAGCCTCCATATTCTCTGCAGGCTCTACTTGAAAATTAGTTGATGTTCTAGAAATTAATTAAATTAATCTTTAGAAATATGTATTTATGCAAAAATTGTTACTCTCTAGGATCTTGGGAATTCTTTAAAAAGGGTAGATTGTGGCAAATTCCACGCTACTGTAGAACCGCAGCACTCCCAGACGCCATAATCCATTTGGCTTCCTCCCTATCGAAGCAAACTCTTACTGATTTTCAATTCCACCTAACTTCAGAGAATGTAAAAATTTTAAATACAATATATAATTATAAAAAATTATAGAAATATATGGAATAAACTAAACGAAAGCGTGAAACTATAATTTTATCTGTAATCCCCAATATTTTCGACAACTCTTGCCACTTCTTATCTTTACTTTTCATGCAGTTAGGTATAGTCTTTCAGTTTTTCATTATGCATAAATTTATGTATTTTTATGAAATTAATAGTTTTTCGTACATTTTAACTTTTTCCAGAATTGTTGGTATCAATATAAAATACTTCTCATCGGTAAACAATTTTCGCACTGATAAATAAAATTTCGAATAATTACATATCTCCCGCCAATTTAAGAAAACTTCTCTTTTTTCTTCTTCTTCCATGTTGGTAGTACCGTGGCCATGAGCCACAAAATTTCAAATTTGACAAATTTGGCCACAAGCCACAGCATGGTTGTTACCTGTGGCCATGAAAATTAATTTTCCATAAACATGTGTTCTTTTGAGTAGGGTTTTGCAAGGTATATGTGCTCCATCCACATCAACACATAATATAAATAAACAAAAATAGTACTTGTAAGAAGACCCAAGAAATTACCCACAGAAAAATTGAGTTTTAGTATAAACCACTATTTGGAATCATTTGTTGCTTCAAACTCAATCCCTTCGAGACACAACTTTTTTTTCCATTTTATAAGTGATTTGCGATATTATTTGGGCTACCGCAATCTGTGACATTATTGACTGCGTAAATATGAAACTGTGGATACAAGGCATCGGACACTCCAAATCGAAAAGTACGGCACACAATGTTGACAAAACTTCACTATATGGAATAAAAAGATTACTTTTATTAGAGGCCCATTTTCTGGTACCATTCGAGGAGAAGATCATTACCACAGACCCCAAAATTCATGGCTCCATAAGCTTATTACAGAAAAAAATTATCGAAGGAGGAGAAGGCAACACAGATATTATGGAGACTGCAGTTATAGGCTGAAAGATAGACTAGTAGAATCCAACTATTCCGGAGGGCCGCATTTACCATAGGGCGCACTAGGTGCAAGCTGGGCCCTCACTCTCTGTGGGGTCACATTTTAAAGCCTCACTCCTCAAAACAACAATATAAAAAATATGTTGCCGTTGTTGTCGCAAAATAAAATACTTTTAAATACTAAGATCATAACATAAAAACTAGAGCGCACTGAAAAATTTGCCTCCATTTGAAATACATATGTACATATATATCAAATGAGTGAAGCCGAAAACCGCTAATAAGATTTCGAAGGGGTAGTTCATATCGAAGGACGAAAATACAGATGAAAATGAGATGAGTAAGGTAACTGCGACAAATAAGGCCCACCTAATTTTAAAATCCAATAAATCAAGTATTTGCTGATATAGAAACTGCAAAACAAGTTTTCAATGAAGTTTATTTATTTGCACAACTAAAAAAAAATAGATAAATTATAAAAGAAGTGAGAATTTGGAAAAATACTTCAGTTTTAGAACTACCACAGTATAATAAGGCCCAAAGCAAAAATTAAATTGTTCAAAATCTTAATCAGCGGCATGATTCCCATTAAACTTGTTAAAACTAAGAAAATCAACAAAAGTCGGTTATTTATAGTAACTTCGAACAAAAATGGGCCTTTTTATCCTCCAGGGGGATAATAAACCCTCAACAGCTTTAGTTAAATTTCGTAACGTATAACAGAGTACATCCAAACAGTCTTCATTATTTGGAACAAAAATAATGTCACAATCATAATCTTATATAGGAACATTAGTTTCATTGAGAATTTAGGTTAGGTAGGGTAATAAGGCCCACGGTCTACTTCAGTGGGCCTTGCTAAACCTATGACAAGATTTTACAAAATTACTCATTAATCAAATAAACACCGAAATCGTAAACAACATTACCTAACGTTCAAACTAAACAAGTATCTACATGTGAAAATAGCAATTAAACAACGGAGCTTATGATTTTGTCTAGGCGATAATGATAATTCCAAGCAACCCTACTCCTCTTATTGACATACCGTTCGCTACTGGCAAGATGGCGGCGCGAGATGCCGGCCTCCCCACTTCCCGACCTTGCTTTAATAAAAATGTAAATTTAGGTTCAAAAATGGGACAAATCGGGCAACTATTTCGTAGAGTTACCATACAAAAATTTCTTTTTTAACTATATATTTGGGAACGGGTCGACGTGGAGAATTAAAATATGGTACATGGTGCTTTCATAGCAATAGTAAATAAAATAACAAGATCTGTCGAAATCGGGCGACCCCTTCTTGATGTTGCCATACAAAACTTTAGTTTTTCACTATATATTTGGAAACTGTCCGAGAACGCGTCGACGTGGAAAGTTCAAAAATACAAATTCAAAAATGTACCAAACCGGTTGACCACTTTTTGGTGTTGCCATACAAAAATGTAGATTTCCACTATATATTTGGACACTGCCTTACGCGTCGACGTAGATAGCTGACATTTTGCATACGGGATTTTCTTAAAGAAAATTTTTAATTAAGTTCAGAAATGGGACCAATCAGGAACTCCTTCGTAGGGTTGCCATGACAAAAATTTGCTGCGTGGTGTTTTCATAGCAATGGTAAATAAAATTTCAAAATTGGTCTAAATTGGGTTACCTCTTCTTAGTGATGCCATACACAACTTTTGTTTTCACTATATACTTGCTAGCTGCCTGAGCAGGCTTCGAGGCAGAGAGCTCATATTTTGTACACGGCGTTCTGATAAAAATTGCATAGTTCGAAAATGGAAGCAATCGGGCAGCTCCTTCGTAGGGTTGCCATACCAAAATTTCGTGTTTTACTATATATTTGGGCATTGCACGAGAACGGGTCGACGTAGAGTATTACACTCTCCCTCACATATGATTGTATGCATGCACACTCATCCACGCGACAACACAGAAATACTGACACAGAGTGAGACCTTAGAGCACGGAATCGCGCGATCTAGTCAAATAATAACTTAGATATTATTTATCTTTAGACACCCCACCACCACTCATGTAGGTATCTACATATATTATCGTCGGGCAACGCCGACGGGCTTAGTCTAGTGTATACATATATATATATTATTATTTGAAATAGACTTATTTTTTTGAGGCCTCATAATGATTTTGTGTCTGGGGCCTCCAAAACTATAAATGCGGCCCAGTCTATACGGCCGTAAAGTTAGCGTAGGAGCCATTTCTATCCACAAGTACGGTAAGCCCAGAGGTTTTTGAGAAGAGGTAAGTTTAATTTTCAGGAATATAGTAGTAAGCCGGTTATTCAAGGCGGATGGAGAGTTTAGAATCCGAATTTCATTCGTATGGAAAATTCCACTTCTAACGAGTTTATGAATGCTGGTAAGCGCCCAGGAAATGGCAGCGACTAAACATACTACTTCCCATAGAGACAGCCATGCACGCATGCTGTTCAGTTTATTTACAACAGCACAGCTGCTTGCTATCAGTAACATTGAGTGACATTGGCCAGAAGTTTTGTCATCGGATGTAGAATATTATCGGATCATAATTTAGGGTCAGGTTTTACTTTTGATTTCTGTGTGCAGGCTTACTAGGGGCGTAACTGAATTGGTGTGGTCAGTTCGGGTTTCAATTTAATAGCGGTCAGTTGCTCATTTCGTTAGAGTAGGTTAGTTACAGCATACTGATGCGGATTTGTATATTATATTACTTGAATCAAATTATTAATATAAGGGCAGAATAGTAACAGCCGTAAAATTGATTCAAAAGGGACCTCCCCCTCCAGCGGCATTATATTCGAAGACATAACTATTACAAACTATTTGTTTTCTATTCAACAACTACCTATCAATTCACAAGCAGAATTCAAAAACAATCCACCTTATCAATTGGGGGATATGGATATGAATGTTGAAATTGACCGTGACAGCACTGGCCTTGAAAATGTTATGCAGCGCAATGTATTTCTGGCTTAACAGCAGAAATTAAATTGATTTCTTCAAACGTCACGCTAAAATATTAATTTCTTCACAATTTCTTCAAATTTTTTTATTAATTCACGTCAAGTGATACATTCTCAGAAGTAAGTATCGCCGATAAAAAATCAATTCATTTTATCTTTAGTAATTATACTATTATAAATTCTCAAAATTCATATACAAATATGTACTACCGACATATCTTGCAAATTGCAAAGATTTCAAATCGCATACAATTCACAGACTACCTTTTGTTATGTAACTATGTAACTGGTACTTTTTCGCTGATAGTGAACTAAAGCAATCGCAAATTGCTACTCGAAACTAAAACCGTATAAAATCCATCAAATCAGATATCCATATATTTTTAGAATAAAGAATTTATATAGTTGTTAATTATTAAGCAGTATGAAATGGAATTGCCAATTACTTATATGATCTATTTAATCACTTAAAAAGAGCACAGATGTTTTTAATGAGTTGGGATCTAGAGGAACAAGTTGATCAGGGTACAATTTCTAATCGAATGATATACCGCAGGGCACTTATTTGGACACACTCTTTGAGTATTGTACTTAATTAACTGTAAATACAAGTATAATCACTATTCAGTTGTCTCAGAAAAACGAATTATAGACATTATCTCAAAATTGTGTAAATTTTATCTTATTGAACAGGGACCCCAACCAATAATGCGAAAATTAACGCACTGGGTGTGAAAAGGGGAATCCTTTGTCAAATCATTTATAAAGTAATTTATGCAATTTTCAGATTGAATACCGATTTACTTGCTACTTTCTCCGCTCACTGTATTTTTTATTACGTGAACATGTAGCAAGTTTTTCATCATGCTTGAGTAACGATTCAAAACAATGAAAGACCTCGGTCTGTTCTGGGAATTTTCCATGCAGTAAGATGTGAACATATGCAAATACATTAAACTAAACTCACCAAAGTTACCAATAACATTTAACTTTCAATTGTAATTCCGATCACCCTGCGGACATGTTGAAATTCATTTCCAGAGTTTGGAGTTTGGACCTATATATCAATAGATGTGCTTGTAGAATGAGGCAAGTCCAATCGAACTCTTTACCAGATGTTTAACATCAAAGCGAAATGAAAAACTTTTGCTCATTTCCCTTTTGTGATAAAACCTATAGCAGTATAGAGTCTCAAGCTTTACAATTCTTGCTTTAGTTATCCTGTGGGAAAATATAACACATTAGAGACGATTTATTTATAGTTACTATACTCTTAAAGGACGAGTAGTTACTGTAGGAAAATTAAATATATAAGAAAGAATGGAATATATCTGACAAATAAAGGATACTGAAAATTAGCAAACGGTTTCCTTCAATATAGAATTTGCTTGGAGAGAAAATTTTAAATCTAAAAATTCTAGTAACATTTTGTAGTTTAGGAATCTGAAATTAAATTAATTTTGAAAAATTATTTCAAACTTGCGATGGATGCTTACACTTTCACACAAATTCTCAAAAAACGTGACAATTTTTCATTCCATATATTAAGGAATTGGTTATTGAGTGGAGAGCATTCTAAACTTGTATTCTCATTGGTCTCGGTTTCGAATCATATGTAAAGCTATAACATATTAGCAAAAAATCTTAATTGGTTATACAATTGAATACAATAGAACTTAAAATACTTACATTGAGTATAAATCGAAATTTATATTTTAAAAAGTGAAGAAATTCATGCTTGTCCTTAATCAGTCTTACATTGGAAATGATATTTCACGTGGGGATTTCGTCCATAAACTGACAAAGATGTCAAGCAACAGATGAACTTCTCTCCTTGTGTTTCACAGTGATTTATAGATAAAATGAATAGGAAAATGTTGGTACAAAAACCAGTCTAAAAAAAAAAACCACTGATAATTTTTTCTGATATAGGTATAGAGGGATTTAGATTGTTTTTAATATGAAATATTAACTAACTACTATTAACTATTAAAGTGACGACCACGGAATATTTACTCTTCATTGGGCTCAATGTTCAGAATCTTTTTGAATATTATATAATAATAAAACGGACACTTTTTTTGTAGTATATTTCTTGATAAATTCTAAACGAAACAAGCTCACTAAATCGGGTAATCTGTTGCTGCGTCCCACTGCGAATGGAATGGCACTAACTCTATTCCATCCCGGTGACGCGACAGGCTGCCACATAAGCAGTTTTTATTAACATTATTTTTACGGCATCGTTTATTCTTAGCTTCCAAACATAATAAATACTTAACTGCCAGTATTCTAGAATTCTCAGGATCTGATATTATTTTCATCAGTGAATTCTTAGTAAAGGAATTTAAAGCACAGAAACGGAATAAAGAGCATACCTACAAATATATTTGGGTATAGAATTCCACTATTCATCGAAAAACGGATGATGACACCCATTCTATAAATATTAAAAACCGGCCAAGTGCAAGTCGGACTCGCGCACGAAGGGTTCCGTACTATCGTACAAAATTTAACACTATTTACGTTTTATTTATTTTTTCAATTGAGAGTAGGCGTCATGTGAAATAATAATAATAATGCTTTCATTTGGAAAAAATCCTGCTTATAACAATAATAATGAACGATAATAAAACGAGGAAAAAAACGCCGAAATTTCACGTTTCTTGTAATGGGCCCCCTTTAATTTTATTTTATTTTTATTATGTGTTGTTATAGCGGCTATAGAAAAACACACTCTACAAATGTCTACCTATTACGGGTCATGAGATACAGCCCGGTGACAGACAGATAGACATCGGAGCCATAGTAATAGGGTTCCCGATTTTACCCTTTGTGTACGGAACCCTAAAAATGATCATTGTCTTCTAAGGAAGAAAACTTTCCTAACTTTTAATGTCACTTAATGTATGTCAGGAGGTTAAGAACAAAAACTAGTTTGATTTGTGGTTTGTTACTATCCAATAGTTATTATATGACCGCCACCCAACCTTCGCGGTAAATTGAATGTGGCGCTGGACTGTAGAGCAAGTTGTAAAAGTTTAGCAGGATGATTTTCGTATGGTACGGACACCCGAGCTGTGTTCTTTTGTGTCCGCAGAACAGGGCAGAACAAAAGATACACAAAAGAACGCTTCATACATTTTCATAGAAGATTTATAAATGAAGCGAACAGTATAAATAGTTCGCTTCAATCGACAGAACAATTAGTTCTCTCCAGTATATGGGAGCTAGAAAAGGTTACACAAGAGAACGCAGCTATTATGTAGCTGATCCCGGCGTTAATGCTAGTGGCGCACTTTTCCCAAATTTTTACTGTAGCCCTGCTGCGTCGACAGAAGCTCTAGATAAAATGAGCGCCACGCGTTTTTGTTGTGGCACCACTTTGTGACGATTATGATACTTGACAGTTCGAACTATCTGAGATGTGTTGATTATTTCTGTGAAATTGTGAAAAGTGTTTAAAATGACTAAAAATTATTTAAGTATGATAATTAAAGCAAGTATTCGTGCCCTAAAGGTTTATGAAAAAATTATTACCAATAAAGTGAAATTTTTTATTCTAAACGTTTTAATAATTTCATTTGTTTTCTTAAAATGAAACAGGGAACAAACGCAGGCAGATACAACGCGCCACAAAGTTTAAAGTTTAGTTAAACTTTGTGGAGCCACCAAGTGGCGTAGCTTACATTGGACAAAAAACGCGTGGCGCTCATTGTATATGTTCTGCGGCGACTGCTGGCGCTGGGCTGGGCGTTTATTTGTTTTCTTATGAATGGTAATAATTGTGGATTATGTATAAAAGTCATTCGCTCGTAGCTCTTTTAAACGTGTACAATTTTTTTAAATTTTCTTGTGTTTTTATATAGTCATCTGTCATACCTATCACAGGATGGTAAGTTATTATGGAATACATATTTATTTGAGTGTTTGATTGTTTAGTTTAGAAAAAGGCACGTAATGCTTAGCAGCCCGGTTATTATGATGCCTTTATATTTTTGTTGCGCCGCTTACTCGTACAGATGAAATAGTACACAATTTCGAATTTTAAAAATGTTATTGTTTCTAAAAAATTGGTCAGCGATCATAATTTTTTTTTACCTATCTGATTTTCCGACATAAGATCGATACCAGGATAACTTGGTGAGAGGCCGCAACGGGAGCGAACAAACTGATTTGATAAATTTTGTTTTAGGCTTCTTCCAGTACAGCCCTATTTCCATGCAATTAACCAGTTGATTTTTCATAGCAACACTGATTCATGCCTGATTTGTTCAAAATTTTTACGATCATAGGGAAGCATTAAATTTTTCTTAGAAATATAGTTGCTAATTTTTCGTAAGAATTCTAATGAATAACTATTCACCGACAATGGCCGAAACGAATTGGTGAATTGATTCTGGTGGCTCACTCTTTCGGACAGGGACAAAAGAATTTAGTTTTCTTAGAAAGATTTAAAAAATGTTCCTTAGGTTTTTCATGCACTATTGGTGGCCAACCATGGTTCCAAAGAGTTTTTTTTTATTCAGGTGCCCTGGCTGGTCTGGGTCGATAAAGATAATATTATGAGCGTTGTAAACCATACATTTCGTTCTTAGAAATTTACTTGAACATTTTTATACACTATTGGTGGGTGAATACGATCAGTTGGATTGATTCAAGTAGGTACCGCTAAAATTGAGTCTAACATTTCGTTCGCTTTCCTCTGCGGTAGTTGGCGTTGCTTTACTTGTACTTTCGTATTAATTTAAGTAATGTTGTTTAATTTAACTTCACGTTTATTTTTTATTTGTAGGAGAAGGATAAACTTGCTATATTAGTTAGCGATGGAAGTAGAAATAGCAGCGAAAGTGGAAAGCGGAATGGCTCAGTTCCATAGCCAACATACGTACTTATATATTATACACCCACTTCAGTATAAATTATATTTAAGTTCTGCAATCTAACGCTCGAGCATGTAGTTAGGTAGCGCCGATAATATGTTTGCTTTAGTTAATAAGAAATTGTGAAGTAGCTAGAGAAAGTGAAAGGAGAGGAAAAAGGATTGTTTGCTCTCTCTCTCGCACTTCGGTTATGTTATTATCCATCCTCTTTGGATCGTCCCAGAAAAAGGGCATCCTTTTCTTTCTTACGGTTTTCCTTTGTCCAGTATGCCCACAGTATTTGGGCAAAAGCTGCGTCCGGTCAGGACTCCACCATAATCTGGGGTCCACGTCAACATTCTCTCTCTCGACGTTCGTTTTGTTTTCTTCAGCATCGGATTTTCTACGGGTGAATTGTATAGGTATGTTGTACGGCGTTGCATTGGTTTCCGCTGTCTCGTTTTCAGCGCTCTACTGCGAAATTTCTTAACTTCTTCTTTCAGGTCTTCCTTTTTTTGCAGGTCAGACAAGCAAGACGAGTCATCATGCGGCGTATGAGTTTTATTTTGTCCGTCCGTCCGTCCGAGGTCCGCACAGATCAGCAAGTTTTTTCTTTGCTTGTTTTACGCATAGCACACAAACAGCGATGGGTTGTGTGTGTGGCAGGAGCCACCCCAAGCCCACTGGCCGCTAATGGAAAAATGCTGTGCGGTAACCGACATATATCCCCGAGATCAATTTTGCAGCTAGAGGTGCCAGTTGCGAATTTACTTATCTCTAGGTCAAAGTGGAAATAGCTAAATCCGATGACAGGTGTGCTCTTTTGCTACAGGAGGTACGTGGGATTGGGTTGATCAATGGTAAGTTTTATAATATTTTTTATATATATCATTAATGAGTTTTTGTACTCTAGATGAAATATAAAAGGTATACAAAATTTGTAACACCTCGAAATAATTATGGTAGAGAAAAATGGATTGGACACCCATGCATAAAATTAAAAGTTATTTTGATTTTTTAATGCCCGTCCGTTGATCCGTCCCTCTGTCCGGCCGCCTGTGCGCACGATAACTCGAGAACGCGTTCACTTAGAAAGCTGAAATTTTGTACACGAAAAAAAAGTAAAATTAAATTCGAACATAAGACAAATCGGGAAACTCCTTCGTGGGGTTGCCATACAAAAATGACGTTTTCCACTATATATTTGGGCACTTCCTGAGAACGCGAAAACATGGAGAGTTGAAATTTGGTACATGCTGTTTGTATAATAATAGTAAAAAAAACCAGAACCTTGTTTAGAATATGAAATCCTATAAAATTGGTTATAATCATTTTTTCTGTCCGACTAACCGTGCTAGAAATACATATACATATGCGAAAAACATAGTTCACAAATCAAAATTGTATAGATGGGTGATCATACGAAATTTCATAAGCGCATTCATCTAGAAGGGTATAATAAGTATTGGTCTTAGACCAATTCTAGCTTTTTTAGTTGCTATGTTAATTTTTAGATTTAATAATATCCAGGAAGTTGTAAGAGGCATTTGGAGTGGATTATAAATTGAAGGATGAAAGTGATTCTTTGTTCGTGTCTTTTTAGGAAGTATTTCATCGTGGGAGCAAATTATATATGTAGACTGAAGAATTTGTATATATAATTAATATCATAATGAAAATATTAGATATAAAATCCCTCGTATAAAGTTTTTTCAATTAAATAGCAATCCCATACTCTGATTTCATTTAACTTTGCTTTTGTGTATCAAAATCCAATATTTTACATGAGAACGATAACATTTGTATTTATCGTTCTCACTTAAAATATGCATTTATATGTAAGTATGTACATATATGTCCATAGAGCAGGAGGTGATAGTACTCACCTAGAAAAATGAAAAATTGTATGTCTGGTGGGGGGGGGCATATAAACCGTTTCAGAGTTGTAGGGGATTGATAAAAACACTAATTTTTCACAAAACTCTGCATTACAAAGTACAGGGTGTACCGGTTACCTTATTTTAAAAAGTACCGAGCGTACGGTCACTTACAGAGTTCATTATATGTAGAACTTCATGGCCTCTCCGAAGACTGCTTAATCAGCCACGTACTCCTCTCATCTAGGAGTTATGGTGGACTAAACTAAAAATTTCAAATTTTTTTACCTTATTTTTTACTTTTATAACTTTTTTTTACAAAAAGGTATGTTAACCATCTTATAAACTTATAACTTATAAAAACTGTAAGCTGTGCACTCTCCTCTTTAATTTGATATAGTACACCTGTGTACTATCTGTAGCTGTTAAAGAGTTATTGGCTCATAACTTTCCGCCGTACAGTAAAATTCCGTGATGCTTTCTTATCCCGAAATGTGCGAATGTGGAACAAACTACCATCATCTATTTTACCTATGGTTTACAATCTGCGAAGGTTCAAGAATGACATACATCAGCACCTCCGCCACTTTCCTCATGTTCCCTAATCCTTTCCCTATCTCCTTCCAGCCATGCTGTACTTTGCATCATAGGCTATCCCCTGAGCTTGGCTTAATAATATAAAAAAAAGGCTATCGACACGTTAACATATATATAAACTCCGACAATCAACCCGCGATAAATGCATTAAACTGCAATACCTTCAAGCAAAGCTGGTTTGGAACTATAGGGATGTCCTGGGACCTCTGACTACCTTGCCAGGAAAGGACCGGAATCTATATTTACTGGACCCGAACTCTTCTGCGGCCCTACAAAAAGGCACCTAGCAGGACAAATAATCTCCAAAATTGAAAAGGCTCACCAGATACAATGACAGAACCTCATGTAATGACGTCCATTGGTCCCTCCAGGGTGACGATTTAAAAGAAATATTTTATATTTTTGCAGTTCTTCGTAATATAGATTGAGTTTATGAAGTATTAAGTCTAAATTCAAAGAATTACAAAAGTTCTGAAGTAAGTGAATCTGTGCAAGTGTCTGTAGCCACCTGTAAATTTATGATCTTTTCGTAGTCCTTACTAGGAAATGTTTGTGATTCTAACTGGGAATGTAGGTAGACGCCTGTAGTCTTATGATCCTTTATTAATCTTTATCCAGGTAATGATAAGATGATTTGCCTTTATCTAGACCGGGAATTGACGAATAAAAGTAAAATTATTAAATTATTTGTCGACAAAAGAAAAGTAACTGAAACTATAGATGCAATTTCTCGTATCGGTTTTTAATGATATACCCCAAGGTCGTTGACTCCAGGGCCCACTAGTTGTCTTGAACCTTGAGTCGGAAAGATGTGTGCTGTGGTTAGTTGCAGTCAAAAGTCCTGGCTACGTCTCAGTTATCTGGATGTAGAGGGTCGATATTGATGTAGGGTTGTAGTGTGGTTTGACTACACTGGATACTTTGAGGCAGTTGTCCAAGCATGCGAGGGGGCAGCAACACAGTTGCTAGTGCAACGATAAAGAGATCTTGGTTAGGATAACACGACGAGTGTCGTGTCGCTACCCTGTTCAAATTAAACGTCTGAAAAAGAAACTATAACATTCACAAAGAACGTAAATGACCAGCTGACGCTATGTCAAACTTCTACCGTTGCGGTAGATCGAACCAGTCTCGGTAGGCAGATACAATGTATCGCGAACTTCTGTTAATACTCTTCGTTGATGAAACGTTAGTTGAGGTGTTATTAGTGCTGTCGGTTTGAAGCAACTGGAACAATTATAAACGGTGAAAATGACAAGTAGACCAAATTCTGACAGGTCAGGCTGAATTATCAACTTCTCCCGTTGCGGTAGGTTGACTCAATCTTGTTACACCGATGTCATGTATTACTGGCTTCGTCGGATATTCTTCATGAACAGCAGTTAACTGCAGCGTTGTGGGCCTTGTCCGTTCGAAACGCGTGTAACACCGTTAGCTGCGGTGTTAGGGAAACACAGCGAGATTCGGACCGTCCTAAAAGGAAGAACCTAAAAAAAAATGTGGGGTTGCTGTTGGGGCGGGCATAACCATAACTCTCCTGGGAAATCGAGATAGATTAAAAGCCTCTTGCTGCTGTGTTTTTAATCCTTATCCTTTTATTAATTTTCCGTCCAGCAAAAATAGTACACAACGTTGTAATATTTAATATTCGTAACAATACAACTTTATCTCATCAAGTCTGACATTAGAATAGTTTTTCTTATGTTTACTCAAATTTTCATTGTCAATAAACGCCTACCTAGCTACAGCTTTCCACGATCAGCAAGGTATTAATAGCTGAAGATTTAGAAAAAGAATTGCCTGATTAATACGTGGTTGGTCACGCGTTCGGAAAGAAAATGGTGAAGAAACACAGACACGTCGCCACAAATTATCGGTCTAACTCACTAAATTTAAATTGGATCAACTTGAAATTGTCAAAAGGTAGCTTATTGGGCTATTTTCAGTCAAGTATAGCCTTATTTTTTAGTTAAAATTTTCAAAAAAAAAGGAAAAAAACTGTCTGAATATTTGAGGACAAATGAAACTTATTTTTCAGTTACCCGCCATTTTGATGAAAAGTAAGAAAAAAATGGCTACGCTTAACTAAAACTGAATTTATATATTACGAAAAAATTCTAAAATTATATATATTTTGTTTTGCCTCACAAACTTGGAGAGGAGCGGATGCGGACCTTTTTTAACAGACCGTGACGGGAGGACGTTTTGCAATATTAAATTAAAAATTTTATTAAAAGAAAAAAAAAAACACAAAAACACTAGAATTGGTCTAAGTAAGACCAATTCTTATGAAACGGTTCATCGGACAGTAACCAATTTCATAAGATTTTATATTCTGAAGACAATTCTATTACAATAAAAACATCTAGGTCTCATCGTGTTCACAGTATACGTAAAATACTTAACAAAAACACCCAGGTTGCCTGATTTACCCTACTTTTCAATTATATTCACCAATTCTATGAAAACGCCGTGTACTAAATTGCAACGCTCTACGTTGATGCGTTCTCAGGCATTGTCCAAATATATAGTGAAAACCTAAATTTTTCTCTGATAACCCTATGAAGGAGTGTCCAGATTGATCCCATTTTAGAACTTCATTTTACTTTTTTTTAAAGCCCATGTGCAAAATTTCAGCTCTCTAAGTGCACGATTTCTTGAGTTATCGGGAGGACAGGCAGACGAATGGACAGATGGGCGGACGGACAGACGGACAAATGGACGGACGAATAGATGGACATTCCAAAAGCAAAATAACTTTAATATTATGCGTGGGTGTCCAATACATTTTGCTCTTCCATCATTATTTCTATGTGTTATAAACGGAATGACAAATTATACCCATGATTTCATCTAGGATATAAAGATGTTTTTTTTATATTTAGTTTGATATATGTTTATTAGAATGGAAGACAAAACAAAATTTATATATAACCGTTCGCTTGAAAGCATCTAAAAATTTGCGATTTGGTTAAGCTCTCACCATGTTGATCCTCTTTAACTTTCCAAACAAAATCGTTAAGAAAGTCATCAACTATGCTAAGCAACAGCTCAGGCTATTTACTGGCATAATGGCTGCTCATTTGGGAAAATGCTTAAGAAAATGGGGAAGACCACTCTTGAAACCAACATTAAAAAGCCACCTGAAAGTAAAATTGTTCAAAAGATTCTAATTCCATGTATTTCTAATTATTGAAACTAGGTTGGGAACGAAACTATGTACACCTACCTACAAGCACGTCCATAAGGCAGTTTTTAGTGGAGACAACAATCGACACATTATGCTACATTCCACTTAAACAAAACCGGGACACAATTCAATGAGAGGAAATTCATCTTGTCATCGATGGACATTACGCAAATCAAATGTAATTAGATTAAGTCATCTGTTCAGTCAAATGTATCTGTTAAAGTACCAAATTAAGCAATATTGCAATAGTCATAATAATTTTACCTAGGCGAAATCAGGAACGGCAACAAAAATACTCAGAATTCCAATTGCTATGCACAGCTGATCAATGTACTCTTCTGACCTACGCACATCTGCTAAGGTCAACGGACTTTTCAGTTGCTACCTACGCACAGCTAAAGGTAAACATACGTTGGTTATTATGCGCAATGTAAAATATCTTATTGGATCCATGCGCATTTTGTAATAATTTGTTGGTGCCGTGCGCATTTCAGAGGCAATAGTAGTCGCAGGCCAACTTGAATTTTTATCTTTTTGCATCCAGCACATAGTGAGAATACATCGGAATCGATTTGGATAGTGGTAACAAATAAAGATAGAGATGTTTTACCGGGTTAAGCTTATATTTGCTGAAGAAGGAACTTTTTTCGGATTCTCCAGTATATAGCAAAAGCTAAAAAATGTTTTTAATTTGTTATTTCATTACACAACTCGTTATACTTTGAGTGACAGCAGGTCCCTAATAGCGAAATTGAGTGACTTGAAAAACAAATGAAAAATTAGAACAAAGAAAAGAAATGAAAAATGAAAAAAATTGAGAACAATAGAAGAAAACAAATTTTTTTATTAAAAATCTGCTTTTTTAATTTTTTTAAATTTTTTTAATAAAAACATTTGTTTTCTTCTATTGTTCTCAATTTTTTCATTTCTTTTCTTTGTTCTAATTTTTCATTTGTTTTTCAAGTCACTCAATTTCGCTATTTGGGACCGGTTGATGAGTCAAACCAAGACTTGAAACTTGTCACCCAAAGTATAACGAGTTGTGTAATGAAATAACAAATTAAACACATTTTTTAGCTTTTGCTATATACTGGAGAATCCAAAAAAGTTCCTTCTTCAGCTAGTGGTAACAACATAGAGTTATTACCAAATTTACTTTATTCTGGGTAACGACTAGAATAAAGAATACTAACATAATAAATTTATCTTGGGTAACGACTGAGATAAAGATAGCATTTCTGGGTAGCGACTACAATAACACTTACTAATCTCAAACCTTTATGTTGGGTCTCGACTGAGATAAAGATATTTATTCTGGATACCGACTAGAATAAATACTAAATACTAATACAACTTTGCGTTGGGTTTCGACTGAAGTCAAGTGTCTTGTTCCAGCAAACGACTCGAACAAGAATTCTACTAATCAAAATACAACTTTGCTTTGGGTCTCGACTGAAGTAAAGCATCTTGTTCCGGGACACGACTAGAACAATATAATCACTTACTATCTATTTTCCCACGCCATAAAGTCGATTCCACATTTTAGATTGGTGAGTACGTTTTGATTAACAATTTAATACATATCTAATCATATTTAGTAATTTTATTTATATACATATATTGATGCCATATCGGAAAAGTAAATTCCTTTTGATGTTATCATAATTTGTTTCATTTAAGTTGATCCATAAGTATGAGCTTTTTAGTTATTAAGTGACATAGTTGACATTATAAGTATCTTAAGTTATATTCGTGAATGTGCAATGCCTGAAATATATTTGGACGTATTGTGAAATAAACCACTAACTTTAAATATTCATTGGCCTTATCATTTACAGTCCCCATTCTTACTTATATTTTTCTTGAGAATTCTCGTTGTGCAGAACAACCACAGACGACAACTACCAATTCTTCAGCGAAGAGGTAGAATCTGTCGGCTCTCCGGCCCCAATTCATTTTTATAATGATAATAATAAATATCACAGCAGACATTTGTTAAGCCTCGTTTCCACTTATACAAATTGTGCCAACTTGTTCGCCAACATGTTGTGTACTTGTTGGGAGCCGACATGTTCGCTTAAACTTACAAGTGTTTCCATTTAAATAAATTCTCGGAACTTGTTGGCTTAACTTCTTACATTCTACTCCATTGCCTTCCACTAGTTTAGCCACAACAAATGAGCGTTTCCACTTAAATGAACAAATCCACCCATCCCTTAATCCTTTCCCTATCTCCTTCCTGCCACGCTGTGCTTTGCATCATAGGGTATCCCCTGAGCTTGGCTTAATAATAAAAAAAAAAAAAAAACAAATTCTGCGAGTTTTTACAGCCGACATCGAACAAGTTGCCAACATGTGTCTGAATTTTCATATAGCGTTTCCACTTAGACAGAATGTTGCCAACTTGTTTCAAAACTTGTCGGGTAAGAAAATGGTGTAAGTGGAAACGAGGCTTTATAAGTACCTACATAAAATAAAGACGGTAACGAACTTAAAGACTTGGGTGTTGTAATCTTAGATAATTAAATGTATGTGATTAATATATGTATGTTGCTTCCTTGTTTACGTAGCTTCCGAATAGTCGTCTATATTTTTGTTATTTCAATTTTTCCTTAAGTTCGATTAACTTCTAACTTGTAAGAATTTGTTATATATGAAATATTGCTATACTCAAATTCCTCAGGCAGCAACCGACACCTAGAAATTCATTTCATTCATTATTATATAACTTCTCCTCTTAAACAAATATTGTTCACATCTTCAATATATAAACCAAAACCATACTCTCTATGGTTGGCACTGACTTGATTGCAAATCCAGTAGGAGATCATAAATAACACAAATTTCAGGATAAACATTAAGCTTTTATGAGAGTAAAATGGCTTCCGGCAAAAATTCTGCGGATCATATTCACACGAACATGCATTTTAACAAAGTAGACTGCCACTATGAAATTTTACATCTGAAATTGGCGATTTGTATTACAAAATCAGCTCTTTATTGCCCCATTAATTACTGAAATGGTGTTTTGAATTGTACGACGTTCGCTCCAGTATATGTATTTTGAAAACTACTGTAATGCGGAAGACATTGTGCGCTCATGTATTTCATTATTGATTTTGTAGTCCTAAATTCTACCAATTGACCCCGAACTGGAGATTTAATCAATTTTTCAAAGAGGTTTTCATTCTTTTGCCTTTTATCTTAAGGCAGTCCCGGAGGCCAAACATTTTTTTACATCTCATTCCTTTTATGTCCCTCCAAGGTATTAAAAAGGGTTACAATTTCCAGTACTTTCAAAAAGCGTGCAGGAGAAAGAATTCGTTGAATAAACAGCAAGAAGAAAGAAATTAGAAAAGGAATCTCTCGGGGCTACTACACAATTTGGAGATTGGTTGAGTTTTTGTGTAGAAAAGGTTTTTAGCTAATCTGAAGAACATCACTTTGTGGGTTACTCTAAAGTAAACTGATTTATTTGAACAGACTAAAAACATTTTCCTCATTCTTTTTTTTTCATTCCCTTAGATGTTATTACTGCTTAAAGGTAGGAACGTGTTACCTCTTTAAAGAATTCATATTTCGGCCCATTGCTTTCTCGTTGGGTACAGGTACACAAGTTCTCCGCACACACCAACATAAAATAAATAATGATTACTTCTTAGCGTAAAATAACACGAAAATTAGGGGCCTATCGTTTTTTAGAATTTTAGTTGTTTATCGGATGAAATAATTTCAATTGTTTGTGTAGTCCCAGTATAAAATGTAATGCTTACCGTATAAATATTGTACCTAATGATTTCTGAAAATTGTTGAATCTATTTTGTCTTATCATAAACTGGACGAAGCAATTATGATTAGCACCTGAAAAACTGAAAATTTTGGGTACGAACATATCTATGTAGCAGGATTTGGTCACAGTGTTTAGGTTACTATACTTAGTAGTAATTAGCTAACTAGAAGAAAGTAGTAATGTAATAGTAATTGTCACTCCGCATAGTCGGATAATAAAAGGCTGATCACACCGATCTGATCGATGTACAAATTAATAATGATATGAAGGTTTCAAAGAAGTAAAAAACACTCATTTAGTGCTATCTTCATTTATTTATAGGAAGTAGCTTAGCATTGAGCAGCAGCTTGTTTCTGAATATTTGCGTCTTAATCACAAATTCAGCGGGGATTGTTAGTTTGAATGCAAATACAATTTGGAGGCGAACAATGCACTGGTGCGTCTAGCACTATTTATCGCGATGCAGATAAAATTTATATGTTATACTCATGTTTTTACTATGCTTGATTTGGTTTTCTTGGGCTTCTTTAATTAAGATCGCAGAGAGAAAATTTACGGTTTATAAATGATATTTAAGTTGCCATATTCTAATTTTAAAATTACAAAAGTTACAATTCCTTCGATTTGAAATAAATTACTTAACCGTCCAAGTCTACCGAAACCCGAAATCCAACTCGATTCTTGAAGTCCCCATTACCAGGCTCAGCTCTTGAAATCATCCGAGTCTTGCAATCTCAGCTCTTGAAACCATTCGAATCTTGTAAAGTATAATTTTCTCCAGGGAGAGGTATTATTTATGCCATTAGCAAGGTCATTGGCGTAACTAGGACCTTTTTCTGGGGTAGGTCAGGACCCGCCACTTTCGTACATAGGTTTTAACAAACATTTTGTTTGCGAAGAAGGTATACAAGCTCATGAGTATTCCCAGCTTTTGACTCCCATTTTTTATGCATTGCTCTGAGCCCTTACAAGGTGTTGATATAATGCCTAATGCTATAATGCCAAAGTAATTCCATAGATTAAAAAAACTATAAAGTTTCTAAAGTTATAGAGAGTACAGAGAATCTATAAGTTACAAGGCCCACAAGAAACAGAATTTAAATTCTAGAACATAATATCCGCTATAATATCCCTGCACACAAGAAATAAAATAATTCTCATAAAAAAAAATAATTTTTCATAAAATAATTTTCATTTTACAAGTCGCAGACATCGCGCGTTACTATTTTTGTAATATGTAGTCTTCCTGCGTGAAACCTTAACTCCGCTCCCAAGAAAGCAAAATAAAATAGATCAGTACTTTTAATCTACCGCAAGTGCAGGTACGTGTGCACATTCAATGCTATTTTAATAAGAAAAGCTTTTGTGATCAGTCGCGTATGGGGAGGGTCGCGGGGTAATGACCCCCCCACCAACCACCTCCAAACGACACTTCATCTTCGCGGTGAATTGAAGTGGGAAACATAATGTGGCGCTGTGTATTGCACTTTTCCCAATTTTTAGCTTTAGCGCTGCTGCGTCAACAGAGCCAATCTTCGGCGACGGCTACCTCTGGGCTGGGCAATTGTTTCTTGTTTATCTTTGTATGAGTAGTAATAGTGGATACTTTTGAAATAGAATGAATGCGACGTCAATATAATTCTCGAATATAGGTTTGTTGCGACATTAAGGCAAAGCAGATGATGCGACCCGATTAAGTCGTCGACAAAAAGTAGAGTAAATTTCTAAAATTGTCGTGTCGCAGTTCAACATTTGAGTTTAACAGTTTATGTTGAATGTTATGAATTTTTTAGAACCTTTTTGTGTTTATATACAGTGTCAAAAAGTCTATCATGCCTATCACAGGATCATAAGTGATTCCGGAATACATAATTATTTTACAAAATTAGAAATATCTTTCTAAGATTTTTTACCGGGGCAAACTTATATTTGTTCAAGAAGGCATTTTTTTTATTCTCCGGTATATAGCAAAAGCTAAAAATTTTTTTAAGGTAAAAAAATAGTTTTTGTTTTTTTTTAACTTTTGCTATATACCGGAGAACAAAAAACAATGCGTTCTTGAACAAATATAAGTTTGCCCCGTAAAAAATCTTAAAGAGTAATCTCTAATTTTGTTTCTTCCTCCTTGTTGGAATATAGGAGTTTTTGCCTCATATAATTCACACCCAGAATTTATTCCGAGTTTATATGTGCTGAGATCAATTTGATCTGTTTCAAGCGTCTACGGCAGGCAGAAAACCAAGCTGTACCGATGAGTGTAAGGTTTTCTGCTAACACGAAAGGCTTCTTCTTCTTCCTTTTTCCTTTTTCTTTTTTCAGCCCACTGCGGGCTTACACAGATTCGATTCGCTTCGAATGAATCTGGTTTTTAAATATTTTTTTAATAAAATTTATTTTCTACTTTTCTCAATTTTTTGGTTTTTCTCATTTTTTCATTTCTTTTCTTTGTTCTATGTTTTCATTTGTTTTTCAAGTTACTCAATTTCGCTATTTGGGACCTGTTGATGAGTCAAAACTAAAGGCTAAAACACAATGTGAGCAACACGATAAAAACGCCGTAAAAAACGCTGTCACTTGGGTTCTAATAACATGGCAGTTATGGTATAAAATACAATGCTGACGACATCGTTCGACGTTGTCGTCGAACTTAAATGAAAATTGAAATTTGTCGCACGTTTAGGGTGCGTTTAGCAAAATTATGATTTTGGGTTACGTTCATATTTATTGTTATACGTTCATTGCAATCATATTTATGACTTGATAAATTAAAAATATCAGTAAATAACAATGCTGTGGTAAATATCAAAGTTGGTTGAATAAAAAATGGAAGAAAAGTTTATTGAGATGGTAAAATATCACCATATTATACAAAAAAAAAAAACGCATCCGCATAAAAAGCCCAATTCCGGCTGAGTTTTAGATAACTCTTGGACACATGAATTCGACACACATGCATAACATTAAAAATTATTTTGTTTGCATGTCCGTTAGTCTGCACGATAACTCGAGAACGCGTGTACTTAGAGAGCTGGAATTTTGCACAAGTGCTTTTAAAAAATAAATAAAACTAAGTTCGAAAACGGGATGAATCGGGAACTCCTTGGTAGGATTGCCATACAAAAATTTCAGCTTTTGAAACAAATCGATTTAAAAGAAATTCTAAAGAAGTTGCTTTATCCACTGCTTCATTTTTTCAAAAGATAGATAAAATTTTCGATTTTTTGAATTCAGGTGCAATTAAGAGTAATACTTTTTATAGAAGTGCTTTACAGATAGATAACGATGTTCACAAGTTCGTTAAATACTTTCTTAACTACTGTAATAGCATTGAAATAGAAAATAAATCCAATACTGTATACTTTCTGGATGGCATAAAACAAACTCTAGAAGGTGTGTTAATACTAGCAGATGACCTTGTACATGAAAATGAGAGAGCGTTTTTTATTATTACTAAAACGCTTTCTCAAGATCTTTTAGAAAATCTTTTCGCTATTATTCGCCAAAAAGGAGGCAATAATAGATATCCATCTGTATCCGAAATAAATATTATTTTAGCAAAAATAATGTCTATGAACCTAATCCAGTTTAGTCACAGTTCCAATTGCGAAGCAGATAGTGACATTATGGTAACAATTGATTTTCTTGAACAAAACAATGAATCCGAGCATCATGATTCCTCTGATGATTTGCATGTAACACAACATTTATTGCAAACTGAAGAATTAGATGTAATATACAATACATTTACCAAAATTAATTTTGAAATAGAACTTCAGTCCATGAGATACTTTATTTGATATTTAGTATTTAAAAGTCTTCCGAAACTAAAATGTAATTCATGTGAAAACATTATGAGAAAAACAGATGAAGGGCCACCATCATTCTCCGTTTATACATACATATGTATTTTTTTTTTTTTTTTTTTTTTTTTTTTTTTTTATATTATTAAGCCAAGCTCAGGGGATACCCTATGATGCAAAGCACAGCATGGCAGGAAGGAGATAGGGAAAGGATTAGGGGATATGAGGAAAGTGGCGGAGGTGCCGATGTATGTCGCCCTTAAACTTCCGCAGATTGTATGCCGGAGGAAAAACAGAAGATGGTAAGCTGTTCCACATTCGCACTGTTCGGGATAAAAAAGCATCTCTGAATTTTACTGTACGGCCGAAAGTAATTTGAAGGGTTAAAGGATGTGCGCGGTTTGCAGCGCGAGTATTGCGTGCAGGAATCATTCTACAAGGGATTAGACTAGATATTTCATCAGAACATTGACCATGCATATAGCGATAAAGGAGCGAAAGGCATCCAACATTGCGGCGGTGCTCGAGTGAGTCGATATGACAAGTTATTGCCAAATCGCCAATGAGCTTGAAGGCTCTCTTTTGGACAATATCCAATGAAGCTAAGGCTGTGCGACCAGCCCCGGCCCATATATGGGAGTTGTATTCCATTCTAGGTCTAATGTAGGACTTGTAGAGGAGCGCTAGATTTGACGGGCTGAAATATTTCTTACACCTTTTCAGAAATCCAAGACATTTCGATGCTTCTTTGGCAACAGAGAAGATGTGATCTGTCCAGTTTAACTTACTGGAAATATTAATGCCAAGAATGCTTAGTGACGGTGAATCAGAAATGAATGCTCCATCAAAAGAAACGGGTGTGGTTAAGTTATGATCTTGTTTTAATGAGATAAGACAGCTTTGGGACTTTGATGCATTGAATTCGACGCGATTCGCTTTGCCCCAAGCGAGGATATTGGCAAGATCGTTATTCAATGATCTAGTCATGCAATCTCGTTTAACACATGCAGCATTCCCCCTGGATTCTGCAAGAGTGTCAAAGGAGTAAGCGAAATCAAGAGTACTGTCATCTGCGAAACTATGGATGGGATTGAAAGTAAGGGAAAGCAGATCATTAATGAAAATTAAAAAGAGAGTTGGAGAGATAACAGAGCCTTGAGGTACACCGGCATTTATGGGATGCGGTTCAGACGTAACGCCATCTAATACAACACGTATTTGGCGACTAGATAGGAAACTTTCAATCCATAATACAAGAGGTGGGGAGAGACCAAGTGCTTTGAGTTTGGCTAAAAGGGCTGGATGCCAGACTCTATCAAAGGCTTTTGAAATATCTAGGGCAACGATTTTAGACTCACCAAAATTGTGAAGACTACGGTTCCAACGTTCCGTAAGAAAGGTCAGCAAGTCTCCAGATGAGCGTCCAGCTCGGAAGCCATATTGGCGATCGTTGATGAGATGATTAGTTTCTAGATACTTCATTAATTTTGAGTTAATGATAGATTCAAAAACCTTTGAAAGAATCGAAGTGATGGCAATTGGTCGATAATTTGAGGGATCGCTACCCTCTCCTTTCTTAGGAATAGGCTGAACGTGAGCTAGCTTCCAAGCAGTTGGAAATTTTCCTGTCGAATAAGACAAGTAGAAGAGTTTGCGCAGAGGTTTAGCCAAGGATGAGGCACAGCTTTTAATTAACAGGGGCGAAAAACCATCAGGACCTGCGGCTTTGGAGACGTTGATCCCCTTAAGGACCCTGACCACATCCCTCGTACGAACGTGTATTGGCTCTTGTACACATTCACACGGGCGATGCAAAACAGGTGTTTGTGAAGTTGGTGGAAGACGAGAATTTGAAGCGAATCTAGCAGCTAAAATATTAGCTTTATCCAGGGAGTCAACAATCACTTCACCATTATTAAGTAGTGAAGGTATAGAGGAACTGGTGAAATTGTTCCTGATGGTTTTGACCAGGGACCAGAAACCTTTGCTACCTTTGCGGCTTGTCAAGATTCTTTGTCTAATATTCTGGTCAAAAAGAAATTTTTCTCTCTGGATAATGGACTTGCAGGTGTTCCGTGCAGTCTTGTAGACTTGTTTCATTTCCGGACATGGATGCAATTGATAGGCGCGAAAAGCAGACTCTTTCGCTTTTATAGCTTGGTTGCACTTATCGTTAAACCAGGAGCGATCATGCTGTTGTTGAGACCTGCTGTAAGAATACGGAATGTATTCACGCATGCCAAGATTTAGTATGTTACTAAATTGTAATGTGCATTCATCAACATCCCTCGAAGCAAAACAGACCGACCAATCAATTTCTTTAAGATACTTATTGAGACTTTCCCAATCAGCATTCTTATAGTGCCAAAGAAGCCTACTTGTAGGTGGAGCAGTTGGTCGGCACAGGTTTGAGGTGGTAAATTGAGCCGTGATTAAACAATGGTCTGAATTTCCAAGAGGGGAACCGACTGAAATGGAATATTTGTCAGGATGAGATGTTAGAAACAAGTCGAGTAAATTAGCTTTATCTCCAGCTGCATCAGGAATTCGCGTTGGTGCATCCAGTAGCTGTTGCAAATTAAATGATTCACAGAAGAGTTCAACGAAACGGCCCGCAGGACTTGTGGTAGAAGAATGTCTGAGCCACGGTATATTATGAACATTAAAATCGCCTGCCAGGACGATTTCGGAAGAGGGGGAAACAGAAAGCAAATGATCAATATTGTTGGAGATATTGTCAAATACGAATACCGTGTCGTCATCAGACATATTTGGGCTGCGATAAAGGAAACAGAAGTATATGATGTGCTTGTGAAGTTTGAACCTAATCCAGATATAGTTAAACTCTGGATTGGCAGAAGGAAAATCTTGAAGAATAGTAAAGGCCACATCATTCCGAATATATACTGCGATCCCTCTATGCTGAGAAAAAAGGGGCACGAAGCTGTAACCAGGGACGTGATACTGATTAATATCAGCATCAGAAACGACCTTGGTTTCACTTAGCGCAAAAATTGCCGGATTTTTTGAGTTAAGGTGGCAGTACACCGAAAACCGATTTGCTCTTAATCCGCGAATGTTGCAGAAATCTAAAATAAAATTCTGCATGCTGAAGGCAAAAACAAAAAAGCAAAAAAGAACAAAAAGCGACACACAACAACACAAATATTTGGGCGCCACCAGCAGCAGTCAACGACACAGCGAGGTAAAAAAAAACAACAATAGTGTTATGCCTATTGCTGCTTTCAATACCTCAGAGCGTGCAGTTCAATGACCACAGCTGAGTGCACCCGGATTGCTGATCAGTGACAAGTGCTAATGCATTTGCACTGATCACAGATGAAGCGAAGGAAAGGAAACGTTACCGTGCTGCTGGCTTATAGAATGTTGATAGGGCATAGAAGAGCCCTTCACTTGGCGGATAAAATTTAATTTTGATAATTTATTTATTGAACGATCGCGTCGAATTTTAAATAATTATAGTTAACGATTTATATGGAAATTGTTTAACACAACACTACAACTTGTTTTAAATTAATTCATTAGCTATGTTTAGATTAATCGATTAGATCTACAACACGAGGCAACATCCGATCGGATTGACTCCACGCACTCGACTCCAATCATCATCATGTAATCAAATATAATGCGAACCAACGATTTTCTAATTAATTATATTTTCTTGTATGTATCGAAATTTAAAAAAATGGTAAAACTAACTGTAAGTTATGCAATTAAAAATATGGAGGTCTAGTACCTCTCACAGCTATAGCATTGCATTGCAGAATGCTCAACGCATAAAAAAAGTTCATACAAAATACGTGAGGCAACAATACTATACCAGTGTGCCGCCGGCTTACAAGCAGCGATCAGCGAACACTCATATTTGACCCATTGGCTGCAACAAACTCAGTCGTAAGCATACATAATATTATGATATGTACGCAGCATCCTAAATGCGAGTTTTTATCGTTCTCTCATTCTGCAAACCAAAACAAATTTCCCCCATCAGCTCGCCCGCACCAGCCATAGTGCTTGAAAAATTTGTTGGATATTCTGTATGTCCTTATGTTTCTTTGGTTTCACCTATCCTATTTTCCGACATAAAATCGATGACAGGGCAACTTATGTGGGGAGCTCGCAATAGGAACAAACAAACTACCATAACAATTTTTTTTCCCAGACGGGAATCGAACTCACAATTGTTAGAATCGGTGTCAGATGGAGAATGAAAGAAATTTTATTTTTAACGATTCTGAATTAAATTATAAATACAGGAAGAAAATACAACCGCACATTCCGGGCTTTAAGCCGGGACCTTCCGCTTCCCGGGCGACTGCTCCTACCACTGAACTAACGAGACAGATTTTTTCCTTTGGTATTTCTTAATTTTATAACTAGCCTACTACGCCATACTGCCTTCAGCTGGCATTAACCAGTAACGATGAAAGCGCACAAATAAATTGCAATTTCTTAATTTTTTTTCCCGTGCGGGATTCGAACTCACAATTATTAGCATCGATGTCAGATGGATAATTAAGAAATACAAGAAGAAAAAACATTTGTCTCGTTAGCTCGGAGGTAAGATCAGTCGTTCGGAAAGCGGAAGATCTTGGTTTCAAGTTTTTTCTTCGTGTATTTCTGATTTAACAAATTTTGTTTTAGGCTTCTTCCAGTTCGTACAACTGTAGTTCCACGCAAACAACGTATAGCCACCCGTTGATTTTTTACAGCGATACTGATTCCAGCCTGAGTTGTTAAAATTTTTTTCGTTTGTAAGGAAGCATTGAATTTTTCTGTACTTGCAAATTATTCTTAAGAATTTTAATTTTACAACGGTAGAAACGAATTGGTGGATTGTGGATTGATTCTGGTGGTTTACTCTTTCGGACAGGGGCACAAGCATTCAGTGTTCTTAGAAAGATTCGACAATATTTCTGTAGATTTTTCAAACACTAGTGGTGGCCGACCATGGTTCCAAAGAGTTATATTGACCACCGAAGGCACGGTCTGGGTCGCTAAAGATATTTATGAGCGTTGGCAAGCATAAATTTTATAATATTTTGAAAGCAACTTCGTCCGACTTTCCCCCTCACCCCTCTGGAACATTTTAGTTGTGACCCTCCCAAGGCTGCAGGTCTAGATACGCGCCTGTTTGATATAAGGTAGTCTTTGCCGAGGTTGCGATATTAAGGTCAGAAGAACAACGAACAGTTTTCAATTGTTTCTCATTCTTTATTATATTTCTCGTTGAATGTTATTGAGCACCAGGGACAGAGAAAAGTATGGTACATCGCTTATCAGTTGGTATAAATCATCAGCATTCAATAAATTTTTGGATAACTAGTCAGTCAACATTCGGCGTTCGGACGATATTTATTGCTTATCGAGACCAACGGTATTTACAAAGGAGTTTTAGTCGGACATTTAAATTATTGTGAAAATAGATTAGTGCATAATGTAATTTGCGAATTGAGTGAAACTGCATTCTTTTCTTTAATCGCAACGAACCCAAGCAACACTCATCTATTCCCTACAGTTCACTCCAAACATCCAACGCGATTTAAATTTTTTTTAAATCATAGGAAGTCGTTTATTTGAAAAATAAAATAAAATTTGCACGATTTTAAAATGAAAGA
This sequence comes from Dioctria linearis, assembly GCA_963930735.1. NCBI lineage: Eukaryota > Metazoa > Arthropoda > Insecta > Diptera > Asilidae > Dioctria > Dioctria linearis. The sequence goes on along the minus strand of OZ005740.1, from coordinate 238,708,490 downwards.
AAAAGAAAGTGGTGTCGTTTAATTAACAGATACTTTTATTTTACACATCCCCTCTTTGCTTCTCTCACGTATTAAGGAAAATAAATCAAAATCCTCAAGTTCGATATACGAATATGATATGATAGTGACGCCATGCCTAATGCCCAGTATTTATTCCAAGTACCAGCATCAGGACCCAAACTTCGAATGTTTTAAGTACAAGTTCCGGTACTCGTACTTAAAAATTGTCAAGTACAATTCCAGGTACTTGTACTTATCGGTTCAAGAGCTTTCGAAAGCTCAAATCAAAAATTTTGAAAATCTATAGCAGTTAAATAAGTGGATGAGGTTTCCACTGACGACATATCATAAAATATCTTATAAGCTGTTGCTGTTTTGATTTCTACATAATATTGGAAGTTGTTCATTTAATATTTTAGTTCGCCTTTAGCAAAACAAATGTCACATCAGATAGTGATTGCCTTTGTGTAGCATTTACATGACCTGCAAATGAAAGTCAACGCTCCACATGTGCGGAGGAAGAGAGCGGATTTTGGCAATAAAGGATATCGATTCAGCATGTCAATTTCTGTCCTACAGTTACTCATATATGTATTTCGTTAATTTTCTTTCTATTTTACGGAAGGCGGCAAAATTTCTTGAGGCACTGTCTAGATGCAGATAACCTCTTTTATTAGAAGGTGTATTTAAATAATTAACAAGAGCTGAAGTAATTCGCGTTATGACGGTATTTGTAGTAAATGCGTTAAGTTCCAGTATCGGGACTTGTACTTAAGAATTTTTTGAGTACCAGTACCTAGACTTGTAAACAGCATTTAGGTCCAGCTCCTGGTGCTAATACTTAAGTACCAATGTACTTAAGTACTTAGCAGGTCTGAAGTTAAATACACATTTTAGAACAATTATTTATGTTTTTATTAAGCCCTAAGAAAGAGATAGTTAAAGTCTGTACGCTTAGTTTACGGGTTTTTTTTGCTGAAAACTTATTTAGCACCTGTTGCGCTGTTGGTTTGTTTTTAATTAACTCTATTTCAATGTTGAATATCATGTTCGTAAACCAATCCTGAAGCAATTGTTCTTAACCAAGTTTTAACTCGGTAGAAAAGCTGCGTTCACAGCTGGCCGAGCTGACAGGAAGACCCAGAACTACTTGCAGCAACTAGTATAAATTTGGGCAGAAGTCTTTATTACTTTCTGTTTTCAGTCTTTCCAAATTTACTATAATGCTCTTGTTTTGGAATATATTATTTATTATTTTTGTTTTAGCCTCTAACGTGGAGTATTGAAAACATTTTTATAATTTTCTACGAATACCTCTCCATGTTTCATGTCAACTTTATAAATGAATCAACTGACTGTGCCAAAGGTAGATTTGCAGACCTATTTTTATAGTAAGTGATAATGTTGTCTATCACTTGGTTCTAAATATGTATCTTCCAATATTTGGATGGCCTTGCCCTTGTATCAGATGGAAAGACTTTATCAAATTTTGCTCTCTCTGGTTGCCTTCTACTTTTCGAGACTCGAGTAAGTTCTAGACAAATTTAATGTTTTTCTGTGATTTTCTTGGTTTCCCGAAGTATTTATTGTCTAATAAAGTTTTATTCCATCTTATAGAATTTTTTAATTGCGTTACGTATTTCTTCTTTATAAAGACTATCATCAAAAAGGCCTTTTTCCCGAAAATTAAACAAATTTCTGCACAAACTGTCAAAATAGTTTTTTGTCAAAATTCAGTGGAATCTATTCAGAGCAATCTATAAATTTTGAAAACATTTTAATAGTTTTTCTGGAAGAAGACACGTGAAGAAATAAATTATGTGGACAATTGAAATAAATAACATCATCATAATAGCTGTATTTAAGTTAATTGGTGGGTTTTGATATTGTAAATATACAACGTAGAGTATTCATGCAATCAATGAGGAAATATCCGATTTTGCGAGCTTCGCTATCTATATATATATAAGGAAATAAATAAATATAAATATTTAAGGATTACATCAGAGATATTGAATTACATATTCACGCCAGTAGACCTAATATTGCGGCAGATTAAAAGTCATTACAAGCCCAGAATAATGTTATTGTATACTAAAATCACCTACATAAGAAACTACCTTAAGACTGTCGTAACCAAATTGTTTCAAGTCATCTAAGCCCGCGAGTTAGCCTAGCTACGAGTTGATTATAGTAATCTCCCTCGCTAACTGATCCCCCACTCTTTGCGCTTACGTTATTCACTAGGTCAGCTGATAAGTCTCCGACTAATATGGTTTTACTTCATGAATTACAACCACACACACTGGATATACTGTTTGTGCCTGGACATGTCCATGGTACAAATGATTAAAGTGTCCAAGGAACGTAACTCTTTCAAAAGAAACAAAATTGCCTGTGAAATATTTTAAAACGCATAATCCACCACATGATGCACGATTTATAACACCAAATATAAACAAGTTTTACCTGAGCTGGAATCGAAAGATATAAGATATTTAGAACTCAAACACTTACGATTCCTTCTAACTTGAAGCAATTTACTTTTTCCACGACGATTCTTTAATGCGCAATAATTTCACATTCCTAGAATATCTCTTCACTACTAACATCGACATAAAAGTGGTTTATGTAGGTGGTAACTACAGTCCGCGTGGAAAATGAAAAGACCAAGGTACACACATGTCCAAGATACAGCATCTTCCCCTACACTATTCTCAATTAGATCGAGGCATGAGGACAAGCATATTTGAACACCATTCATATGATATTTGCTATAGTTAATAATAGTTGGAAGATCATTATGAAGAGTGTAAATAATAATGGTCCATAGATTGAACCATGCGGAATACCGCAAGTGATGCCAATGCTGCTGGAAAGTTTATTGCTATAAAAGCTCTCTGTAGCCTGTTACACATAGGAGGTAATGAGCCCTTAATCAACGCTATCAAAAGTCTAAGAGTACCAGAGCTTCAGCACATCTGAATTGATGGTAATTCGTTTATCGTCAAATATTTTGAGCAGAGCAATGACACATCTGTGTTTTGACGTGAAGCTTGTGGAAGTATTTTGGATAAATACGGCAAAATAGCTATCGGGCGGTAGTCTGTCAGGCTGGAATTAGCTTTCTTAGGGATAGGTATACCTTTTTCAATTTTCCAATTATTGGGAAATTCCAACCTAAATATAGTGTCGTTGATGATATGAGTTAACGCGATATTTTCTAATATCTTGAATGAATATTAAACGAAATTTCTTCTACTTTTTGCAGAAAACTTTTTCCTGAATTCCAGTAATTTTTGGGGTTTTGCACTTTAGCATTTTGAATTTCGATATTATCTGTCTCTTTATTGTTGAGCATAGATAGTTACAAAATATTATAAGTTATTGTTAAATATATTTAATATCAAAATCATCTTATTCATCTTATGCTTATTACTTCTTAATGAATTAATTTTTTTCAAATTATTTATAGAATATAAAACTAAGAGAATGCATTGACACGCAAGTAATAATTTATTTGTTTACGCACTGTGACGAAACGAATGAATTTTTCCAACTATTTATAGTTATCTGAACAAATTTTGAAAAATACGATAATTTTCCTGCTGTAGTGAATTAGATGTGTAAGTAAGTACGTAAAAACATCGAAAACCTGTATGTCGTTTTAATTTCCCTTCATGACATTTATATTCGTATCTTTTCGGGTAAATATAACATATCCGCTTGTATTATACCAACCTCCAACCAGAGAATCCGAAATATTAAGGATGAATCTAATTAATCCTCATTACAATTCACATGATTTCTATTTAGCATTCTTTGCCTTAATTTATTTTCATTGATTTATAATTTAGTCCCTCTTATTATTTGTTTCAGATTAACCCCCTGATTTTACGTAAGAGATAAGAGCTCTTATCCTCTTAACTGGGCTATCAAAGCCCGTTACCAGAAATCGGTATTCTGCGTAAAGAGTTAGGAGATGTCAGACGTCAGTTGATATCTTAATTTTTGTGGAGATTTTTTTTTAAGAGATTTCGTATTGTAGCAAACAAAAATAGCTGTCAAATATTTCTTAACACTTTACATGCGGGAAGGGTATTACTACCTTTTACGGCAACTGATCGTTATGTCATTCCATAGAAAATCGACCAAAAATCACGAAAAGTGTGACATGACAATCACCCTCTTTTTCGAAATTTCACATACTTGGAAGGTTTGTGAAAATAACACAATGCGTATTTCGCGAGTTATGGCATTTTCAAAATTTCCTGCCCTGATCTTCTTTAAAAATAAATATCTAATTATGCTAGAACAGTGAAATGTGGACCATTTGAAATATAGGTCTTTCAGCTATCTAAAAAAAAAGAATCTTAAAAATATACGCTAAAAAGGACATAAAGGATAAGGATTTTATCCTTAATCCTTAAATATCCTGGAAGACGTATTTTTTATATTTTATACCTTATATTATCCATTAAAACTTATTAAAATTTCAACTTGGGATCTCAACTGGATCAAGGAGTGAAAAGAAAATTTCATAAAAATACATTTATACCTACCTACTTTCTGGCATTTATTCAAATTTTTCGGTGGGTATGCTTAAGAAAAAGTGCAAAGAACGCAGAAAGGGCTACGTTTTAGGTACAGAGTGCGACAAATTATTTTAAAGACAAGCTTTTGGGCTTCTTAAATACCATATGAAAAATTGATATTGATGACGTGTTTTCTGATAAATATAGTAGTTAAAAAACCAAGTTAAAAATCCGAAATTTTAATTTTGTCACCATTGACGACATTCAACGATTATCAATATACGAAATTCTAAATCACCATCATAGGTTGCAACGTGAAGCAGTTACAGGGTGATATATAAAAACATACCCAAATATTTTTAAACCCCGTTATCGCGGAAACCGTAAGGATTTTTCCCCACCTCCTACACAAATGTTTGCTTGTCTAAGCCTGGCCTATCCATAACTTTCAGATGCAAGACCACATACGGGACACCCTGTATAGAGCTCCTCACCGAGGTACACTGAAATCTCTTATTGTGATAGTCGCAGAAATTGTTTTGTTCAAATACATAAATAATGTACAAGTTTGTGAAATATAAAATAATTATACAATATGAGCCGTGTACAGAAGATAATTCTGAGGAACATGAGAGACGACTTGGATCCGTTTACTATTTCCGGGACTGTAATCATAAAGAATTTCAGAATGATAAAATGTTTTGCCTTTAAAGTGATCGAAATGACATACATAGCCTTACGATAATCCACATTACTAGACAATATTGTCGTTACTTTAAAATTTTGGCGACAACTCATTTTTTTGCTATAGGTTTATACAAAAATCCTTTTGGATGTAATGACGCCTGTGGAATTCTTTACCTGCGATTTAGGTGATAAAATAATAATTCAATTATCATTACGTGCGGTGAATTTTTCGTACAATTATTATTTATTTCAATAATTGTAACTTGATCAAAAACGCACACAATTAACCTCGATAATCATATAAGGAACAAGCAGCGTAGCAAAATTATTGTGATGACATGCCTGGGCACAAATGTAGAAAATGCGCGTGCTTCATGCAAGCTAAGTGTGGGTTGACCCTATTGCCATTACCTCCTCGCCAAAAATGTTTTCTTCCTATTCTGACTGAAAAGTAAGTGTTAAAATTCTCCAAACTTCTAAGCCTCTTAAAATTAAAGTTTCTCAAAAAATTTTTTATGTAGAATACTAATCCTGCTGACATCGCTTACTTGCTAATTTTAAGAGATTAAGAAATTACTTAAAAGTCTCTTATGTAGAATCGGGGGTAACTCCGCTATCTGATTATGCCTCATGTATGTTACATCATCTCTTGAAAACGGTTCGACCGATTTGGCTCAATGTTTTTCTGTTTATTATTTTTTTTCATAACTGTCAGGATAAGGAAAGAAAAATTGGAATCGGACACTCTTCTTGATATTGCCATACAAAGCCTTGGCCTTATATTTGGAAACTGCCTGAGAACGCGTCGACGTGCAGTGCTCAAATTTTGTACACAGCGTTTTTAGGATTTAAAAAAAAAAAATGAAATTTAAGTGAAAAGGGACCAATCGGGCAACTCCTTCGTAGGGTATCCATACAAAAATTTCGTTTTCAACTATATACTTGCCACTGCCTGAGAGCGTTTCGACATAGAGAGGTAAAATTTTGTGCATCCTGTTTTCATAGCAATAGTAAATATGAGTTCAAAAATTGACTAACTTTAGCAACCCGTTCTTGATGTTGCCATATAAAAATGTGTTTTTCAGTGTATATTTGGACACTACTTGAGAACGCGTCGACGTGAAGAGCTCAAATTTTGTATATAAATTGCCAATACGTATTCAATTTCGACCAAATCGGTTGACTGATTTATGGTATTGCCATGCCATGCCATACAAAATTTTAGTTTTTCACTGTATATGTGGGCACTGCCTCACTGCCATGTTTAAAAAAATGAATTTTTAAGTTCAAAAATGGGACCAATCAAGCAACTCCTTCATAGGAGAGCCTAAAAGGGGTACATGGTGTTTTCATAATAATGTCAAAAAAAATTTAAAAATGGACTAATTCGGGTTCCTCTTCTTGGTGTTGACATACAAAAATTTGGTTTTTCACTATATATATGGGCACTTCCTGACAAAGCGTTGACGTAGAGAAAAACACTCTCCCCAACATATGAACGTATGCACGCACCCTCATACACACAGACACATATTACGCCCATGCCCACACGCACATATGCGGACACAGAGTGAAACCCTAGCGGAATCGCGTGATCGAGTTAGATGACAGCTTAGGTATTATGCATCTGTAACTACCCCCCCCCCCCTATTTCCACCCCACCCACCTCATTTAGGGATCTATGTTATCATCGGACATCGTCGGTGGTCTCCCCTAGTACTTAATAAGAAGCATTGGATAATTTTAAAATAATAAAATTAAATACCTTTTCCATTTTCGCTATTTGGTTTTTTGGGATTGTTTTTTCGGATTCTTGTTTTGGGCATTTTTTACAGATTTTTTTATATACAAGATACTTATCGACTACCTTAATTGAAGCTAGAACATTATATGCAGATTATAATAGGACCCAGTGTTGCCGCACAAAATGAGCCGATATCAAAGCTTCCAACCAAACATGTCACACAAGTTAATGAAGTGTTAGTAATGCCAAAAAAAAATATCTAATATGTTGCATAATAATATGTATTTTTATTTTTATATAAAATCACCTCCAAATACTTACAAGAAAGCTAATATTCCATATCTACATATATTTCCACTCATACCACCCCATTCTCATCAATTAGTTAGAAGAACTTGATTAGAAATATGCATAGAAAGAGATTTTGTAATGTTATGATATTTCCTACTTCCTTCGTTATTTTAAGCTCCCTTAACTATTATGGACTATTTCTCATTTCCTGCTGCTTTTAAGTTTGTTTTGGTTCTGTATTTTTAAGAAAAATCATGATGAAACTTGCAAAATCTTTGCAATATTGTTTAAAGATGCAATGCAAAAAATAATATAAATTTCATATTATGCATCCACACAAGGTTTCAAAGGATACTGGCGAAAGTTGTTCAAGAAATAATAAAAAACAAAGTACATTATAATCGATATTCAAAGATTGTAATGTTCGTATTTAAATCTATCCTGCCAAGAGATTCATGAAAAACTTTTTGGACAGCACATTATGTTTGTGTTAATAAAATTTGAAAATTCATATTTATTATCTACCTGTTTATTTTCTTATGGCTTTTCAATTTACTAATTTTTTTAAGTCATCCCTTTAATTCAATATCTTTTAGTATTTTCACTGTTCGATGGATGCATAATTATCCAGAGCTCCGTGCAATTAATTTCGCTGTTTTTTGTTTCTATCTTTTAAAATATGGAGGGGTATACATATAGATGTTATTTACCTACCTAAGGTTCGGCAGAAAAATTTGTTATTCAATAAGATGCTTTCTTCCTGTTTGTGCCTATGTTCATTTATGACACATACACTCATATGATTTCAAATGCTCTGTTGAAAGTAATATCTGACTTATGACAAGTAGAAATTAATTAGTACAAATTAGGTTGATGAATGCTTGAAAGTAAAAGGCAGGCCAGAGATATCAGTGTACACCAAGATAGGTTGACACATTTAAGATTTTTGAAAAGAAGAAATCAGCTTTTGAACAAGTTGTCGCTATCGTTAACCAACTATTTGCACATTTAATTTTTGAAGAAATTCACATTATATTATAGACTTACGGTATTACAAGGAACTATACTCGAATATTTGCAGACTTAATCTTTGAAGAAAGCTTATATTATTCTGTTAATTTTTACTGTTATTATACTTACTATGTTATATATAGGGCCCTATGCCCGAATGATACTAGTCGTATTGAAGTTTCATGACACGATGATGATTTGTTGTATAGTAATGTAAAGGAAATCTCGGGCGGACTTTTTCGGGTTGCTTTGATTCCTCGTTTCAATTTTATTTACAGGACCACAGTTACTCCAGGAGGCCTTCGTGGAGGAACAGTTTTTGTAAAGGTAATTAAAAGTAACCCTGTCTGGGACTTGTCTCCAGTATTTTCTTTGTATAATATTCTTGTTTATATGTGTGAGTAAATTTCTTTGCTTAATTGGCTCCTTTTGATATTGTGAGTGAGAATATTTCGCAGTATGAAACTAGAATTCTAAGGGGATGAAAAGTTTTATTTGTAGATAAACAATGATTCCTTTCAGAGCAAGATTATTGTTTCTGCCATATAATTCTTCTAAATCCAGTAAATACGGAGTGAACATTTCTAAACTTTTCACTACAACTAGGTTTGCGTGTTCATTCAGCGTATATTGTGTACAAGATTGCATAATACCATGAATTAGGTGGTGTAGTGTGGATCAGATGCTCTCATCTTGGGTGGACGCGACTGAAAAACAATTTCTTATAATTGATAACAAAAACTAACAGACGAATGTGGAAATTTCTAAAATAAACAATGGAAAATCTTTTAATATCTGTTATCATAACTTCAAACTAAAATGTAGACATATTATTGTGAGACAAAGAATTAATTTAGCTACAGAAAATAATACAGCAATCATGATTCTCTAATTAGTTCAATATTTCAGGAAGACGAAATTGTAAATACTGGTAAACCAAGGTCAAAACAAGGGCAAGGCAATTCTGTGAATGAAGCAACACCCGTTTCTGATCACAATAAATGGAAACCAGGTATATACATATTGTAGGTTTTCGATCAAATGAACGCATACATATTACTCATTATTTTGTAAAAATGCTACTCGGTAGTGTTGCCACTTTGGCTCCGATCGTAGCTAATCGCTACTTTGGACAAAGTTTGGTTACAGAGATGCCTCCGTTATATTTTGGCTACGCTAGAAAATTTTTGAATACCTACATTACCACAATATCTCCAATATTTTTTATGTATTTTAATTCTCTGAATGTAGCAGTGTAAATGTAGTATCATTATTTATGCTTACTAGGCCGACCGGTTTCATTTATATAATAAAAAAATTGCAAGTGGGAGAATGATATGTTTGGGGCAATATCGACTTTGACTTATTGAATGCTTGACTTTGAATTTATTAGTACTGCCCCATAGTTGGTTTTTCAGGTGTGGCAACTCAAACACTTTCGGACTACGCTAAAGGGCTATTATAGAAAGACTTTGAGTGGTAGATACTGTTACTCTGTATAAAAAGATCGCAATGGAAATAATTTTCGTGTCAGCAGCAAACTACTTTTCTCAATATAACGACCTGTAAAAATTCCGTTTGAACTTGCTTGAAAATTTATTCAGACAAACTCAAATTAATTACTTGCAATTATTTCTGAGCTACCAAAAACAATTACATGAAACGACAGATTTCCTGAGAAAAATTCAAATTAAGGAAGTAAACAAAACTGTAAGTAAAGTTGCATCGATTACTACAAAAAATTGCAGAACACTGCTTTTTGGTACTTTATTTTCAAATTATTCACTAGAAAAATATATATTTTCGAAAAACTAGAAGATAAAGTAGTTCTCTTTTTTTTAATTACATTGAAAAACGATTTATAAATGGAATAAATAATATCATATACCTACATGATGACACAAAGTCTGAACTTAAAATAAACATCCAGCAAAAAATCGGATTACATAATCATATCTCCGGAGGCTAAAACTATATCGATATTGAACTTGCATGACACCACAAGTTTTTTAAGCCATCATAAGCTTTTTTTTTTTTTATATTATTAAGCCAAGCTCAGGGGATACCCTATGATGCAAAGCACAGCGTGGCAGGAAGGAGATAGGGAAAGGATTAAGGGATATGAGGAGAGCGGCGGAGGTGCCGATGTATGTCGCCCTTAAACTTTCGCAGGTTGTATGCCGGAGGAAAGACAGAAGATGGTAGACTGTTCCACATTCGCACAGTTCGGGGTAAGAAAGCATCAACAAACATGCCTAAGTTTTTACTACTTCACTATATTCTATATTAGTACATATTGTTTAGATCCAATGCCGAAACACACACTGTATTAACCTGTCTATGAAAAAGTATTATCCATACTTGCGATTTAATTGGATTCAGCAAAAAAGTTATTATATCCACGCACTAATTCGAACAACTCTTGATTAAATTCAATAAAACGCAAACAAATGTCGAAGATTGGATAAAAGAAACAATTTAATGTCATCAGTATAGAAAACTATTGAATAAGATTCCAAAACAAGTATCAAATTATGTATATGGTGAATAATAATGGTACTAAGATTGATCCTTGCGGTACACCAATCAAAGAACTAGTAAACCTAAACATTCTAAGCTACAGTAGCTTGTTATCTACCTGTTATGTGCAGTCCTTACCTAACTGACGTGTTACGCGATCTGCTGCTTAACTTGCCAACCATCTGAATATTCTATGTCATTTTAGGGTGATATGTAAATTTTTATGATGTAGCATAGCATGAACCGACATGTCATTCTGGCGTCCTACTAGTGGCACATTGAAATGGCAAGTAACAAAAAACTTGTAGGAACATAAATGAAAAACAATCAGGAAAAAATGAAAATGAATGACGATTCAAAATTTAATGTAAAATTCATTGAATTAATACATGAAAGAGAAAGACTGATTACAACAGTAACAGGAATTGCCAACACGCTTACAAATTTAGTTTATGAAATGTGTGGGCGTTCATACTTGGTGAAATATTTGGAAATTGCAAGTTTTTTTATCAGATGAAATTTCCCACTGATCACGGTTATTGATACTGCCCATGTTATGTCAGTGTAATAATACATTCTAGGTGCATCAAGCCATACGTTACTTCACTGTTTCGTACCTTAGGTGCACATCGCTCCTAAGATAACATCGTATAATGTTTTCTACAAAATTACAAAATTAAAAAGCTACACAAAAGAAATAACTTATTGGAAGAGCAAGGAGAAAAAATTCGGAGAAATAAAAGAAGGTAGGCCAAAAGGAAAACGAGACTTTAACCACGTTGTCAGAACTAAATTGACGAGTAAGTAGTATTTCAATTAAAATGGCTGATCGAACGCGTACGCTCTAAAACAACCAGAAGTTTATGAATAAGAATAATTTAATAGTATTGTAATGAATGTAACTTAAAATATATGTCATATGATAGAAAGCTTTGCTCACCGAATCGGTAGTTCGCTTGCATATATTTATGTATAACACCAGCAATCTCTGATCTCATACCACAGAAGTTCAATGATACAATACTTTTATTTATTGCAGAGTACAACAACACCTAAAAGTCGATTTTTTCAGTATGTACGATAAAAAAAAGTTAAATGAGTGGCATATAAATACAACTACATATTAATTAATAAAGTTAAAATTAAATTAATAAATTATAACCATTAATGATACAGGATCAAAAGAAAGGAAAAAGGATTAGCTGCCAGTAAATTATAGTCTGTAACAATGATAACAAAGAAAAGTCAGTAACAATGATAAGACACAAAAGTCTGCCAAACCTAGATAGAAAATAAAATTCGAGTGAATGCACACATACCTACGAATAGTCATTAAAGGCTAGATACTGAAATAAATGTCTCCAAAACACTACAACCGAGTTCAAATGCTGCAAGTCAGCGTGCAATGAATTTCATAGTCGGAAGGCTTGAACAAAGATGGAATATTCGCCAATTAGACTAGTGAATCGTGGAATTAGAAATTCAAGACGTCTTGTTGAGCGCAAGAAACAATCGAAATGTGTTAAATAGGTAAGCGCCTTAACCCGAATTATTTAGGAAGGAAGCATAATGATCTATAGCAATGCTAAAGATCTAGCGGACATCCTAGTAATGAACAGCGATACGGGGTGTTATTATCATACCATCCCATGCCGTGAACAAACCTGTTACAGTCATTGAAAGCGACATTAATTTTGTTGGAACAAGAGGAATCCATAGAAGGGTATATAGGATTACCAAACGTGAAAATTGGACGAAAGAGGGTTTTTATTGGTCTTAACCTAGTTAAGATCGCGAGGAGCACGGCAAATAGCCAAAGCTTTCTTACCGTACCATAAACCCTTTGTAAAATAGCGTTGGTATGATGGTAAAGCAATATTCCCATGTCTTTAGTTTTGTGTACTTCAATCAGAGTGTTATTGGTGAGAGCGATGGTGGGAAAATCAGACTCCAGTTCGCGCAACAATCTTGTAATTTGGTTTGGTTGCAATAAAATCAAGATGATTACTTATAATCCAGCGGTAAACGTGATATAAGTTCTCATTTAGTCTAGAAACGCCGTACTCAACGAGACCGATCGGCCTAGATATATGCAATTGGACGTCATCTGCATGTCGTGTCCCAAAGGAGAAAAATCACAACTTTACGTCAAACTCCGAGTTAGAGGAAACAGAACGCAAACTTACTTAAGATTTCAATTTATTAAGTAAAATGACAAACTGCGACCTATCTCACTAATTAACTTAAATCGCACGCAGGCGACTAAACTCTATGAAATTTAACGCCGAACTCGGAATAGCACGCGACTCTGAAATGAATGGCTAAGAATACTACAGGCACTCGACAGACCAGTCATTGGTCTTTAATGAACTCGTACTCGCAAGTAAGCTTTCTTTGCTCACAACGCGGATGTCAACAAACTATAACAACCTTGTCCTTTGTTCTACCGGTTGCAGCACATGAGTCGCTTAGTAGTAAGCAATCTTTTTACTTAACAATTACCATGCGATGTTAATTGTTATCGTAATCGTCGATTGCTCCACTAAGCGTTCATCGCAGCCAGCTGTTGAGGTAATAAGTGATATAACCGACAGTTGCAGAATAATATCATGAGAGGTTACTGTTTAGCAATTGCTAATTATTTTACTAAAATGCGTTTTTGGCTTCTGGAAGAACTTTCGTATATTGGGCCATAACATCCCTCCCTACTTGGAAAAACTGGTTTCCGCAAGGAACTAGATCTGGAGAGCGCAACACTCTTAATTATGCAAAAATTACTGTTCTCGTTCAGTTTAGATTCTTTACACTTTTCCTTACGTTCTTACTACTTATCTAGATCTTCTTATTTTCCTTTTCTTACATTTTTCATTTTACTTTTTTCTTTCACATTTACATTCTTTTTATTTTCTTCTCTCTTTACATTCTTTCTTATTTCCTTCCAATGTTTAATATCTTTCTTATTTATTTAACTAATTAACAAACATTTTATAACTACATATTCACATGTTTGTACATTTTTCTGTCATTTTTTTTTTATTTACTATTGTGCGGGTCTCACAAACTTATATTATATTATATATTGAGTTACATACACTAGTTACAAATTTACCAATTCCTAAGGTTGCCGTATAGTTAAACAAGTTACATTATTTTTACGACTACAGTAGGTATTCTAACTCGCGGTTGGTAGGTGGGTTGTGGACAAGTTGGCAGTTATGGGGATGACCAGTTTAATGCCGTTGTCAATCTCTCTGGTGGCTACTCCAGCTGTCCTGTTCTTGCATGTTTTACTGATTTCCGTATCGCAGGTAGAGTTTCCAGTCTTCGAGTACTTATCCGATTTTTTGTTTTCTTCCACCTTCTCAAGTGCAATAGGACTCCTATGATTAGTGTCAATCTGAGGATACCCAAGCATCCTGTGATGGATGTAGCTACTGGATGAATATGGTGTGGATGGATTTGCTGCTTACTGCTCTCCTCCTGATCTATGTCCTTCTGAACCTTCTTGATGTTCGCTTCTTGTATTTTCCAAGCCTGATTAAAATTATGTGCCGCCAATAACTGCATTTCGTGGTTTTCTGGTTTCAGCGTATTTGCAGTCTTTTGATCCTGTTTGTGGCTCTATGCTGTCCCAAGCTGGTAGCTTCGACCGTACTGTCTGCCAGAGAACTTGATTACGGTGAGACTCATCTTCGGAAGTTATCAGCAACTCTCCCATCTGCAAATGACAGTGCTCCCCAATCGTCAGCACACCCGTTGAAACTAGCTCTCTTATCGCAGTTGTCGAGTTCCGGCAGTTCACTTCTAACTTTGCCTTACCGGACGTCACAAAAAGCCAATGATTTCTTGTCGTCATTTTAACTAAACTGTCCTATCTATAGCTACTGTCTCCTATTTACATGCTCCTGCGTTGACGTTGACGCTGCGGAATAAGTTGAGTACGCAGTTATCACCAATAGATGTAATGATGGGACCTAGCTGTGTGCACAGCATCTGTGGGTGATCTGCTGTAGTTAACAGCTGCTGGCATTCGTGGTATTTCTGGTAGTCTAGCAATGTACTATTGTTAGTGATTGTTTGCTGCAACGAACTCGGCATCCAGGTCGTATACATGATAGCCCTTCTGGTCCATTGCGGTCGGGATCGTCTAGAATTTATGCAGGTCGCATAAAACTCTTTCTGGTTGGTTGATCTCTACCCTGACCAAAATTTTCTGATCTGCCTGGATAGGTGCGAGCTACCTATGCACTTTGGATCAGTAGCTGGAAATCTTGAAATCTTTCGTGCAAATCCAATTCTCTTGTAATGTTCGTCATTTCCGAGATATTTCGAGCATGAATTGTAGCAGGGTGTAGTTTTCCTGCATTCAGCAACACTACAATATTTGTCAGGGTTTCCTGCATAGCTAATGTCTTGTAGCTGAATTGTCATTGGCGTAATGATTTCATTGATTTCCATTATTTGTAGTAGCGTTGACAACCCATCACTCTGGTTCTGCTGAGCAGCGACGATGACTGAAATTTTTCTCCAGAACTCCTCCCGTTCCGCATGAGCCCGTACTCGTGATGCGTTAAGAAGGTGGAATGTGTGATTCTCCCTCCCATCGAGATCTTCAAATCTGCCGCGGATATCATCTGAGTCTGCTTGATACATGGTTCGAAATAGTATCTTCATAAGGGATCCCAATCCATAAAAAAATTAACGTTTTGTACGATGGGATGCCTCCCCGTGCATATGATGGCTAAGTTCTTCATTCTGTCGTTGAATCCTACACACTCAACTACTTATCCCCTTGGTTGCCACTTCACATCTGGTGCCTACTGCGATGTGTGCGACCTTGGTGCATAGTTCTGTACTTAAACTGCTGCAGTTCCGTGCAAATTCTAAATCTTTTACCAAATCGGGCATTTCCAGCTTAATTAAAAGATTCCAACGATTGCTGTAGAAGTTCACTTTTTCCACACTCTCGAATAATACCCCCGTTTGTGTTATGGGTTTAATGCTGTAGTCGGCATTATCTGCATACAGTGATGTCACACTAACTAACATTACTACCATAAGCCTTTCCATTCTGACTCCGTACTTATTACCTGTGTTAATCTACTGGCAACCTTCCTAATATCTCCTAGTTCTTCTTTTTATTTTATTTTTCTTAATTATTTATTTATTCTTTACTTCTATTCTTCTTCACTACAAATCTAGATTTCTCTATGCATTTTCTTTAAAAACTTCTTATTCTTTATATATATTTGTATATATTATTCTATATATATTATTCTTTGTGTATACTTATATATATATAAATCTCTTATTTATTGTTTCCTTCTATCTTTTTTTTCAAACTATTATCTTTGTATTTCAATAGTTCATTTCTTCTTTCTTGTTTTATATTCTCTCTCACTGTGTCCTTTACTCGCTAAAAAAAAATTACCAAAGCTTACCTCATTTAATATAGCTTTCTTTACCTTTTACCGCATCCGAATACCTGACCTCTTATCAGACTGCTTCTGAATACAATATGCACCTGTAAAAAAACAGAGGTTAATAATTAATTAATTGTGGAAGGCAAAAACTCTCCTAAGGAGGAATCTGTTGTTCAGGATCTTACGACACTTGTCACGTGGCACTGCCTCTTTGGCAAACATGTAGACTGTATGAAAGTTCATTGCAATGACTTCCACAGAAGCTGTATATAAGAGGAAAAGTTTGAGAATGTTCAATATCTTCTGTGTGAATACCTCAGCCTTGCCATATGTGGAAGAAATACGCTCTTAGTAGCCCCCCCCCACCCCCGCCCCATCGAATTCTAACAAACATCTCAAGGAAGAATCCCGATGATCTAAGTATAGCTAAATTAGGTATTTCGGTAACCGCCAGTCTGATCTAATCTATAAACTCAACGTAATTAAGAACCATTTATAAGTACCATATTAAATCTGAAACTGAATTCGCTGATCATACTTGAAACGATTTGAAATGTATAATTAGATAATAAACCAGCAAAAACTAAATACTCAAATTGACACATGTTAGGATTTGTCTATTTTTCTGATTGCTTTACTTGCTAATTAGTTAATGTCTAGTATTTTGCAAACTTTTTAAATAACATTCCATCCTGTCTAAGAAATACTCCCAATTGCATCTGATAGGCATACAAGCAATTTCTCTATTCTGAAAAATTTTGTTTATATTTACGAATTCATTTCCGGGTTGAATGACGCTCTATTCAAAATTGTTTCATTTCTACAACAATCAAAAGTAATTACTTCGGTTGAATCAGAAAATTACTCTGTCGCTTCTGCTAAAACTGCCGTCACAACATAAGATATATAAAAAAAAAACATTCCAGGCAGAGTCCCTTAGGCAAATACAGGCAGTTAGAAAACAGTTTCATTAAGAAATTGCTAAGAGTTTTGTTTAAAAATGAAACCAGAAATATTTGAACAAGAAATAACTCCAATTCAGTAATGTGGCACAACTGACGACAAGGATCAATAACAATCTTACAGAATAGACTTTAATTCGAATACAAGTACCTACTTGGGAAAAGTCAGACACTTTTAAGTAATAAGTATCTGCAATGCCGAGTCTTGAATATTTTATATCATATAGGTAGATACACGTGGTATAAATTTGTAAATTGCGGGAAATGATAATCAATACCGATTCACCGAAGTCATACAACCCTATTTGATGTGCATTGATTCATTTCTGCATACTTTGATACGACATCGACGACGTCAAAAATTTTTCCCATTTGTAGCGAAGTCCTTGGGGCTGTGGAACCTGAGAACTCTGCTGCCATATAATGAGTTTTCCAGTCATTAAACTTGGTTAAATACATTTCATGGTTGACAGAATTTTTATTAGGCAGCTTCGATCACGTATCCTGATATGAGCATATTTCCAGGTACTCTAAGAATATACTTAAAGGCTCCTTAGAATTTCGTAGAACTTTTCTTGGATGAAATTGATTTTTTTTTAAGTAAACTTTAGGAATTCGTTTTAATCAAACTTCGTGTTTAATTTACCTTTTTTCCGTTATGTGTACATTGTTAAATCCATATTGAATAATTGTTGTTAAGAGTTTGATCTTGAGTTCCGAAAAGGTAAAATCCGAATGTCTAAATTCAAATAACTAAGAGCAAAGGTCACACAAATTTTTATGTTGTGCCAGCATTTTCCAGAACATTGTAATTTTATTTTAGTTATCTAGTCGTAGTTGTCACATACGATGTTATTCTTCTTCAGTATATCGTCAATTCACTTCTATTTGCCAATTGGACATTATGGAGCACTTAGCCACAGGCTCTTATTTAGAATTGGACTGCTCCAAATACACAAGATTTATTAGAGGCGCCAATTGAAAAGGATTTCTGATGGCTTTCAAATTAGTGCTGGTGACCTCCCATATTTCGGAAGTATACAGCAGTGCAGATTGAGTTGAGTAGGTACACTATTAACTTTTTTACAATATTTCACTCTTCTCCGAGCAAAAACATGTATAAATCTTTGGCGAGTTTGAAGCTTTTCAGGAACTTTGTACTACCTAGACTAACTTTTTACTTTGAATCAACCAAATACAGGTAGCAAAATGCAAGGAAATTGATGCAAAATATTAATGGAAATAGAGTTATCTGCTCTCTTGCTAAGCCATTGTTAGCCCGCCTTGTTCCATGTTGGCAAGAAGAAGTCAATACTCTTAAGCCGGTCCCACACAATGTGTGCATTTGGCAAATATTTGGCAATGCGTCTCATTTCACGAGGTATGTATGGGCTACAGAGAATATTTTTCATTCGTACGCTTTAGCCAAGGTTTGTAATGCGTCCTTGTTGTGCGTCATATGTGTGTGCGTTTATTTCACAAATGTTTCCTGTGTCGGTCTATTTGGCGAAATATGAGGGGCTAAATGCCAGAAATATTTGTTATATGTGCGCTTCCCACTGCAAATTTTTTGCTTTTATTTTGTTTCGGGTATCCACATTAAAGTTTTATTTCAGTTCAAAAGCTATATA
Organism: Dioctria linearis; assembly: GCA_963930735.1. NCBI lineage: Eukaryota > Metazoa > Arthropoda > Insecta > Diptera > Asilidae > Dioctria > Dioctria linearis. Next base: position 238,689,686 of record OZ005740.1, on the reverse strand, counting down.
TTTATTATAAAATGCATGTATACAATTATCTTTTTAATTGTTTATTAAAGTTCTCTAAACATAAAAAATCACTAGACGCTGACAGTATTTCTTCTCTGCCCCATAATTGATTTGTTTTTCATTTCTTCATTTCATTCAGTTTTTGCACTTTTTGCTTTATTTATTTTATATTTATATTGTCTGCTTAATTCAGTTTTTTAGTTCATTTTAATTTACCTTTTTTTAAACACAAACACAAAAAGCACAACAGAAATAACTAACAACATGTATAATCACATTTTATGGCATTGTTTACACCAAATAGTGACCCAAAAAGTCTGTCAGAGGAATGTTTAAAATTTGCGACATTTAGTTGAACAATATTGCTAATCACATTATATATAACAATTATGTGACAGAAAGTTCACATATTTCTGTCGTCACATATTTTATCTACTTGGGTGTTTCATGGCTTGTGAAGTATTCTCGAGGGTTTTGTATTAATTCATCTGCACATTCCATTTTGGAAGGCAAACTACAAACGTGAGAATGAATTCTGTGCAAAGCATTAGCATAGAGGCATAACAGCGGGTAGAAATGTGGCGAATATACGATTAGTATGGAAAGAAAGAGTATACGCAGAAAATATTGGCCACATACATTGTTTCAAACAGAACGAAAGTGTGGGGGTACAGACAAGTCGAAGAAAAAATTTTACAATATGAGAAACGCAGATATTTGTACAAATGCACACATTGTGTGGGACCCACTGAATTATAACAATGGATTGAGCGATTTGCTATTTCATGTGTTTCTGTATATCATAATTTGAGCACCCTTTAATACGTTTACTACAAAAAAACATATAAAACTCAACCAATCAGATGAAACTCGAATTAGATTAAAAAAAAATCTCTTTTTTGTGTTCAAGTGATTCTTTAATCGCTTATAAGCTCTGCCCTCTTATATGAAATTAAACTCATTCCGACTTTAATTTTCAAAACGTTATTTTTACCTGAATCCTGCGTATAGGCAAGAGAGACGGAGCATGGTAAACACCGAGGTAGAATACAAGGTATTCCCATTACGAACCTTGTTCCACCATATCGTAAAATGTATAGGAAGGTACGGTACAGAGAACACAATCCTCTCTCTCCTCTTTCTGTCTTTTTTATAAAAATGTATATATATTAGTCACAGAATTACGTCACAGGCTATCAGCTGCAATGTGTCAAAATTGTAATGGGAATACTTATCTTCTATATATCTTGGGTAAACACTGAGCCCGTTTAGACCGTGCCATTTAGGACTAGTATTACGTAGTTCGACTTACGTAGTACTAATATTAAGTGGTATAAACATGCCGCATTACGAAATACTAGTCCTACTTTAATTCGGTTTCTGATTGACCTACAAAAATTAGTATTAAATGGAGACATTACGTCACATAAGGAAATGCGAGGCTGTTTGTAAATAGTGACGCCCTTGTACATAATTAATAAATAATTGTTGCAGATTATCTTATAATGTTTTGCCATTAGCCTGAAAATTTACATGTTTTATCTTGGGTATTTAGTAATATAAATAGCAGTATTTCCTCATTCTGATTTTAAATTTTCTTCTATGCTCCATTTTCTTGTGCATGCGGTGTACAAACAAACTCAATATATTATTTTTCATTTTTCTCCTGAAATAGCAGGCAGATCTGACAATTTTGACAACTGTCAAAGCTTTAATACGAGCGGACTAAACAGCAGCAGGATTAGTACTAGGTAATTCGACTTACGTAAAACTAGTCCTAAATAGCTGCGGTCTAAACGTACTCACTGAGCCCGTTTAGACCGTGCCATTTAGAACTAGTTTTACGTAAGTCGACTTACGTAGAACTAATATGAAGTAGCTGCATTACGAAAAACTAGTCCTACTTTAATCCGGTATTGGATGCGGTATTGACCTACAAAATTAGTATTAAACGTAGACATAAACCTCAGATAAGGAATTGTTTACAAACTTGAATGCGTTATATTCATTCATACAGAGAATTGTTATTTTGTTTTAATGAAAATGAGCGGAATTAAGAAGGAAAATGTGGGACTAGTCAGAGGGAAGGACAAATTCTGTTATAGACTTTTGACTTATTGAAGAAAGTATTCCGTCTGTAATGGATGGTAAAAAAATTTAAAATTTGGAAAATTTTATTTTTTTCTTATGCTCTATTCTCTTGTGCACATCGCATGCACAAAATTAAAATATTATTTCATATTTGTCGTGAAGATGTAGGCACATCTGACAAATTTGACAACTGTCAAAGCTTTAATACGAGTGGACTAAACGGCAGCCGGATTAGTCCTACGTAAGTCGATTTACGTAAAACTAGTTCTAAATAGCTGCGGTCTAAACGTACTCACTATCTTTGCTTCTTCTTCATGCGGCAATTGCATCTGTAGCCAACATAAAAACATCAAAGGGCATAAGAAAACGTTCAGTTAGCGATATTTTATGTTGGTAGCTCCAACTCTGCCATAGCATGAAAGAGAAAACTATAAAACTTGTGCCATTCATTCCTATAGGAAAATGACAATACGCTCAGTCCATTGTTTTAAGTGGTGGTAGGACCAACTTAAGTAAACACCTGCCTGCACAAGGAATGCGTCATTAGGAGTGGTATTCATATCGATAATAATGGCGAAGGCAAAATGTACGAGTCGCATCCGTCGCGTACTCTTTAGATTTTTTTATAAAAATAAATAGTGATAAAAAAGCTTGAGATATTAATGAAAAGTGAAATAATGGATATGTCAGAGCTATTAGAAACGGCAGATCTTGCATTTGAAGCTTACGAAGCATATAAACAGTATAAAATCAATCAAAAGAATTGTCAAGGCGACTGCTTTGCGTTAAAAGTAGAAAATTGTTCTACTTTTGCGTCGAATCCGGCAAGCGTGGCATCCATTTGGCTAGCACGAACTTAAGCTCGTATATTCTATTGAACTCTCAAAGTGACGCGACGCCTGCCATGTTCATTAGGTTTTCACCATAAGACCCATGGGTATCCTTGCTTCTAAAGTATGGTGGCTGATGGTGCATGTTGAAATCTTCCAGAAAAATCACATGACACACGAAAATGTGTATAACTTTCTTCTTATCATAAAGGCTTAAACAAAAATATATTTTTACAGAAATTCTTCTATATTTTATTTGGCCTACTTGTGGGTGAACATTTTTCAATCACTAAGGGCGCCAACATAGAATCAGTCTAGTTGCCAAGAAGTACATATTCATCAGTTATTATAATTACTATATACATTTAGCCCAACTACAAGATTTCGTTACCGAGAGTCACTACCAGATTCATACTGAACACTTGATGATTTCTGGATTAGTTGTGGTACTGGGATGACTCCATGTAAAAAAATAATTTCTATTCATTGCCATCTCTTATGTCCTCCACTCCGCTCTCTAAACTAAACCAGCACGATATAGAATACGAGATAAAATTCGCATAACTCACATTTTTGACATAGTGGTAATAGCTTGCTATTTCTGCTTCAAAAATGATTTGCATAAACAATTTTAACCACCTCTAAATTGAAAATTTTGAATTTTCTATGAACATTTTTAGAGAGCAATAAATCTTATCTCGTATATAAAGCAAAGTATTAAACAAAATATATTCATGCATTTTCAACCAAGCCGGGTTATATTAATAAGAACTAGAGGTGTACCTCAAAAGCAATAAATTCCTTCTCTTGATTTAATCCTTTAAGATTTGAATGACATACATAGATTGTCTTTTTTTTCTAAGAATTGGTTTTTGTAAGATTTATAATCGAAAAGTTTCAAGTTATGGTATATTTGGAATTTACTCATATAATTCATAACCTTTATTACAATGAAGATGTTTTGCTCTAACACTGTTTTTTTCCTTCTTAGGGTGAACTAACCGATATTGGCAAATAAAACAGATGTTCAGTTCACGCATCTGTATAAATAATTCATAATTTTAATTTGCTTGTAAATTACTATATTTTTTGTATTTAATGTCATATACTTGAAATGTCATATACTTTGAATTATAAAACATCTTGATTTCGAATTTAATGTAATTGTACATGGTAGCACTAAGTTCTTTCGATGAAAATTCCATTTTTTAATTTCCTCCTTCTTGTGGTATCCTCCAACACGTGAACAACATAGACTTTTTCCTCAATAAAGCCACTTGTACAAATTCAGTACAGATCTTTTCATTTATAAACGTTTAACAAGTCAAGTAAGCATTTAACCAATTAAGCATCCATGCTAAAAAAAAAAGGGTAGACAGGTCATTAGTCACATTATACCGAAGTCATTCGTCAAGGTAAAGGAATTTTCCAGCACCACATTGTAGCCCAACACCACAGAAGCACCTCACGTTCCTTTTCAACTAATATGGTGGATTAAGAACGTATATTTTTCCAAAAATAATACCAATAATAAAACGCAAATCAACTTAATATATGATAATAGGATCTAATAGCGTTAGACGATGAGTATTGTCGTAGTATCTTGCAAAACTGAGATTCCATACAATGACAATACGATAATTACTACTATTTAAGGCATCTGGTCCGGTCTCATCGTCATTTATTAAGATATACAAGTAAGGGTCTCAAAATGAGAGGGGTACAAATAACATTTTGTTAAAAATTGAGATAAGTGCGTAAATGCAAACTAGATATACCCAAAATATTTGTGATAAAGGGATTTCACTAAATACCGTTTTGTTCAGAGGCAACAAGGTTCAAGTACACTTGAACTCTTTTACTGTTCACCTTAAGGCTTAAACACAGTTGCCACGGCCGACAACTATTGCAGTAATAGGATCAGTTCTCTCCATGAACGTTTTATGGATCGTGTATTACATATAAATCTGCAGTGGCCGTCTGCCGTCGACCACTCTATTGCCTTAATACAGTTGTGAAAACAAACTTAATAATACAGTAGAAAATGCAACATCTGACAATATTAAAAAGATCCCACTACATTAAAGGAGGTACACGTTAGGAAAGCCGATGCTGTGAGGGCAGCTAACAAAAGCGCTAAAGGGCTAGCGAGCAAATCATCAGATCGTATTGCACCCCTTTTCTAACTTGTGGTAAAGTCTATTACCTGAGACAATTTTAGACATATAATTTCGGAATGCACAATTCAATTCAGGAATCATGTTCATGTGACTAGGAAATGAAGCGTCAAGAGGCTGTCAGGAAATTATGTCATGTCTCCTGCCGTTTATCAACCTTCCATCCACAATTACCCACATTGATGCCCTTAGCGATAATGCTGGCGGACAAAACAAAAATATCATTAACCTTAGCTGCCACACTTCTGCTGAATAACAAAGCTGCCACGCACAGGGGTCGTTTCGTAAAAATAGATTGCGAAGCGTATATTGATTTTTTTTTAACAAACATTTTCTGATATTCGTTTATACTTACTTTAAAATATAAATTGGTGGTTTTTATGAAAAGCTAATTTTTAGTATTGAAAAAAAATTGTTTTGTATTAAGAGCTAAAAATTAAGTGGAGTAATCTTGGAATATGTATCTTTAAGGAAAAAAATAGTTTGATAGTCGGAGTTTAAAAAAAGGTATTTATTTAGAAGTTTGAAATTATAGTATGAGTCAAAATTCAATTTCCAACGCAAGAGTGACAAAAAGTAAGACGATGCTCCTCGCAAATTGGTGCTTGACAGCTACTGCATGCGACGTTTGTTTTTCTATCTTCTTTTCGAAGGCACGAATCACATCGTTGTCCTGTTGGCAGCTTGATTCTTTCATAAGTTTCTTTTTGAGGATCAATATTTAATATTGCAGCTATGCCGATCTTGATCTCTCTGCGCAATGTTGGTATTTTGAATCTTTCGGTAATGTAAGGCTTAATCAAGTACACGCACAGATTCTCAAGACACATGTTTGCCGTACATTTTTCAGTTCAGTCTCGGCTTTCAGCTTACATTTCAGAAGATTTCTTGCGATGACTGCAGCCTGATCAAGCATACCGTAAAAAATACGCAACGGTCACCTGCGTGTCCTGCGTGTGACTGTGTATGAATGACACAGTTGGTCGTACGTGTCCGTTCTTCCTTTCGTTTCATTATAATACAGAACGATGTTTGATTTACCATTAGTAATTTCTACAGGATGTAAAAATGATGAAACTACGAGTATACTATTTTATGTTTCTTGGATGTAAAAGAAAGCAGCGTCAAATCTTTAGTGTAGCAGAACTTTGTACTCGGAATTTCTTTCGATGCAACTTTAAATTCTTCTGGAATTTCACGCTTGTTTTTCCAAATAGTAACTACCAGTGATAGTCATATTGTAGGGATCCTTTAACATATTTTGTAGCAGTGGTATTGAGGTAAACCAATTGTCGTGCAAGTGCGATTTGTACCGTGGACTGGAGTAGTAACCAATATAGGCTCCAATCTCATTTACATGAGTGAAATCATGCTAACTTTCTAATTTCTTGGTTGCTTGAAGAGAACAGATTCAATCTTTTTTTCAAGCATCTCTCTAGTACAAAGTAGATCCCAAAATTCTTCGCCAGTTTTTGCTTGCAACGCTTCATTCACTGAACCGGTATTAATTCAGGTTGAACATCACAGAGTCGATCTACAAGCAAGGATAAATGGACGTAAATTTTAAAATTTGGCGGCATTTCAAAGTCATGCGCTTGTTCCAAAATAAACGTCCGACAACTCCAACACGATGCGCGTTCAAAATATTATACTTGCGATACTTGCTTTCAAACAATGACAAAACACAGCACAAACATTTTTTTTTTAATTCGATGAATAATTGTAGCTGCCACACTGGGGTCTTTTACGTCACCACTCAACTTTGTACAGCTGCCAGAGCTACACTAACGCTTTCTAATACTTGATTTGGGCTCAAGGGGTCGGGGCACTCTTCAACTAACGACAGGTGGCGTTTGTCGTCCATATTTGTAAAAGCAGGAGATTTAAATTGGACTTGAATACGGCTGGGGTCAGTCTGACCCCAGTATGGCAGCTAAGGGTTAAGTTCTGGTATTATGTAGCCGAAAACATCACTATTAAATCCGTTGATCACAGATTTTTAGTATCTTGCCACTCTTTCATGGAGTGCGATTAGCATTTTGCCATTATAGAAAAGGCCAAAAAGAAATTTTCAAACATTTTTGTTCCTGATGACAGGTGTACAATTGAATCGAAATCCAACAGGAAATTTACGGTAGTTAGGTTAAGCCAAGGGGACCTTAAAGCAATTTAAACAATGACAGTGCATACGAAAGATAAGAAAAGTGCAGTGGCTGCATTTTGAAGTCTACACGTTCCTCAGAAACTGTCAATGCAGATATGCCAGTTGAACGGATTGACATGGAAAAAACACCCTGGCATAGCAGGCTGTGGTGAACTGACTCCACTGTACGAAAGTGCTCTACAAATTAAGTTAACTTAGTATATGAATCTAATGGATTTCCTTCCATGTATACCTCCAAATCACCACCAATTCTCCAAGTCCCTTCCACATGAATTGGGCGGTAAGAAGAAAAAATAGCGCGGTCAAGTAGGGAACCCATCAGGCCAAAGGGGATCGGCGAGTGAAGCTGATAATGTCTTAGATTCTGACTTGATTAACTCACTCAATATTGATTTAATTTTCTTTTTCTGAATTTAAAAACAACTTAAAAGTTTGAACTATTTTTTTCCCTTGGATTTTTTCTTTTGTTTTTGTACTTTTTTAAATAATTAATTGGCTAAAATACTAAATATTCGTTT